>JAQPPZ010016779.1:3000000-3354311 GCA_028583015.1 Wollemia nobilis | reverse complement strand
AATCTCACTGTTGTCACAGTTGGACATTTTGCTATTTTTGCTACTTTTGGTGTATGGTCAACTCTCCTTTACATGTATCTGGGTGCCCTCACATTTTGTCTCCTGTTTGTTGCTCAACAGTGGACAATCTTCCTCATATCAACGAGGTTGATGATTCAAGTCTCATTGTCCCCATTTTTGCAATGCTGAGTTTTCTTTTATACATCAAGACAGACTGTTAAATATTTGTTTGGCGCCTATATATCATGTTCACCACTTTGGCGTGTCGGTAGAAGCACTTGCTTGCAACAAGGAAAACATAGGTTCAAACCCCATCAGAGCACATGGTAACATCTTTTTTTTTTTTTTTTTTTAAATATATATATTTTTATAAGGGTTGTTTTTATTTATTAAATCAAAGTTAGGGGGTTACTTTGAAGAAGAATCAAAGGGGGAAATTATTTGTCTTCATCTACATGGTGGAATATCTTGCAAAGAGATAATACAGTTTCTTTTTGAGAACATTGTGATTATATTCTCTTTTAGGCAAAGATTGAAGACGAGAGAATTTTTTTATGTCATTGCATTGCACCAAGAGCTAGATTTATCTTTTAGTATTAAAAGTGTGCCATTTCAGTCATAGTTGTCATTGCAGAAAGAATGGCATATATTCAGATTCTAATTCTCCCAGATTCACAAAAATTGATTGGGGGAAATTATAGCATGTGGAGTCAAAAGATACTCACCATTTGTGAGTATCATGATTTGGTAAAAATTGTTCTTGGGAAGGAGACCAGACCAGGTACTGATGCTGATGATTATCATAAAACACATAGAGAAGCTTTGATGCTTCTAAAAGTATTTGTTGCAGATGAATTGATCCCTGAAGTTAGTAATATCAACGAGGCTGCACCACTCTGGACAAACTTGAGCAAGTATCAGACCTCTGAAGCAAGATATGCTTTATACTTGAACAATCTTCTTTATTCATCTCAATTGCAAGATGGCAGATCTATTTCTGAATATCTCTTGGATCTGAAAGATTTGTGAGATTAGTTAACAGCTATTGAGGATAGAGTTGATGATGAGGATATGGGCACCTTGGTATTGCAAGGTTTGCCTCCATCTTATGAATCACTTGTTAAAACTCAGCCTCTTGATTCTGAGAAGATTTATACTCTACTTCTACAGAAGTAAAGGAGACAGGCACATATAAAGGGTAAAGTACTTTTTAACGTCTACGAAGCCATAGGTCACATGAGATGACTCTCATGAAGGATGTTGTTGACCGAAGCATGGTGTACAACCCTAGCCCCTATAGGATTCGAACCTTAGACCTCTATTCAGAGTTTTAATGTCTCCACTGTTAGGCCACTCAGGTTGTATAATTGAGTGCATTATTTCCTAATTTAAAACCAAGGGCAAAAAGAATGCCAAGCCATCACTTGACAGCAAACACAGTAAAGCATCTAAGTCAAAAATCATTTGTTTTTACTACAAGAAGCCTCATCATTTCATAAGAGATTGTAAAAAACTAAAGAGTAAAAGAAGGCAAGCAAGGGTCACAATGCAAGCCAATGTTGTTGAGACACAACATCAAGAAGGGAAATTTGCATTTGTCACAGAATTCATAAGATAAATCCACTAAGTGGTATTTTGACTCTAAAGCATCCAAACACTATACATGTTGGAAAAATAATTTTGTTGAAGATCAAAGTAAGAATGAGTTTGTTTCTCTAGAAGATGGTAGGACATACCTTGTTGGAGCATGTGGTGATGTTTGTGTGACATTGAATAATAATGCTACACACACCTTTAATAATGTATAGCATGTCCTCGATATCAACAAAAATATTTTGTCGATTAGCAAAATTCCCAACTTGCAGTAAATTTTCATAAAAATAGATCTGAGGTGATGCAATTTTGTAGCCACAAACTTATTGCTCTTGGTAAGGACATATTACAAACTTTAGGAATCAATTCAAGCATCTGAGCAAGCAAATATTGCTTTGTTTTCATAGGTTGGTGAACCCAACAGATATAAAGAGGCCAAAGGCAAACCAGAATGGGAAGCTGCCATGAAGGCAAAATGTGATACTTTGATGAAGAGTAAAACATGGGAATTGTGTGAGTTACCCATGGAAAAGAACCCATTGATTGTAAATGGGTTTATAAGTCGAAATGCAAATCAATTGGCTCAATTGACAAATTCAGAACATATTTAGTACCTAATGGTTATGCACAGCAGAAAGGAATAGACTATGGAGAAACAGTTGCCCAAACTGCAAATATGGTGACTTTTTGGTTAAGTATTTTGTTGCAACACACTTTGAATGGAAGGTATATCAGATTGATGTTAATAATGCCTTCTGTTAGGAGGTGAAGTCAATATCCAGATCTCCGATGTTCTTCAGCTGAGTGGTCCTTGGTGGAGCTTTAAAAAAATGCTTTTGCTTTAAAGCTGTTTTTTGCTTTAAAGCTGCTTTTTGCTTTTAAAGCTGCTTTTGTTTTTAAAGCTGCTTTTTGCTTTTAAAGCTGTTTTTGTTTTTAAAGCAGTTGATAAAAGCAGTTTTTTTAATAAAGTGCTTTTATCTCGAATGTCCCACGGCTTTTTTGGAATCTTCCTTTGTATATCTATAAAAAGGGGAATGCCTCTTGCATTATGATAGAGTGCAAATGTATGAAATCGGTTGAGTATAATAAAAGAAGAAAAGTTGCCATTGCCCCGTGGTTTTACCTCGCACACCGCAGGGTTTCCAGATACTATTTATTGTTGTTTATGCTTGCTTGTTTTTTTCTAACATCCGGTATCGGAGCGAGGTTCTTTGAAAACTTGTTGGTCGTGGTTTTGTGTGAGTGGGAGCTGCAACAATGACAAGAGGTGTAACCGAGTTCGAGATTGAGAAGTTTGATGTCAAGAACTTCACCCTATGGAAGATGAAGGTGGAGGATTTGTTGGTTCGGAACGACCAAGCCCTAGCCTTGGAAGGGCTCGCGGGTAAACTTGACATAATGCGGAGTGGATAAAACTAGACAAGAATGCGATGTCTACAATTCGTCTCTGCCTAGTAGATTTTTTCTTGTTCAATGTTGATGATCAAACAACCACTGGAGCCCTCTAGGAAAAGCTTGAGAAGTTGTATGAGACTAAATTAGCAACAAATAAGGTCTTCTTGAAAAAACAACTTTATAGTTTGAGGATGAAGGAGGGTTCATTTGTGGCAGATCATCTAAATGAGTTTAATACTCTAATCAATGAAGCTGGTCTCCGTTGATGTGAATATGGAGGATGAAGATAAAGCAATCACCCTACTTTGTTCTCTCCCGGACACCGGGATCATTTGGTGATGACCATCGGCAATGCATCATCCGGAGCTCTAAGCGTTTATGATGTAGCCGCTTTGTTGGCATAAGAGTTGAGGCAAAAATCATCTCTAGAACCCTCAACCAATGAAGCCCTAGTTGTGAGAGGTCGATCTAATGAAAGGAGTCAACAAGGTAGATCACAATCCAAGTCTAAGTCAAAAGGACGCAAGCTGAAAGGGGACGTGTCAACATTGTGGGAAGCGAGGGCATTCGAAGAAGGACTTTTGGCATCTAAAAAAGGAGAAGAATGGTGAAAAGCAAAATCAACCATCAATCGAGGTCAATCATCGGAGATGCAATAGAGATGGTAGCATGTGAGGCCTTATGTACCAATAGCAGCAGATATATTTTATATACTTGGGTTTTGGACTCGAGTGCATCTTTCCACATGTCTCCACATAGAGACTCGTTTGTCAAATATCAATCCTATAATGGAGGGATGGTCTATTTGGGTGATGATCATCCTTTAGAAATTTCGGGAAGAGGGGATATAAGGATCAAGTTGGATGATGGTAGAGAAAGGATGTTATGTGATGTACGACATGTGTCTGCTTTGCGAAAGAATTTGCTTTCAATCAAGATGATGGACAAACTTGGGTATTGTACTACTTTTGGTAACAATTATTGCAAAATTACCAGAGGATCCCTAGTAGTAGCAAAAGGAGAACCTTATGGGACCCTATATCGTTTGTGTGGTGATACGGTGACAAACCATGCAGCAGTAGAAACTTCAGGCAATACTCAGGATGGAATAATGTTATGGCATCAACGTCTAGGGCATATGAGTGAAAAAGGATTGAAAATTCTGCATGACCGAGGTATGTTGTCTGGGATTAAGTCTTGCAATTTAGACTTTTGTGAGCACTGTAGTTTTGGCAAACAAAAGAGGGTTCAATTTACTGCAAGTCTTGGTAAGAGTGCTGATTTTTTGCAGTTTATACATTATGATATATTTGGACCAGTCCCTACTCAGTCCTTAAAAGGCACTAGATATTTCTTGACATTTATAGATGATTATTCTAGAAGAGTGTGGGTTTATTTTCTAACAAAGAAGTCAGAAGCCTTGGAAAAATTCAAAGAGTTCAAGGCAAGAGTAGAGAAAAATTTGGGCAAGCCTATTTTATGCCTCAGGTCAGATAATGGGGGAGAATATTGCTCCAAGGAGTTTGATCATTTTTGTACATAGGAAGGGATTAAGAACCAAAAGATTTTGCCATATACTCTACAACAAAATGGTGTGGCTGAGCGGATGAATCGCACAATCATGGAACGTGCAAGAAGCATGCTCACCACATCTGGGTCGGAGAAAAATTTTTGGGCAGAGGTTGTTAATACAGCTGCTTACCTTATTAACAGGTCATCTACAACTGCGTTGGATGGACAAATTCTAAAGGAGGTTTGGTGTGGTAAACTTGTTAATTATTCCCATTTGCGTACCTTTGGTTGTGATGCTTTTGCCCATGTGCCAAAAGAAAACAAGTCCAAACTTGACCCAAAGTCAAGGAAATGTGTTTTTCTTGGCTATGGAGATACAATGAAGGGGTATAGACTGTGGGATCCTACTACATACAAGGTAATAATTAGCCAAGATGTTATTTTTAATGAAAATCCATGCAAAGGAAGGAGGTACAACAAACACCTAAAGTTGTACCTGTCGAAGTAGATATAAACAAAGCTGAAAATGAAGATAAGGTTGTTGAAGTTTTTGATCAACATCTAGATCAACCAGTTCAGCAGTTTGAACAGGCACAAGACCAAGAGCCACAACCAACATAACATTGGGTTAGAAGATCTACACGTTCACAAAAATGTCCAGATAGGTATTCTCTTGATTTTCAGTCCTCTTTTGCTTTGTTAATCGATGATGGTGAGCCTAGCTCGTTTCGGAAGTCGGAGAATCCGAGAATGCGAGATAAGTGGAGGAAAGCCATGGATGAGGAGATGGAATCACTATGGAAGAATGAAACGTGGGAACTTGTGGATCTTCCATCTGGAAGAAAAGCTGTTGGTAACAAGTGGGTCTACAAAGTAAGGAAGAACAGTGATGGGCTGTTGGAACGATATAAAGCTCGTTTGGTGGCAAAAGGTTATGTGCAGTAGTCAAGTATGGACTTCAATGAAATATTTTCTCCAGTTGTGAAGCTAACTACTGTTAGAGTTTTACTTGCACTTGTGGCAGCACAAGATTTAGAGCTAGAGCAACTTGATGTAAAAACTGCTTTCTTGCATGGTGATCTCAAGGAGGAGATTTATATGGATCAGCCTGAGGGCTATGAAGAAAGAGGCAACGAGCATTTGCTTTGCAGACTTAAGAAATATTTGTATGGATTGAAACAATGCCAAGGATGTGGTACAAAAAATTTGACACCTTCATGAAGAGCCAAGGTTTCAACAGGAGTGAAGCTGACCATTGTGCATACTATAAGAGGTTTAATGATGGCAGTTTTATTATCTTGTTGTTGTATGTTGATGATATGCTAGTTGCAAGCCCTAGCATGAATACAGTAAGTGATCTTAAGGCTAAGATGGCTAGGACGTTTGATATGAAGGACGTTTGATATGAAGGATTTAGGAGCAGCAAACCAAATTTTAGGGATGAAAATACATAGGGACAGAATAGTAAGGAAGATCTGGTTATGTCAAAAGACATATATAGAAAAGATTCTGCAGCGCTTCAATATGCAAAATGTAAAACCGATCAGACTCCCACTTCCTCCACACTTCAAATTGTCTTCCGAACAGTTTTCTAGAACAAAACAAAGAAGACAAGCATGTCTCGTGTACCATATTCATCAGCAGTAGGAAGCCTCATGTACGCCATGGTGAGCACCAGACCGGATATTGCCCAAGCAGTGGGAGTAGTCAGCCGGTACATGGCAAATCCTGGTAAGGAGCATTGGAATGCAATGAAGTGGATATTTAGATATTTAAGAGGCACTTCAGATGTTGCCATTTACTTTGGATCGGCAGATTTGCAGTTAAAGGTTTTGTGGATTCCGATTATGGTGGAGATAGAGATGGGCGAAAGTCCACTACAGGATATGCTTTCACTCTTGCTGGTGGAGTTGTGAGTTGGACTTCTAAGTTGCAATCTGTGGTGGCTTTATCAACCACTGAAGCAATATATGTTGCAGCAACTGAAGCCAACAAAGAGGCAATTTGGCTAGAGCGACTGTTGGGTGACTTCAAGATAATGCAAGGGTAGATTACGTTGCATTGCGATAGTCAAAGTGCTATTCAGTTAGTGAAGAACCCAACATTCCATGATTGCACCAAACACATTGATGTTAAGTACCATTTTATAAGAAATGTGGTGGAAGAAGGTAGGATCTTGTTGGAGAATATTGATACTGAAGTGAATCCTGCAGATATGCTTACAAAGCCTATCAAGAGAGAAGTTTGAGTGGTGCAAAACTTCTTTGGGCTTGTTGAAAACGTGATAAGGGCAGCATTGGGCAATTGGCACTTGGATGGAAAACAAAGGCAAAGAATTCTTGTATATTGACTTCAAGTGGGAGAATGTTAGGAGGTGAAGTCAATATCCAGATCTCCGATGTTCTTCAGCTGAGTGGTGCTTGGTGGAGCTTTAAAAAATGCTTTTGCTTTAAAGCTGCTTTTTGCTTTTAAAGCTGCTTTTGTTTTTAAAGCTGCTTTTTGCTTTTAAAGCTGTTTTTGTTTTTAAAGCAGTTGATAAAAGCAGTTTTTTTTAATAAAGTGCTTTTATCTGGAATGTGCCACGACTTTTTTGGAATCTTCCTTTATATTTCTATGAAAAGGGGAATGCCCCTTGCATTATGATAGAGTGCAAATGTATGAAATCAGCTGAGTATAATAAAAAAAGAAAAGTTGCCATTGCCTCGTGGTTTTACCTGCACATTGCAGGGTTTCCACGTAAAATCTCGTGTACTATTTATTGTTGTTTATGCTTGCTTGTTTTTTTAATTTTCTAACACCTTCCTGAATGGAGATTTGGAAGAAGTCTATATGGTACAGCCACAAGGGTTTCAGTTGCTATAAAAAGAACATCGGACTTGTAGATTGATCAAGTCCAAGCAGGCTGCATGGACCTAGTACTTCAAGATAGACCAACATCTTAGAGATTCAGGATTTAGTTAGAGCTTCTCTTATCCTAACTTCTATATTGAAAATACAAGTGATGACATCGCAAATCTTGTGTATGTCGATTATCTTGTTATCATTGGTAGCGGAGCCCTCTTGATTCAAAAGGTGAACTCAGTCTTGTATTCAATTTTTGATACGACTGATTTAAGGCCTCCTACATTACTACTTAGATGTAGAATTTTGACAACTTGATCATGCTATTTTTGTATCACAAGGCAAGTATGCGAAAACACTTTAGGAAAACTTTTCAATGGCAAATTGTAATCCGATATTTCCAGGTGAGCAGAAAGTCGGTTCTTTATGAGAGATGTGTTTTTTTTTTTTCAAATAATAAATATAGGCATTTTTGTCAATATGTCTTATGGTAATCTTGAGAGAATCCTAGGCTGCTTGTGAATTTATTTTTATTATTTTTGAATACATAGGGGAGTTGGTTAGATCCACACTATTTTTAGTGACTGCCAAGTGCAGGGTCAAACCACAGGGGCTGCTCCCAACAAGCCTGTACCACCTCACCTCGTTGTTGATGACCCAACATGAAGGGGACCACTGGTCGCTTGGGATTCGTACTGTTGTCGCCGGTTTGGCACGCACTCAGAGGATTCAGATCAGACTACTACCTTTGCAACAGGCATGCCCCCAAGGTTTGAACCTAGGTCTCTTCTTGGTAAGTGCATGGCCAGATAGACAATTACCAATCCACCTAGCCCTTGGGGTCTGCTTGTGAATTTATTCGGTAGAAATTAGATACATTTGTAAAAATGGGTTTGGTCTGTCACACATAATGGTGTAGTTTAATATTTATGATACTTCCTTATGGAGCTCTGTGTACATTATTTCAGTAAATGTCACGAGGAAGATGATGCTTACCCCCCTATGCTGCATCATAAACATCTTCAAATACCAATTATAGACAAGGAAAATAAGTCATTGCCCCTGATGATGGGTCTGGTGTGTGTGCTTGAAACATTGGTAAAAGGAGGCTTGAAAAGTTTGGGACAAGGAAACATGTATGCGGTGTCAACAGGAACTCTACAAGGAAACATTTATGTGGTGCCAACAGAACTCATCCCACAAGTCATTTCCTTATTGTTAAGGAAGATGTCTTGGAAGTGCAACACCTTTGATGTTTTCTTTCCTTATCTGAAACCAACTCAAAAGCAACATGTGTCTATCTCTGAGAGTTTTCTATCTTATTACAAAATTGGAAATTTGGAACCACTAATAGTCAAAAGGGTTTCCAGATTTCATTCTCTTCACTGGGCTTGCATGCAATTCAAATGACTGATGACTGTTGGCCCTTTATTGCTTCGATTAACAGCAAAATGGTTTTCATGATTTAAATGCGAGTTTAATCAAATACCTCTTAACCATCATGGCTTGACCAATCTCACTAAGTAGTACATTCACTGAAGGAAGTGGAAGCAATGTTTTCACTATTGTAGCTTGACAACTCACCAGATTGGAATGAAACAAATTGAGGTCTTCTTCGGTCAACCCATTAGTTATCATATTTGGAGTATGTTAAAAATATGGTAATCTGTGTAGACTCATACATCCCTATAAATGGATCTCTAGCAACCTTATCTCTTGTAAATTATTTTCTATGTTGTTAGTCCTCTTGTAGCCACACAACTTTTTGTGGCAATTTGTACATTAAGTTTTGTCCTGATTTCAACAAAACTTCAGCTACAGGTTGTTTCTAAAGGAATGATCTATAATGCAGGCTACTGCAAGAGGAGAAGAAGGTATGACTTTGTTTTTTGTTTGTTGCAACCCCAACTGTGGTTATCGATGGAGAGATTAAGCAAAGCGATGGCTTGGAGTAAAAGGACTCCTATGTCATCATGTAAGTTTGTAACATTTACTTTGGTTATTCCATATTTAATTTTTTTGCTTCATAAGTACATAATGTGGAAATAAAATCTCTATTTAAATAAAATGTTTTAAAATTTCATTTTCATTTTAATGTCATTCAACTCTTCACTAGTTTTGCTAATAACACTGCAGATGCCATTGCCAGGTTCATATACCAAACCAAAAGATTTGACCACTGCTCTTTACCAAGAAAGATATTCATTGAATGTGCGATTTTCTGAGAACCTTCCTGGATTTAACCTTATTAGTACTGATGGAAATTAGAGTAAATTTTGACTTGTTCTAGAAATTTATTAATTTGTATTGGAGCATTATGGAGTTCTTTTCATCAATACAGCCTGAGCACTAACATTGCATTTCAATCCACTTTTGAGACAAATAATAAGGGTAGATTTTTAACATGAATTAATGGTTTTGCTAGGGAATATTGAAATAATTTTATACCACTTTTATCTTAAAATTGGTTAATATATTAATAATTAGTTCTAGGTTTTAATCTTATTTATATTTAAATTTGATGATTGTTTATAGTAGCTGTCAAAGTTAGTTAAGTATAAATATTTTATATACATATTTTTTAATTTAAAATTTCTATAAAGATGTGAAAGGGTAGGTTGTTTTCCATTCACTTTTGAGACAAATAATAAGGGTAGGTTTTTAGCATGAATTTATCGTATATAGGGAGTTTTGGGCTTTATTGGGGAATATTGAAATGAATCAAAAATAAAAATTTTAATTAATGATCGTTTTTATCTTAAAATTGGTTAATATATTAATAATTTTATATTTAGTTTTAGGTTTTATTGTGTGAATTTGATGATTGTTTAATCAAATAGTATTAGTTTAATTTGTTAGATTCTTGAATAATCAAGGAGATTCAAGTTCAAATTTTGCCAAGTGATACATGGATAATAATCAAGATATTGTAATACGACTAGGTAGTAATACATGGATAATATCATATAAATGAGGTGTGGTCTTTATGTAATTAGGTGGTGGTATCATATAAATGAGGTGCGGTCTTTATGTGATTTCAAAGTCAAATTAAATATGATGTGGAAAGTGGTGTAACAAAACTCATTTTTACAGTCTTGTCTAATAAATTTGTAGTTAAAATGGACATTACACAAAGTTGATAGGTTATGTTTAAGGTTTGATAGACAATCAAATTACAATAAAGTTATTTGTGTCTTTAAAACTAGAAATGTAGGGAGTCAAAGCATGTGGTATTTCATAATAGTTGTAGTTCATATATAGTAAAACAAAAGAGTTAACATAATTGCGTTTTTTACCCAGGTGTTGTAGGTGAGTTGGAGAGGAGAGGGCAATCCTCCAAGGGAGGTCTCAAGTTCGAATCTCCACCCTACCAAAAAGTTGAATTGGGTACCCAAAATCCAATTGATAATGTTGGTGCAGGCAGGGCCGGGCGCGACTCCCGGGTGACTTTGACGATGTAGAACCCCTTGGTCATGGTCTCTTAGACCAAGGCAACACCGCAAGAGGTTTTTCGCTTAAAAAAAAAACATAATTGTGTTGTGTTAAACAAGAGTTATATGGAGTATAGTATGTTAAGAGTTGAAGAATTAAAAGTCTCTCGAGGATTTGTTTGAGTCAGTCTATAGTCAATCAAAGAAGTACTATATTTGGGGTGCATAAGTGGTGGTACCTAACAATCCTCATCATTGTTTTGAGAAAGACAAGTTTCAAAGCCTACAAGGAGGCATTCACATCACTTAATTAAACGGGAAAGGCCAAGAGGAAACAAATCCTCACTCAAAAGTACGAGACATCAAATCAAATTCTTTATGTCAAAGAAGAAATGGAGATGGAGTGCTATCAACATTTAAGTGCAACTTGCAAATGATTCTTCAAGAAGCAGATGTATGTGAAGATTATTTTGAAAATGTTATTGTATTCTATATTCCTATTATGAAGATGATATACAATGCACTAATCAATCTTGCCATGCTGAAGGGCAAAAATGAAAATGTTGAAGAAGCAACATGAGGAATGAGTAAATGTCAAACCCTCAATGATGGATAATTCATTTGGCGTAAGTGACCTCATTCAAAAGTCACATTTTGCTCGTGATACATTTGACTTGTAAAATATTGGTGATAATGGTTTTCACGTTGAAAAGCAATAACATCATGGCAATGTCAATATAATGGATGCATAGTGATGATGAAGAGGTTGGGTGCTTTAAAAAGCATACCAAAGATGATGGGTCCAAATTAATAGAAAGAATGGGATATGATGACAAAGGATAAAAAAGGAATAGGAAAGGAATAAGAAAATCCATAGAGCCAAGCATAAATCCAAAGAGTGAAAGATTTAGTTATGTTTGGTCAAATAGGAACTTATGATACCAAGTTAAGTAACAGTGAAATATGTGACCTATAGAACTTTTATAGGTATACAAAGGTTCTTGAAATTATTTGTTATAGTCATTGTGGTCAATTAGGACATGTGACAACTAAGTGTTAGGATCTACATCCATATGATATTTGTGATAGAAACAATCATTATAAGAAATATTGTTGGTACATAGGTAAAATTATCAACAAAATACATGTTGATTATGGATGGATGTATGTGTGAAAGACATGTTGAGAGGATTCTACAAGAGAATGCTTTCTTTTTAAATGAGTAGGAGACAACATTGTACCAATGATGATTAGTAATGACTATCAAACCTTCATGTGTGCACTAGGTTAAGTGGTTGAGAGAGACCACAATGATAGGTAGGTGTTATCCATATATAAACCCTTTATGAGTTGGTTAAGGGTCACACATGAGAAAACCTATTGTTGAGATGGTCTTGGGATGGCCCTTGAAAACCTTTAATAATGTTTGTGCATTTGACATAATTTCATATATAGACACCCCAAGTATAGTATGGAGCAACATCCAACTTGTGGTACAATGATAAATTTGATGAAGAGCCATGTTGTAAATGGTAACTAATCATACAAACACATAGAGAGGCAAATGAGACCCATTTCCTCTATTGTGTTTAGGGAGTGGTCTTCACGTCTTAGACAAGTTAAATTTATGGGAAGGTGTTAGAGGCAAATTTATCTTGCTACTATTTTATTGATGATTTAATGCACTAACCAAGGTTGTGTAATGCGACAAATCATTGACCTTCTAGATGTGTCAAAGATTTGCTCCAACCAACATCTTGTCAAATAAGTTTATAGTTAAAGTGGACATTAAACAAAGTTGATATGTTATGTCTAAGGTTTGATAGACAATCAAATTGCTATAAAGTCATTTTAGAGTCCTTGGTCAAAATATAAAGTGTATGGAGTCAAAGCATGTGGTATTTCATAATGGTTGTAAATTCATATATAGTAAAAAGAAAGTGTCACCATGTGTCTTGTGTTAAGCAAGAGTTACATGGAGTATAGTGTGTTAAGAGTTGAAGAATTAAAAGTCTCTTGGGGATTTGTTTGAGTTGGTCTATAGTCAATCAAAGAAGTGTTGTACTTGGGGTGCATAATTGGTGGTCCCTAACAATGCTTAATATTGTTTTGAGAAATACAAGTTTCAAAGGCTACAAGGAGGCATTTGCATTTAACTAATTGGGAAAGGCCAAGAGGAAACAAACCTATAAACAAGCCCCAACTCAAAAGTATGAGACAAAATAAAAAAAAATTATTTCAAAGAAGAAATGGGGATGGAGTGCTATCAACACTTAAGTGTAACTTGCAAATAATTCTCAAAGAAGTTGATGTTTGTAAAGACCGTTTTGAAAACGGTATTGTATTATGTATTCCTATTATGAAGATGATATACAATACACTAACCAATCTTGCCATTCTAAAGGGAAAAAATAAGAAAGTTGAAGAAGCAACATGAGGCATGTGTAAATGTCAAACCCTCAGTGATGGACAATTCATTTGGTACAAGTGACCTCATCCAAAAGCTAGATTTTGCTTGTTATACTTTTGACTTATACAATATTGGTGATATGGTTTTCATATTGAAGGTCAAGAATAACATTATGATTATGGCAATGTAATGGATGCTGCTCATTGTAGTCTTGTTGATGGTTATAATTGTGTGGTTGATGACCATAGTGATAATGAAGAGATTTGGTGCTTTAAAAAGTATACCAAAGTAGTTTGTTCTAAATTAATGAAAAGAATGGGATATGATGACAAAGGATAAAAAATGAATAGGAAAGGAATAAGAAAAGCCATAGAGCCAAGCATAAGGCCAATGAATGAAGGCCTTAGTTACATTTGGTCAAATAGGAATTGATGACACCAAGTTAATAAAAGTGAAATCTATGTGATTGATAGAACTTTTATAGGTTCATAAAAACAAGTTCTTGAAATAATTTGTTATAGTCATTATGGTCAATCAGGACATGTGACAACTAAGTGTTAGCATTTACATCCATCTAATATTTGTGATGAACATAATAATTATAAGAAATATTGTTGATACAAGGATAAAATTATCAACAAAATACAAGTTGATTGTGGATAGATGGATCTGATAGAATGAGACAAAGTGAAAGACATTTTGAGAGGATTGTAGAAGATAACATTTTCCTTTTAAAAGAGCAAGAGAAACATTGTATCAATGATGATTGTTAATGGCTATCAAACCTTTATGTGTGCACTAGGTTAAGTGGTTGAGAGAGATCACAATTATAGTTAGGGCTTATCCATATAAAATCCCTTTATGAGTTGGTGAAGGGTCAACCATGAGAAAACTCATTGTTGAAATAGTCTTTGGTTAGCCACTTAAAAACCCTTAGTGATATTTGTGCACTTGACAAAATTTTAGATATAGACACCCCAAGTATAGAATAGAGCAACATCCAACTTATGGTACAATGATAGATTTGATAAAGATCCATATTATAAATGGTACCTAATAGTCCAAAGGCATAGAGAGGAAAATGAGACTCATATTCCTCTATTGTGTTTAGGGGGTTGTCTTCATCTCTTAGACAAGATAAATTTATGTGAAGGTGTTAGAGAAAAATTATCTTGTCAGTTTTTTTTCGATGATTTAATGCACCGAACAAGGTTGTCTAATGTGATAAACCATTGACCTTCTAGATGTGTCAAATATTTTCTCCAACCAATATCTTGTCCAGTACATTTATAGTTAAAGTGAACATTAAACAAAGTTGATAGACTATGTCTAAGGTTTGATAGACAATCAAATTGTTGTAAAGTCATTTTAGTGTCCTTGGAAAAAATAGAAAGTGTATGGAGTCAAAGCATGTGGTACTTCATAATGGTTGTAATTCATATATAGGAAAAGGAAAGTGCCAACGTAATTGTCTTGGGTTAAGCAAGAGTTATGTTGAGTATAGTGTGTTAAGAGTTAAAGAATTAAAAGTCTCTTGAGGATTTGTTTGAGTCATTCTATATTTAATCAAAGAAGTGTTGTACTTGGGATTCATAATTGGTGGTACCTAACAATCCTCATTGTTGTTATGAGAAAGACAAGTTTCAAAGCCTACAAGGAGTCATTCACATTACTTAACCAAATGGAAAAAACAAAGAGGAAACAAGCCTCCACTCAAAAGTATGAGACATGAAGAAATGAAGATGGAGTGCTAAAGTGTAACTTGCAAATGATTCTCAAAGAAGTTGATGTTTGTGAAGATCATTTTTAAAATGATATTGTATTCTCTATTCCTATTATGAAGATAACAAAAAATTCACTAACCATTCTTGCCATGCTGAATGGAAAAAATAAAATAGTTGAAAATGAAACATGTGACATAGAGCCAAGCATAAAGCCAAAAAATGAAGGCTTGAGTTATGTTTGGTTAAATAGGAACTAATGACACCAAGTTAATAAAAGTGAAATCTATGTGATTGAGATAACTTTTAAAGGTGCACAAAAACGAGTTCTTGAAATAATTTGTTATAGTCATTATGGTCAATTAGGACATGTGACAACTAAGTGTTAGGATCTACATTCATCTAATGTTTGTGATTGAAACAATCATTATAAAAATATGTTGATACAAGGATAAAATTATCAACAAAATACATGTTGATTGTGGATGAATGGATGTGATAGAATGGGATAAAGAGAAAGATACATTGAGAGGATTCTATGAGAGAACATTTTATTTTTAAAAGAGTAGGAGACAACATTGTACCAATGATGATTGATGATGGCTATTAAACCTTAATGTGTACACTAGGTTAAGTGGTTGAGAGAGACCACAATGATAGTTAGGGGTTATCCATATAAAATTCCTTTATGAGTTGCTTAAGGTTCAACCATGAGAAAACCCATTTGTTGAGATGGTTTTGGGTTAGCCACTCAAAATCCCTTACTGATGATTGCGTACTTGACATAATTGCAGATATAAACATCCAAAGTATAGGATGGAGCAACATCCAACTTGTGGTACAATGATAGATTTGATGAAGACCCATGTCCAATGACATAGAGAGGCAAATGAGATCCATATTCCTCTATTGTGTTTAAGGGGTTGGTCTTCACATCTTAGACAAAATAAATTTATGGGAAGGTGTTAGAGATAGATTTATCTTGCTACTATTTTATTGATGATTTAGTGCACCAAGGTTGTGTAATGCGACAAATCATTTACCTTCTACATGTGTTAAATATTTGCTCCAACCCACATCTTGTCTAATAAATTTATAGTTAAAGTGGACATTAAACAAAGTTGATAGGTTATGTCTAAGGTTTGACAGACAATCAAATTGCTACAAAGTCATTTTAGTGTCATTATTAAAATAGAAAGAGTATGGAGTCGAAGCATGTGGTACTTCATAATGATTGTAATTCATATATAAGAAAAGGAAAGTGCCAACATAATTGTCTTGTGTTAAGCAAGGGTTATGTGGAGTATAGTATGTTAAGAGTTGAAGAATTAAAATTCCTTTGAGGACTTGTTTGAGTCAATCTATTGCCAATCAAAGAAGTGTTTTACTCGAAGTGCATAATTGGTGGTATCTAACAATCTTCATTTTCATTTTGAGAAAGACAAGTTTTAAAGGCTATAAGGATGCATTCACATTACTTAAATAAATGGAAAAAACAAAGAGGAAACAAGCCTCCACTCAAAAGTATGAGACATGAAATAAAATTATTTATTTCAAATAAGAAATGAAGATGGAGTGCTATCAACACTTACGTGTTTTGAAGTTGATGTTTGTGAAGATCATTTTGAAAATGGTATTGTATTCTATATTCCTGTTATGAAGATAATATAGAATGCACTAACCAATCTTACCATGCTGAAGAAAAAAATAAAATAGTTGAAAAATCAACATGAGGCATAGGTAAAAGTCAAACCCTCAATGAAGAATATTTTATTTGGCACAAGTGACCTCATCCAAAAGTTTGATTTTGCTCCTGTTCCTTTTGACTTGTACAATATTAGTGATAGTGGTTTTCATGTTGAAGGTCAAAAAGAACATCATGATGATGGTAATGTAATGGATGCTCACCGTAATCTTGTTGATAGTGATAATTGTGTTGTTGATGACCATAGTGTTGATGACGAGATGGGGTGCTTTGAAAAACATACCAAAGGTGTTGGCTCCGAATTAATAAAAAAATTGGGATATAATGACAAAGTATCGAAAACGAATAAGAAAGGCCATAGAGCCAAGAATAAAGCCAACAAATGAAGGCTTCAGGTATGTTTGGTCAAATAGAAGCTAATGACACCAAGTCATTAAAAGTGAATCTATGTGACTAATAGAACTTTTACAAGTGCACAAAAATAAGTTCTTTAAATAATTTATTATAGTCATTGTGGTCAATCAGGACGTGTGACAACTAAGTGTTAGGATCTACATCCATCTTATATTTGTGATGGAAACAATTATTATAAGAAATATTGTTGGTACAAGGATAAAATTATCAACAAAATACATGTTGATTGTGAATGGATGGATGTGATAGAATGGGATAAAGTGACAAACACATTGAGAGGATTTTACGAGAACATTTTCTTCTTAAAAGAGTAGGAGACAACATTGTACCAATGATGATTGTTGATGGCTATTAAACCTTTATGTGTGCACTAGGTTAAGTGGTTGAGAGAGATTGCAATGATAGTTATGGTTTCAAATATAAAACCCCTTTATGAGTTGGTGAAGGGTCAACCATGAAAAAACCCATTTGTTGAGATGGTATTGGGTTAGCCACTCAAAAAACCTTACTGATGTTTGTGCACTCGATATAATTTCAGATATAAACACCCTAAGTATTAGATGGAGCAACATCCAACTTGTGGTACAATGATAGATTTGATGAAGATCCAAGTTCAATGACATAGAGAGGCAAGTGAGACCTATGTTCCTCTATTGTGTTTAATGGGGTGGTCTTCATGTATTAGACAAGATAAATTTATGGTAATGTGTTAGAGACAAATTTATCTTGCTACTATTTTATTGATAATTTAGTGCATTGGCCAAGGTTGTGTAATGTGATAAATCATTGACCTTCTACATGTGTCAAAGATTTACCCCAACCAACATCTTGTCTAGTAAATTTATAATTAAAGTGGATATTAAACAAAGTTGATAGATTATGTCTAAGGTTTGGTAGACAATCAAAATGTTATAAAGTCATTTTAGTGTCCTTGGTAAAAATAGAAAGTGTATGGAGTTAAAGCATGTGGTATTTCATAATGGTTGTAATTCATATATAGTAAAAGAAAATTTTCAACATAATTTTCTTGTGCTAAGAAAAATTTATGTGGAATATAGTGTGTTAAGATTTGAAGAGTTAAAAATATCATATGGCATTAGCTCAATTGGTTAGATTCCTCAATATTTGAGGAGGTCAAAGTTCAAATATTGCCAAGCGATACATGGATAATATCCAAGCTTTGTTGTAATACCATTATGTGATCATGATGTAATATGGGTGGGGCTCGTTTCAATCCCATATAACTAATTAAAAATGAAAAAAAGAGTTGAAGAATTAAAAGTCTCTCGAGGATTTGTTTGAGTCAGTCTACAGTCAATCAAAGAAGTGTTGTTCTTGAGGTGCATAATTAGAGGTACCTAACAATCCTCATCATTATTTTGAGAAAGACAAGTTCCAAAGGGTACAAGGAGGCATTCACACCACTTAACTAAATAGGAAAGGTCAATCAAGCCTAGAAACAAGCCTCAACTCAAAAGTATGAGATATCAAATAAATTTTTTTATTTCAAAGAAGAAAGGGAGATGGAGTGCTATCAACACTTAAGTGCAACTTGCAAATTATTCTCGAAGAAGAAGATGTTTGTGAAAATTATTTTGATAATGGTGTTGTATATTCTATTCCTATGATGAAGATGTTATACAATGCACTAACCAATCTTGCCATGCTAAAGGAGTAAAATAAAAAAAGTTGAAGAGGTGATATGAGGCATGGGTACAAGTCAAACCCTCAATTATGGACAATTCATTTGGCACAAGTGATCTCATCCAAAAGTCAGATTCTGCTTGTGATACTTTTGGCTTATAAAAAATTGGTGATAATGATTTCCACATTGAAGGTCAAGAAACACATCATGATGCTAGCAATGTAATGGATGGTTATTATAATCTTGTTGATAGTGGTAATTATCTTGTTGATGACCAAAGTGATGATGAAGAGATTTAGTGCTTTGAAAAGCATACCAAAGGTGTTGGCTCGAAATTAATAAAAATAATGGGATATGTTGGCAAAGGCTCAAAAAGGAATAGGAAAGGAATAACAAAGGACATAGAGCCAAGCATAAGGCTAGAAAATAAAGGCCTTAGTTATGTTTTGTCAACTAGGAACTAATGACACCAAGTTAATAAAAGTGAAATCTATGTGATCGATAGAACTTTATAGGTGCATAAAAACATGTTTCTAAAACTATTCGTTATAGTCATTATGGTCTATCAAGATAAGTGATAACATCCATCTGATATTTGTGATGGAAACAATCATTATAAGAAATATTGTTGGTACAAGGATAAAATTATCAACAAAATACGTTTTGAATGTAGATGGATGGATATGATAGAATGATATATAGTGAAAGACATAATGAGAGAATTGCATTAGAGAACATTATATTTTTAAAAGAGCAAGAGATAACATTGTACCAATGATGATTGTTTATGGCTATCAAGCCTTTATGTGTACACTAGGTTAAGTGTTTGAGAGAGATCACAATGATAGTGTTTATTTAATGTGAAAGCTGATAACTTTTCACTAAACCTATTTATTTGCAACTCAATGCTTGGCCCTACAGCTATAATTTGGGTCTCATATGTACAAACCAATGCTAGAGATATATTCTCGCAAAGAGCATCTCTCAAGAGTTCCACATATAGGTGGAGTACTATATTCTCTTTTACGATATAGATTATGAAGTGTTGCATTATATAGGAAACATTATGATATTTGTACCATAATTTGATTATTTTTTCATCTATTATGCATTTTGGAATTTCCCACTTTTCCTTGCACTCATTATAAATTGCTATTGAAATATATATTAGAATATAATCATTTTTCATAGAAAAATCCATATTAGGATCTAAATAGATGGGATTTTTCCAATCCTCAAAAAAATATGTGGTATAGTTTGGATGAGATAAGGAATTCCAAACCATTGGTGATACAAGATATTTAAAGATTTGTGATTGAATGATTTTTTTTTTTTATAGGTAGATTGTATTAAAAATAGGTTTTGAAAGGGGCCCAAAACCTTTTACAAATATTCAAAGGTCAACTGACCTGAACCAACAACAAAAAGAGCTTACAAAAAAAGGCTTACAACCAAGACACACCAAAACAACGAAAGGGGAATCCTAGCAAGATGATATCGACAAACCAATCCTGAGCAGAATACAAGAGGGATGGTCTTAGGGAGGATACTGACAAAACAAAACTAGAAAGCAACACCATTAATCTTCAGAGTTGGCATTTATGACCGCATTGACATCGAAAGCATCTCTGGCATTCTCGAAGATCATCTTGAGGTGGTTGTGGAGTTCATCCAACACTTTCGCAACTTGTTGATAGAGGGTCCATGCCGCCTTGGATGAATCAACAACAACAGTCAAGTTGATCACAGTGCTAGCAATCTGGTTGAGTACAAAATTTTGGAGGGTATTTGTAGAGGAAACATCTTTGGGTTCAAACATCAAATCCATGGGTAAAATTTCTTCAATGGTAGCCTTTTGAAGAGGTTCTTCAATTTTTTGCTTTTTGGGGCGAGGGAAAGCCTTAAGAGTGGCAAAAATGGGATTTCGCTTGGCAAAAGCAGGACTCTTGGCATGCATAGCACTTCTAAGGGATCACCGTCTAAACTCATACTCAACATAGGGGGAAGTATCTTTTTTCTTGGATTTAGGAGTTTACTTTTTGGAAGAAAGAGAAACAAATTTAGGGTCTTCTTCATCACTGGGAACATCTTGAATAGGGGTTTTGTGGCTGGGACTCTTTGTGGGATTGGAAGGGTGTAAAATACTGGAAACCACGATATTTTTGGTGAAAGAATCAAGAGCATGCTTATATAAGATGAGGTGTAGACCTTTGTGAATGGGTTGAGTGGACTTTCTCTTCCTAACATTGGTGATGGATAATCGATGGACCTAAATAAATAGTCAAGGATGTTAAATTTCTTAATATCTTGGAGGTGATTTAGGAAGGCAATGTGAAAGTTACGAAGGGGGTTGTCAATTTTGTCTATAGTAATGAACTGCATGATAGGGATCATGACATGATCCTAGGGAGCAGGCACGAATGTCTTGACAATTCCTTCATTTTCAATAACCAAATTCTTACCTTTCTCCGCAAAGCTATCCATCTCCAGCACCATGGAGCGCCTATTGCACCTAACAACCCATCCATAAATTGGAAACCTGGTCACTTTCGCCAGCAATTGGATGTTAATCTAGAACTCAAGATCCTGAAATGTAATGTTGTTGTTATCCCACGTCTCGACGATATCCTCACTCAGCTCTTCATCATTGCTAGAGAACTTTAGAAAGGGTAAAAAATCATGGTTGCCTAAAATATCTTTGACCAGAGGGTCGATCTGGAGGGAGTCAGGCTTGAGCAAAGCCATGGGGAAACAAGGATAGAAAATGAGAGTTCTGTAGCACTGGCTTAAAGGAGGATTAGCACTGGCTTAAAGGAGGACAAAAAAAATGGAGGCGATGAGTGATTGGATGCTTTTATCACGATATCAATTCTTATGTTTTGGGGGTTTAAGAAACTTAATATGTGTGCTATCAAATTTGGATCCCAAATTTGAAATATATGTTGTGCATATACAAGGTGCTCTTTGGGATATGAAAATTAATTTTTGTGAGAGATGAAGTGTGTATTAATTTTGAGGAATTTCTTCCCGATACATAAAATCTAGTTTTACAATTTTTTGAAGTTCCTTGAACTCCTATTTCTATGGGTCCTTTTGCCTCAACAACTTGAGATACTGGTGCAAAATTCCAATGAATTACTAGATTTTATTTAATCCTAAATTAGTAAGGAGTATTTTTATCAAAATATATAATTTACAGAAATAATAATACCAAAAATACTGTTATGGTTGCTAGTGAAAACCATGTGCATGGCCCAACCTTCTCTCTTTAGAAGAGAGGAAAGGCTACCAATACCATGGTGGAAAAGAATCTAAGACAAATACATCTGTAGCCTCTTTAAATATTCCTTCTCTAATACATTAACCTTGGTAGAATATGGAACCATGCATTTCACTAGAGAAGGCCATGGACCCTCTTATTGATGTGACCTCCATTATTCTTGACCAGAATATCCTACTTTTCCTTTGTATGATCTTTACTTTAGTCTTTTATGGCTTCATAATTTATAATTATATAGCTCATCCTACTTTGGTAGCACTGCTATCAAACCTAACTACTTCTTTGTTGACAAGTTTAAGTTCTATCTCCTTTGTAACTCGATAGATTTTTCTATAATTATTTTTAGCTCTTCTTATCTATATTGTAGTAGCTAGCCCATTGTGTATCGTATAACATCATCATTAAAAGGATTCCTTCTAAACTCTCCTAATCTCGGCTATAATTTGGAGTGTTAGTTTATATATTTAAATTTAGATTGACTCTTGAAGGTAGAGGTAGAGGTAAAATAAGGCCTTGATGTTTGTGTAATCTAAAAGTTTAACACTCTTGGGGATCTTCTTTTAGTAATCAATGCTTGGATGTTGGCTTCACTATTTTAATACCTTACTCTATCTTGTTGAATATTTCAATTATTTGTTTCATATTTTGTTTTATTTGATTTGCATCTCTTTGTAATGACTATACCATTACATGCAATTAGGTGCTATTGATCCTTGAAATTTTTATAATTTATACATACTCAAACAATTATTGTACGAGCATATATATATATATATATATATATATATATATATAGTAATGAATGATATATTTGACTAAGGTAAGTACTTTTATTATATAGCATGTAGATGCCCTTTATAGAGAGACAATGATTTATATCTTCTCTTCAGAAAAAATAAATGTTTATTCACATAATCTACTTTTCTTTTTATTTTTCCATCCTATTGATTTCATTTGGTATATCATGGATAGAATAAAAAAATACTATTTCCTATTTCCTTTCAACCGATCATCCCAATATTCTACCTCGTTACTAATAATTTTACCTTCAAAAATAAAATTATCAAAATTCACCTGCACCATCAAATGTGTAGATACATTGAATGGTTGAAGGTAGTGGGAGGTTGTTTATAGGAGTATGTTATAAGATTTAAAGTAAGGAACACTTGAAGAATTTGAGAAAATTGATCAATGATTGTGTTTCACTATTGCACAAGGTCTTCATTGAACATCTCCTTGAAGGGATTACCTATCTAAGCATTGTCTATGTTGGTTTCCATTTGAGATGTTATATAAAAACAAGGGTGATAATCATAAAAACCATATAGATGTTTGACACCATGTAAATATTTACATGTTGTATAAAGATAACCAATATTTTTAAAGCAGACATGTAGAAAAGAGGTGCACTATATGCGATCTTCCTCATATGATGTAACACTTAGTAACTACATGTGAACAATGTGAATAAAGTTTTTAATTATAAAATAATATTATATTTTCAAAATATTTTAATATATTACTTACTTTTGTTTCACTATTTAACATAATATCCTTATAAATACATTTTAATGAATTTTAGTTAAAACTAAAAATAAGGGAAAAGTGTCATTGGATCTACTTAGTGCATGTAAAATGTATTGATCCAAAATATTAATATCTTGTCAATAAGATCTGGTATGGTGCGTGAAAGTGTACCAGATGCGGAAGTATCTGAATTTCGACCGCGCCCTTGTAATTGTTGTTGAGGGTTTGCACTTTCAATTGATTATTTTTTCGCTCAAATCCGTCCAAAAAGCACTTGTCTATGGCAAATGTACAAAAATCAAGGTTGTGCATCTTATAGGGTTTAGAGTGAAGAATTGGGACAATCATCGCCATCCGACGACAAGCCCAACTTGCAGTGGAGAAGTATAGAAAAATAGCTTGCACGGGATGTGAGGTTTCTATGATGGACGCAACTCCATCCCTCGATCTTGAATCTCAGGTTCCCTTGACTCCCCTTGGGAACCTTGAAAACAATTCCATGGAGAAGCCAACAAATTTGAAGAGCGAGAGGAGCTTACCAGAGGGCTACATTGTAGATCCATCAAACCCTAATATGGCAACATCTCAGCCACATGCAGAGCAAGGTAAGCCCCTTTCAGTTCTTCCTGATTCTTTTGTTGAAGTTGTTAATGACTTGTCTGAACGTGTTGTTATTTTATTTTTTTTACGTGGGATACCACTTGAGGCTGAATTTCTCAAATGGGTCAGGGGTGTTTGGGAAAATACTAGAGGTTGGATAGTTGAGGCTATTCGAGGGTTGGGAAGGGGGTACATATCAGTCACCTTTGCAAATTCTGAACATGCCAAAAAAGCCCTCCAATATGGAACTTGGGTTATCTATAGGTAAACTTGTTATCTGCAAGGTTGGTCTTTGGATTTTCATCCAGAGGGTCCCTCTAGGGAAAAATACCCTTTGTGGATAGAATTGCCCTTTTTATCTTTGTCATGTCGCCCATTTCTCAATAAAATTGTTGTTGTTCTTGGTAAGGTTTTGTGGTCACACCCAATGTCATAAAAATGATCTAATTATAGAGTGCACCCACGGATTTGTGTTGAAATGGACATATCCAAGTCGTTGCCCCCTCCCTGGAACTCAATGGGCCAGGTTTTCAAGTAAGTCAGCCTCTTTTCTATTTAAACTTACCTAATACATGTTTTTATTGTAGAGAAGTTGGGCATTTGATCAGAAATTGTCCAAAAAATAGCTAAAAAGGAACAAATGGAAGCTACTGCTAAAAAAATTACAAAAAAAATCCCAACTAATGACCCTCATATGGAGGCTGTTAATGATAATTTAGCCAAGAAATTCCCTACCGGTGGCCCTCAAAACTCCCTAGTTCCTAAAAAAACTTCAACTTCTCAGGATGTTCCTCCCAAGAACCCTCTTGCCTCTTCCATGGCTCAGACTAAGTACTCAGATGCTCCTGTTAATCCTCAAGCCCCGCTAATTTCTACCACAAATCTTGAGTTAGCTCTCGTTCCTTCACCACAACTCTTGAAAGATAGTCTTATGATAGATGGGTGGAGAGTGGTAGGCAAGCGACAACGTTCGTCAACCCCCCAAGATCACTCCATCCATCCAAAGGAAAAAAACCCTCTATCAAATATCTTGCTAGATCCTCCTCTCAAGTGTCTCAAAACAAGGTTCATGCTCAACAAGTTTATCTGGACAACATGCAATTGTTGCCAATCAGTGAAAACATTTTCCAGGCTCTAAATCATGAGGTCGAGCAGCCTCTAAATCATCCCTCATGAATTTAAATCTTCTATCCTGGAATGTTAGGGGTCTCTCCCTCCCTTACCGTAAGTTTCAAGTTCGAAAAGTTGTTGCTGAAAATCATATTTCTGTTCTTTTCCTTCAAGAATTGAAAGTCACTGGTCACACTCTCACCCATTGTATGGATATCATTGGTGGTGGGTATGCATCTGCCTTTACTACTTCTCATGTTAACGGTAAAGGAGGTGTTGCCCTTTCCATAGCCAAGTCTCTTTGTTATGCTATTCTAGACCATGGTGAAGACCCTGCTCATCATTGTGTATGGGTTAGATTGGCTCTTAACTCTCAGGTTATTGGATTTTGTTCTATCTATGCCCCTAATGACCCTCCTAGTCGTATTACCCTTTGGGAATGGTTAGTTGTTTCTCTCCCTCCTGCAGAATGGATCCTTGGAGGTGACTTTAATATGATTGAGAATCCTAGTGACAAAAGTTGGACTGGTAGTAGGCCCCTTTCTAATGCTGAATTTGGTAGTTGGTTGTTTTGTCGTAATCATTTAGGTGTGCATGACCCTCTCTTTGGTAAAGCTTCCTCTCATAGAGATAATTGGTTTACGTGGTCCAACTATCGTCAAGGTTATTCTAGGAAGTTTGTTCGTCTGGACAGATTTTATTTCAATAATTATTTCTTGGATAAATTCTCTATCCATGAGCAAGTTCGCATCCTGTCTCACACTACTTTGTCTTATCACCTTCCTATCTTGTCTTCTATCCAAACTTCCTCAATCTCTCTTAATTCCATGTCGCTTCCTTTCAAATTAAATGTGTCCCACCTTGACAATCCTGCTTGTTGTCGCCTTGTAGAGCATGTCTAGAATAGATTTCCTAGACCAACTGGTAATACTGGCTGGATCAAATGGTTTGAAACCACGATTTCCAATACGGTTTCATCCCTTAGATGGTATGGGCACTCTGTTTCCAGGAGGAAGAAGATTCAAGAGAGTCGCCTTCATAAGGAGATCTCTCATCTTCGCTCCATGCTTATGAAAGACCCTACTAACATTGTTATTCAATGCGATCTAGCTAATGTTGAAAATCAGGCTAGAGTTTACGAGTCTTACCGTGCTAGAGGGGCACATGTTAGATCTCACCTCAATTGGATCTCCTAGGGAGACAAGGGAACTAATTTTTTTTTTAACTACCTCAGACATAAGAATATTTCAGAAAGGATCACTGAGTTGGAGGACCCTTCAGGTCATTTTATTTCCGACTCTAAAGAGATCATGAATCGTTTTGTAGTTCATTTCTCTCAACTTTTTACAACAGAGCCAAGGGATGAAATCCAATGTATCTTAATGGAATACGTGCAAGAACATATTCCCACCTTAGTTGATCCCATTATTTGAGATCAACTTGAATATCCTCTTTCTGTGAATGATTAGCAAACTGCTCTTTTTTCTATGAAGAATGACAAAGCTCCTAGCTTGGATGGGCTTCCAGTGGAGTTTTATAAAAAAATTGGCATATTCTCTCCTCTGATCTTCATCACGTTTACATGGAAGCTCTTCATAATAGTTCCCTTGGAGCTTATATCAATGCAGGGCTTATCAAGCTTATTCCTAAAGGTACGACCCGTAACCAAATCTCCAATTGGAGACCTATTACCCTCCTCAATGTTTCTTACAAGATCATAGCTAAAGCTATAGCTTTAAAAATCAAAATTGTTGCTCAAGCGATTGTTCGCCTAAACAATCTGCTTTTCTTAAAGGTCGTTATATTTTAGATAATCTTATGATGGCTTGGGAAACTTCGCAATGGGCTATCGATTCTAATCAAGATGCCCTCTTGGTTAAGTTATATTTTGACAAAGCTTATGATAGAATCAGATGGGATTTTATTCTGAGTATGCTTTCTTGGCTTGGTTTTGGTCCAAAATTTTGTAATCAAATTGGTATGCTTTTTGGTGATGCTTCAACTTGTGTTCAGGTTAATGGAGCTCTTTCCCCCTCCTTCCCTCTTCAATGGTCTATCAGACAAGGTTGCCCCCTTGCTCATTTTTTGTATGTTTTGGTTGTCGATGCTCTTGGTTATCTTCTTCATAAGGCTCATTCTAATGGCCTCCTTCTAGGTATTAAGCTTCTTGGGGATAAACATGCTCTTAACTCTCATTTTGCTGATGATTCCCTTCTTTTTCTTCAAAATACCCAACAAGAGGTGGAAACGGCTAAAGATATTGTTCAACTATTTTGTGATGTCTCTGGTTCTCGTATTAACGATTCTAAAACTGAAGTCTTCTATACCTCTTCCTCTCCTCGTGGATGCAACTCCTTAACTGAGTGGAAGATCATCCCTCATGGTAAGATTGTGCGTTATTTGGGAATTCCTTTTGGGATTAATATCTCTCCTAAGGATATGTGGAACTGGGTTATGGAAAGACTTCAAAAAAAATTAATGCTTGGCCAGCTTGGTTTCTTTCCTTAGCAGGAAGAATTCAAGTTGCGAATAAAATAATGGCAGCCTCTCATGTTTATTACTCCTCTTGTTGGATGGCCCCCAAGGTAGCCTATAATAAATTAAATCAAGCCATTCATAATTTTTTATGGACTAAATGGGATGGAGAGGTTGGTATGACACCCATATCTTGGAAACTTTGTACTCAACCTAAGGCTTTAGGAGGTCTAGGCATCATTGATCCTCTTACCCAGAGCAAAAGTTTAGCTGCAAAATGGGTTGCGAGAGCCATTATTGGTGATGAAAATTGGAAACACCTATTTTGGTACAAAATATCTCTAGCTACTCACAAAGGTAAATGGAAAGAAACCCCTTGGGAGGATAAGGTTCTTAATGCACCTTATTTTACAATTAAAGGTTCTATTCCAGTTACCCAAAATTGGAAATCTTGGCAATCAATTTCTCATTTATTGGCTTGGAAGTCTGACTCCTTGAGACATGGTCTGAGCATCGGTCTTAATAGTCTTTGGTGGAATAAACTTATTCTCCATAATGATAAACCTTTAGCTTTATGCAATGCTATTCATGGGCTAGTTTTTTTGAAGAAAGGAATTAATAGAATTAGAGATATCTGGGAATCCAGGTAGTCGCTCAATTCTTACCTGGAACCAGATCTACAATAATTGCTCCCTTCCCTCTAGGTTCAAAGAGTCTTATGGTTTAATTATGGCTTCCATCCCTTGTGAGGTCCTTATGAAGTTGGGAACAACTGCCCATAATATTTGGAATGACTGGAGATGGCTTAATGGTCATAGAATCTCTTCCATTACTTCTAGTTGGTTATACAAAAATCTTTTGTGTCCAATTTCTTTAGACTCTAAGCTCAATGTCAAGTGGCAAGTAAATTTTACCAATGCCCAATGGCAGTTTCTTGCTACTCAAATTTGGAAAGCTCCTGTTGAATAAAAAACACAACTTCTTGGTTGGCGGATTTTGCATCAAAAATTGCCAACAGCTGAAAGTTTGGCTGTGATTTTACACATTCCCCCTCAATGCAATTTTTGTAATGCTTTAGAAACTCTTATTCACTTGTTTTGGTTTTGTGGCATGGCTAAACAATTTTGGGATATCTTCTACTCTTTTCTTTTTCCCTCTTTTGCTAGATCTTGGAAGCTTTCTCTGCTTGGTTTTTCTCAGCTGGATCAATGCCCCAAACTCTGGGATGTTTGTAGACTCATCCTTCTCAAGCACATTTGGAAGTACAGATGCAAAAAGGTGTTTATTGGATCTGCTCTTCCATGGGATATAGTTTTGGCAGACTTGACCTTTGATCTTTTGCTACATGTGGGACACATTCATTCCCAAGTCTATGGTCCTTCCAACACGCCTCAAGATGTTATTGACAGACTTCATCAACTTTCTCATATGATTCAAGATCTTCAAAAAGTCCAAAAGGAAGCTAAGAAGAAGACAATTAACAATGATAAGCAAGTTCAGGGTTTGATTACTTCTTTTTCTTCTCTAAAGACTGCAGAAGATAGCATGAAAGACATGCCTAGAATTTTTTCATATAAGAGACTCTCCCACAAATGAATGTTGATATATGGTGTATTGCAACAAGATATAGCTATAGGCTTTTTGTTGATATTAGCTTCTATTCTTATGTATATTCAGTTATGGATGCTTTACTCCTGATCCACCTCATTTTGTTTTTTAGCTAGTGGACAGTATTAACACCAAAATATTGTAATGTTCTAGTTAATGATATAATATAATCTAGCTTTTTTTCAAAAAAAAAATCAAAATAAATTATAAATTTATAATTAATCTTATAATATTAATGTTATGTAAATATAAACAATCATTTTGTGTTAAAGATTTACAATTAACCTAATATATTATATTATTAATTAAAAAAAATTCATATTAAAATTTATACAAACATATTGCCAAATTAACATATCTAAAAAAAGGATCAGTGGGATTGAATTTTTAGTGCTTCTTTCAACATTAAAAAAATATTTACATTACCATTTTACTTTTATAGCAAGCTTACTAATTCAAAATGAATATAAAATTTTATTTATTTTTTAACTTCAACAAAAAAAAATATTTATTATCAGAAATTTATCATATAAATGGGACCATATATATATATATATATAAATTTAAACGGTGAAATTGGTAGCCGCCATGAATCTGGGTAGGTTGTCCAACATTTATGGTTGTCACAGTATTTTGCACTATCGTCTTAGAAGCTGTCACACAAATCTTTGCGCAATCCACCCTTATAACCACCATGCCACAATCATTTTAAACCTTTTACGTTGCTGAAAACACCAAGAAAGGGACAAGCGTTCAATCCGATGAGGTCCAAGATTTGGACCTTGGACCTTCGCCTCCCTTAAGAGGTTTGACCGAACCAATTAATCTACACCTCAAACCTAAATAAAATCATAAATTAAAAAATTATCATTAATATATTTCATCAATATTCTAACTAATAGAAAAATTAGATTTGTTTTTTAATCTTAGTATTTGTTAAATGAATATTCCTTGAATTGACTAAAATGAAATTACAGTAAACATCCAATTTCAAGTAAGATGGTCATTTGAACCTTAAAAATTCTTCAAAAGAAATGATAAAACATTCTACTATTTTGTATTTATATTATATAAAAGGAGAAATTTTATTTATGGGCTCTGAAGAAAATAAAAAAGGCGAACCTATTAGGTTGTAAAACACTCATGGAATTTAAGATATTATTAGCTTGTTTGATCTCTCCTATGGGCTTTGAAGAAAAAAAAAAAAGGCAAACCCATTTGCTTGTAAAATTACTCTTTTGTACTTGATATTATTAGTTTGCTTGTAAAATACTCTTTTGTACTTTAAGATATTATTAGCTTGTTTGTTGTTTTAATGTGTCATAAATGAGTATGTATGAGAAAAATTAAATTTGAATATAATTTATACATAATTTTCTAAAAGTTAGAAAAATATTTTTAATAATAATAACCTTATTTTTAAATAAGATTGTATTTATTAATCTATATAATTTTTAAAGTTAAACAACACAATTTTTTTTTTCGATTATAAATTTAAAAATAACAATATAGATTCTATGCTTAAATTAAAAAAAAATAAGCAATTAAATTATGTTAATATTTTTTAATAATTAAAATATAAAAATTTTAATTTTTATCCACTCATTTAGAGGAGTTGGAGAGTAAGCGGGTAGTTAAAACTCTCCAGTTATCGAGAGGTCCAGGTTCAAATCTCTTCCCTCACATGTTGTGGATATGTTGTATATAAAAAGGTTCCTCATCAAAAAAAAAAAAAATTAATTTTTTTTGTTAATGTATGAGCATTTAATGCTTCAAATATCACAATCATTTTATAAAGAAAATGTATTCATTAAAATATGTATTATGTAAACCAACACACTAAAGAACATAAAAAATGATATATTAGAAAAATAATTTAAATAGATGTATTAGAAAAATTCATTATAAAAAATATAGATATAAACATGACATGATATGTTGTTAGGGTTTGATGAGGAAAAGTTGTTATGCTAAGGTTTGGGTTTACCGCCATTCATAAATTTAGTTACTTTGGAATTGAATAATGTTATTGTTGCTAGTTAGGCGACTGATCTCCTTTCAATGGCCTTATCTTCCACAAATGTAATAGTTGTTATAGATAATGGTTTTCATGGTACCAAAGCGAGCTTGAAATTTTGTTCTGAAAGTAGTGGACGAGGTAATGAGTCTTCTTCAGATGTTGTACTCTCTCTTGATGCTATTTCTCCAGTTGTAAAATGGTATGAGAATCACTGTCTTATTGCTTAATTTGTTGGTCGAATCTTGCTGCAAGAATATATTTAGAATTGGCTTAAAACTCACTAGGAAGCTCATGGCATTGTGGTTGTGGGTATCCATAATCTTACCATAGTTTTTTTTGTTTTCCATTAAAAAACCTTTGCAAGTGCAAACTGTGGTTGCTAAATCCATTTGTTGGTTTATCTGTAATACTTTGATGGTCCTTTCTCCTTGGACTCTTTTTTGAGTTTCGAAACAAGTTGCCTTGAAAGTCCTTGTTTGGATTGAACTCCCTGGTCTTTCATTGCTCTTATAGGTGTTTATTGCTGATATTGTCAAACCCATTGATCGGGTTATCTATCAGGAAGAAGAACATTTTTTCTTAGCACAAACCAATAAGAGAATCTGTGTTGAGGTTGATCTTGCATAGGATCTCAAAAAATTGGCGGACAGTTAGGTTGGGACAGAGCATTTTATGAATTTTTTTTTTACATTAATTTACCGAATACTTGCTTTTGATGTCAATCTAAGTCGCATCATATCAAGGAATATATGTTAGTTGCTCAAAAACCTTCGATGGTTGTCTCTGCTCCTCTAGTTGCGCATGCACCTACCAAACCCTCTGTTGAGGGTGATTGAATCATAGTCTCTAATAATAGGGGGGTGACCAACCCTAAATTGATACTTTCTAGCAGAGATAGGGTTATATAACCACCATCTTAGCCTCTTGTTATTCTTGTGCATTCTATCTCGACTTCTTAGGCTCCTATCGAGAAATATTCAAAGCATAAATCTACCTCAAAAAAAGGGAAATTATAGACAATACCTCCACCCTCCAAGCATTAGCATAGTCCATATTGAGATGGCTCACCATCATCAAGGAGAGATCAAGAGGCTAAGCACCGTCCTTCGATTGTAGGTGATTTATTTCACCCTTCTCAGACCTCTCTATTTCATAGTTTTTTGATGTTGGTTGATAATGTAGGTAATCCTTTGGGAGATGGATCCATGTATATTCTTCCTCCATGAATTTCATTTCATAGAATATTTGGGGAATTATAGAGTCCTCAAGAAAATTTTCTATTAAATCTGCTCTACAAAGTATTGACCATGTTTATATTATTTACTTACAAGAAGTTAAAAACTCTAGTTTTTTGTTAGATTTTCTCTTGGCTGTATTACAAGATCCTTTGTGCACTTCACTACTCATCATGAAGATGGTCAGGATGGTGCTTTTATCTCAATCTCCTCCAAATTTAAGGATTGTTTGCTAGGGTTTGACAAGGATCCCTCTCATCATGTGATTTGGATTCTATTGAATATTAATAGGAACACCCTAGGCATTACAAATATTTATGCACCTAATTATGGACCCAATCGTTTTACCCTTTGGTGGTACCTAGTTGATCACTTTCCAATGGTGTATTGGCTTATTTATGGTGACTTTAATATGGTTGAGCATGTTGAAGATAAAGTTGGTCGTCTCATGATGCATTGGTGCACCAATGAGCATGAGGCCTGGTTTTTTCTTAAGTGCAAATGGGGTCTTTTTTATCCCATTTTTTGTCGATGCAAATGCACTCCACCTTGGTTCATGTGGTTCAATTTTTATGCTGGTAATGATAGAGTCTATAAGTGCCTTAATCAAGTTATGAAGCGAGAGCAACAATTTTGTTTCGTCTCCATTGCCAATAATAATATTGTAATGATATGGGGTCAATTCTTCTTGTTGGATCATTTTTTAATTTCCTTCCAGATTGAGTGGAGTGGCTGCCAATTCAATTTTCTATGCGATCAATTCTATTTAAATACTTCTTTATTCCTACACCTTGGCATGATTTCTACAATTGAGATAATCTAGACTTTATTACCTCAACCTCATCATTCTTCTAGTTGGATTTCTTGGTGGAATGAGGTCATTGTCCATACTACCTCTTTCATGTGGCATTTTGGTAAACATGTGGCATATGTAAAAAAGTATGCTCATCTGACTGTCATAAAGGAGGATCAACATAATTTATCTTTGCTAGAAAATGATCCGTATGACCGATAGTTGCAAGCCAGGGTTGCTAGTTTTTACCACCAACTAATGCTCCATGAACAACATGAAGCTAGGGGTGTTGAACATCAAGCTCATCTACATTGGCCGAGAGTGGGTGATTGCCCATCTAAAGCCTTTTTCAAATCTCTTCGTTCCAGAAAATCTAGAATCTAGAAGGCTATTCAAGTCTCTCATGATAGGTGACTTATCTTCTTGATATTGTGTCAACCTTTATGGATAATTATAAGCTTATCTTTCAAGCACAACTAGATTCTTTGGAACATCAGATGGATCTCCAGTATTGTCTTTATATTGTTCCTACTAAGTTGTCTGATTATAAAAGATATCTGTGTGAGGCTCATCTTTCACTTATTGAGCTTCATAATACTCTTATGACTATGTCAAATGATAAGTCCCCTAGTCTTGATGGCTTTCCATGCAAGTTTTATAAAACCACTTGGAAGTTTACTGGTCTGATCTACTCAATGTCTATGATGAAACATTAGCCAATAACTCTACTAGGTAGTATTATCAACCATGAAAACATTAAGTTCATTCCCAAAGCAGGAAATCCTAAGCTTATCACAAGTTGGAGACTATTACTTTGCTTAATGTTTCTTAGAAGATATTGATAAAGGCTTTAGCTATTTATATTTGGAATATTCTTCCTATGATTATCAAATAGGAGCAGATGGCTTTCATTAAAGGGCGTTATATCATGGATAATATTATTGCTATATAGGAAGGTTTAGGATGGACGTGTGTCTTTGGCCAAAAGTTGCTTTTCCTTAAGCTTGATTTTGAGAAAGCTTATGATCGTATTGATTGGCCTTTTATTCTTGCCATGATCAAAGCTCTAAATTTTGGGCCCTTTTAGGGTTATGCGTAGTGGCGAATATTAGCCAATTGGGCAAATATTAGGATTTTTAGAATTGAAAATTGGCGAATATGAGGACCCTTGACGTTGATTCATTCACCTAAAATTTTTAGGATCAATTTTTTATTAGGGTCAATTTGCCATAATATATATCCAAACATAGACATATTTGTACTCGTTGGAAAGCTATTTTTAAGCTTGATCTAATGGTGGTGTTTTTATGAAGTTATAAGATGATTTAATAGGTCAAACGTGGCTCCAAATATGACCTCAAATTTTAGGGCTTCAAATACCCCAAAGTTTGGTATGAAGATGCTCGATTTGATTTGCTTAGGATTCTCCATGATTCACCTTGATTTTTATTAGGATTCACCATTTTTTTACAAGTACATTTTGAGTCCAACCCCTTATGCATAACCCTGGCCCTTTTTATTAAGGTCATCAATATGTTGTTTGTTGATGCTTTGGTCTATCTTACTATTAATGGGAGTAAGAGGATTTTGGTTTGTTTCGTTGTATTTGCCAAGGTTGTCCTTTGGTCCCCTCACTTTACATCCTTACGACTGAATATTTTGGTTATCTTATTTCCAGTAAAGCATCTAAGGGGTTGATCAAAGGAATTATTTTACCTAATATGTCCACTTAGCTTATTCATGGGTATTTTGTAGATGATTCTTTTCTCACTGTTAGTGAGGATGAGGTTTTTGTTTTGACTACTTTGGTTTGTATAGATACTTTTTTTAAAGCCTCTGGTTCCAACACCCAATGGTCTAAGTCTCTTTGTTTCTACCTTACTTCTTTTGATCTACCTACTTGGCTTAGGCATTTCTCATGGCATTGGCTTTCGAGGGGTGAGCATTTTAAGTTCTTAGGAATTCCCTTTGCTTTTGATTGCTCACCCTCTGAACTATGATATATATTATTGATAGAACTAAAAAGAAGATTTCCTATTGGGCCCTGCAACCCCTTTCTCTTGCTGGTAAATTTTAGGTTTGCACTATGATTCTTGCTGCTAGCCATGTTTACTATTCCTCCTATTGGGCCCCTTCTAAGAAATCTCATAATAAGTTGGCTAGAATTCTTAGGGATTTTCTTTGGGCCAAGGGGAAGAATTTTCATGGTTTTCATTGGGTTGCTTGAAATATTTGTTGCATACCTATTGATATGCTAGGGGTTAAAGCTTTGAGGCTATTTCACAAAGGCATTTGCTTTATTAGATATTTAGTAAATTCTCAGGATTGGATTCCTTGGCCTACCCTCAAGTGTAAATTTAATTTTTAAAACTTAGATCTTCCTTCTATTTTTAAGATTCAAGAGCTTGTGTCTGATGTCATGCTATATAAGGTTGACCTTTAGCCCTCGAGTTCCTGGTGGAGGGATTGGTATTGGAATGTAGATACTCCTTTCAAGAACTACTATTCTTCCTTGCTTTATCAGCTTCTTAGTCCTTTTTCCTTTGGTATTGACAAGCTTAATGAGATATGGTAGAATTACTTTACCTCTTGTTGAGGTGTGATTTTGTCAGGTTACAAAACCACTCGACAACTCAGAATTTACAATTCTCTCTTGCAAAGAAAATAAAGTTTCTCCAAGGTTCTCACTTAATGTTTTATATATCGTGTATGCATGTAAATAAGTGCTTGAAAAACTCTCTATGGTTTGCAAAATTACTGTTAACAAGGGGCCTGGGAATTAGGTAAATGATTTCAAGTTCATCATGTAAAACATGCCTTTCATACCCATTTATTTATCCAATAATGAAATAAAGTTTACTTTATGATGTTAAATTTACGTATGCAACATTTACTTCGTTATCTGGATACAATATCTCAATAAAATATCTTTTAAATAAATTTAGCATTTTAAAACAAACTTCACCTAACTTTAACAAGATCAAAGTTAAGGAAATTAAATAGACCTTTAAATAGCACAAGTTATTATGATTCAACTTCCAAGGTCTATTTGATAAAGCAACTATTTGTTCGTATCTCCTTATGAAATTATGTCCAAAATATCAAAGAGGTAAACAAATTGCTATAATGTCTTGCCCAATTTCAAAAGGTATTAAAACCTTTATTAATGATTAAAACACAGGGCTTGATATGAAACTAATCTATAAACTTTGGATTTTATGATAAAATAAAGTTTATAAATTAGATTTGCTTGTAATATTTACCTTTTAAAATATTTATGAAATTAAATATTTAAAAGAGTAAATGTGATCTCTGATTTGAAATTTGGATTTCTAAAATAAATGGAACTATATTAAAATCAAATCCAAATTGAATTCTAAAGATATTAATTCTAATTCCTCAACCTTATGAGATTAAGGTGAGAATTAGAATATTCATTTATCCATTCCTAAATTTATTAATTCGAATATTAATTAATGTAATATTCGAATAATAAATTTAATTATAACCTAGCCATATAATTTCACTTTATAAAAATTATACTAGGTTATAATATATAGTTTTCAGAATGAAAATAAAATAATAAAATATTTAAGCTTTAGAAATTAAACTAATGTCTCGGACAAATTCAACAGAACAAATTTCCATCTACATAATTCTAAAACCAATCCAATGTTCACCAGTATTCACACAGTGAAATCAAATGAATTGATGCAATCTTCTAAGGTATACAAACTATTAAGAAATTGTAATAAACACTTTATTAATTCCAAATACAATCTGTGCACAAATCTGGATCCAAAATGCTTAAAACAATTTATAAAATCTTACAATAATTTCCACTGTTATGCAAATGGCTTTCTCTATTTTCCTCCAACGAAGATGTAGCTTTGCTCCTCCCAATCGTTCCTCTCCTTCTCTGTATAAAATGTCCGACCTTTTCCATGAATCTCAATGATTTATTTATAATTTGAAAAGTTTAGTTATTTCGTTTCATCATCGGGAACGGATTTTATAACTATCTTCTTCAACCCTTGCCCTTGTATTACCTGCATAATGAAATAATAATCATAATATTAAAACAAAACCAAACTTTACTTTCCCGTAACTTTCCTTTTTTTCCAAAATTATTTCAAAGTTCTCATATTGCTAAATTAACCTGCTATTTTTTTGGTGAAATTGACATTTGAAATCTTGCAAGTTTGGTATCATTAGAAAGAGAAAATCCATATATTTTTACCAAGTTTTGAATGAGATCAAACGGAGTTGCCTACCTCAAGATATGTCCATTTCAATTTTGCATTAATTTTAGGGCTAACCCTAAAATAAAATTTAATTATTTAAATGAAAATTAATCATTTAAACCTTTGAAAATGATTTTAATCAAATTATTTGATTTGAAATAATGCAATTAATATGCAAATAATCAAAATATTCAGTTTGAAGCATTGCAACTACATTCAAACCTTCAAAATGCAAATATGTCAGCAATTCCAAAGTGAAAGCAAATTTTCAAAGACCTTGATGCGAGCAAAATTGGATAAACAAAAATTCCCCGAAATCACAAAATTTAAGGTGGGTCCCCAATTTTGGGGTCGTTGTGAAGGAGTCACAACAAATGGTGACTCTACTGGTAAATGTCCCTGGACATTTCGGACTCAAAAACCAAACTCTGAAAACACACAAAACCCAAATATTAGAATCACAAGCATCAGTAAGTATCCAGAGAATGAGAATAGACTAATTTGACATGAACCACCAGAATCATTCAACATCAGCTCAGTGTGTGCGAAGTGATTCATTACTTATCACCTGAAATCATTCAACATTCCATCGTCAGTTCCACATTTCAGGCTATGAATAATTCCTCTTTGAAGATAAAACCTACACCCGATTCTCTTCAGATCTTGCTCTACTACTAGCCAAGCATCTATAGCTCTGGTAGAGATTATCTGAAATACCCAGATATTAGGTGGACGTTGCGTTTCCTTTATTCTAAACATTGCTTCACTGCCAATCGAGCGTCTATAGCTCCGATGAAGATTATTTAGTTCTGGATAATAGATTTATCTTTATCGCTCTTTTCATGACATTTTTCTCTAGACATTGCTTCACTACCAACCGAGCGTCTATAGCTCCAGTGAAGATTATCTATTTTTAGTAATAGATTTGACTCTATTTCCAACTCTCTTTTTTTATCTCTTTTTTTTCTCTTTTTTATCCCTCTTTTTTTCTCTTTTTTTTGTCTCACATTTATCCTGTAGAATGGTACTTTGCAACAAATCCACCTGCCACCTGGGTTAGAGATGAGGTAAGATTTGAAAGAGTATATAAGATATTTCGCCCTAATTTGCAAAACCAACAACTTCACGCATCCAAATTTCAAACAATATTCTTTAATGTGTTTTGTGATACTCGTGGAGCTTTTGCAATACAATTCCAATGTTTCATATTTACCTTATCTTAGTTCACATTCATGAGGACATAAACCAATATCTCATTTTCCCTTTTCTCCAGATTTCACAGGTTTTCAAAATAAGTAACTTCATCTTATGCGGTCCAGGATCAAAAACCAAATAGAGCCATCAAATGACAAGTGTCTCAATAACAACTACCTTAATATTTGAAAACCCCTTTGAAACTGTACCAACTTGAATGACATGAAGCTCCCAAAATCTGGCAAAGCCAACTTATTACTGTCCTTGACAACTTCCAAAACTTTTCACAAAATTGAGTAATATGTAGACAAACATACACAACAAAATTTCACGAAACAACAAATTATGTACAAAATAAAACAAAAACACACAAACCCAAAAAGCTATTTACAGAAAAATACACTATGTACAAAATGATAACAAATTTATGCTATCACCTTCCTGGATCCCAAATACGATTGGCACACTGTAAAAGACATATATGATTTGCATTCCAAACTTTACATAAATCCAACCAAAACAAAATGAAGTGAAATGATGTAATCCTCATTTTGTCTTTCACACCCCACTGATTTAATTCAAACTTATAAGCCATTCCATGTTTAAGATTTGATTCATTAACCTTACAAGTAAATACATGATCTTCCATGATCTTATGCTTATTCAACAAGATGGGAATTTCAGACCTTGATTCATCGCTTTGACCTAAATTCTCATTTTCACAAGCATATAAGATTCCTTTCAAATAAGAAGCAACTTCTGAAAATTTTAACGCAAAATCATCATCTATGTTTTTAGGCCAATCATATTCAAATAACAATTTACAAGAATCTAGGATATTTACAAAATAAGAATCATTATAGTTTTGTATCCTAGATTGAATTGTTAACTATTGTTGGACTTGGTTCAATGATTTAAGCATATCTTCTTTTTCATTTAGCAATGCAATCTTATTTGTAGTGGGAAAAGAAATCCACTTTAATTCTTGATCAACCTCCAATGGCATTTTATTATAAACAACATCTAAATCCAATAAATGATTATACAAACTTTTACCTGATTCTTGAATGTTTGAATACAAAGGATAAGATTCTACCTTTTGTACACTTTCATTTACCATTACTTGATAAGCCATTATAGTCTTTTCTTTTTCTTCATGATCTCTATCATCACCACCATCATTTCGTATTCTTTCATCAATGACCTATTTTTCAGAAGCATCAAAATTAGGCATCCAATCAAGAATATGTCCATATTTTTCAAACCATAAATCTTGTTGATCAAACAAAGCAATAGTTTCTTTAGGATGAATAGGAAATTCTAGTTCTTTGTTAGCCATACATGAAGTTTCTTCATTTGAATATTCAATACAATCATGAAAATTTTCACTCAAATCTTTAGTATTCGAGAATGAAAGAAAATAATTTACCTCTTCTTCATCTAAAATAGATGAATCATAAGAAACATTTACCATTTCTTCCCTTTCTATTGCAGAAGAATGTTCTACAAACTCATGTTCAAAATGATCAAATCTTGGAACCTTCTCTACTTCTGAAATTGACATGTCATCTTCCAATTGGATAGAAATTGCCAAATCTTCATGCAAGATAGAAGTTTCAACATCCTGCATATCAAGTGAAATGGAAAATTCATCAGTAGGATAATTAGAAACAAATAATTTCTCATATCTTCCCCAACCATTATAATAATCATCTTCTTGAAACATTTGATGAGATTGCATCCCTTCTTTCATTTCTTCTTGATCATTATTTTGAGAATACTAAAAATTTTGATCATTATTTTCAATGATCTCATCCAAATTTATGAAAGGTCTTGATTTATAATGTGTTTCAAAACTAGCCCACTCTAGGACTTCTCCACTGTCTAAAAGAATATCACTTTTAGCATCTTCGATCTTTGTCTCATGAGAATGATTTATATAATTATCCAGATATGCATCTTGATGCATCTATCCTTGTGCTTGATCATTATTTCTTTTAAGTTGTAGAATTAACCTTTGCAACTTGTCCTACAATTTAGGTGAAGCAATTACTTCATTAGAAAGAGAAGCAAAATCTTCCCATTTATTCCACCAACAATAATCATCTTCTAAAATTAGGGAGTGATGTTCAACCACTTCTTCACACTCTGCAAATTCAACAATCGAAAGCTTTTCTAGTTCACGTTCATCACTTTCAAAAAAATTATCTTCAATGAAACATTCATCTTCCTCAAGTAATAAAATTTTATGATCAGTCTTAATGAAATTACCTCTAGAATCTTGCAATTCTGTAGCTTCAATTGTTTCATTCAACTCTAAGGAAGATTCTATTCTATCATATGTTTCAAAGCTAGTTAGATCTAAGATTCCTCCAATATCTATAGACTCATGCATTTCTACATTTTGATAAACTTGATTACTACAATCCTCATTGATAGATATTGGATTTGAAACTTGAACTTCCTCTTGAACAATATCAAAAGTAGTTGAAAAACTAGGACATTCAATTTTATATGATGGTGTCGAAAAATGTGTATCATGACTCATAGGTGGTAATTGATTTGAAATCTTAGGGTTAAGTAATGATAATCTACCCACATCAATTCCTCTTGAAATCAACCATTGTTCTACAACTACTGCCCCACCATAGACGTTAGATAAGGATACATATTTAGGAAGCTTTTCTAACAACTTAACAGTAAAAGGATCTAAAGCTTCCAAGTATATTTGAACAACTTCTTCTGAAATGATAAAGTGTATTTCTATTTCAGTATACAACTCATGAAACCTATCATTAAATTGACTCATGGATTCATTAGGTTTTTTATAGATAGAGGAAAATTGATTTGATAACAAATCCGTGTCAACCAATGTTCCAAAATGTTCAAGAAACATTGTTTCTAGTTGATTCCAAGAAGCGGTAGAACCTGCAGGTAAATTGATAAACCAATCTTTAGCAAATTCATCCAATGTGTATGGAAACATTCTATAGAGAACATCTTCCTGCATAATTTGAAAATGAAACATAATGTTTTTATATGCCTGAATATGTTCTTCAGTTGTAATCATCCCATCATGCTTAAAATAGGGTAAATCATTTTCTACCATTGAACCAATTTTAATATGCAAGGCTATATATGAAAAATTTGCAAAAATTGAATCATAACCAAATTTTTGAATTTATGACAGATTAACGTTAATGCAACATAAATAAAAAATTTTCAATTTTTTTTAAACTAAGATTTGAAAGACTTCAAATGAAAATAAAATATTTACCTTTCAGGCCCTCCTTCTAGCGCCAATTTGTTGAGGTGTGATTTTTTCAGGTTACGAAACCACTCGACAACTCAAAATTTACAATTCTCTCTTGCAAAGAAAATAAAGTTTCTCCAAGGTTCTCACTTAATGTTTTATATATCGTGTATGCATGTAAATAAGTGCTTGAAAAACTCTCTATGGTTTGCAGGTTACTGTTAACAAGGGGCCTGGGAATTAGGTAAATGATTTCAAGTTCATCATGTAAAACATGCCTTTCATACCCATTTATTTATCCAATAATGAAATAAAGTTTACTTTATGATGTTAAATTTACGTATGCAACATTTACTTCGTTATCTGGATACAATATCTCAATAAAATGTCTTTTAAATAAATTTAGCATTTTAAAACAAACTTCACCTAACTTTAACAAGATCAAAGTTAAGGAAATTAAATAGACCTTTAAATAGCACAAGTTATTATGATTCAACTTCCAAGGTCTATTTGATAAAGCAACTATTTGTTCGTATCTCCTTATGAAATTATGTCCAAAATATCAAAGAGGTAAACAAATTGCTATAATGTCTTGCCCAATTTCAAAAGGTATTAAAACCTTTATTAATGATTAAAACACAGGGCTTGATATGAAACTAATCTATAAACTTTGGATTTTATGATAAAATAAAGTTTATAAATTAGATTTGCTTGTAATATTTACCTTTTAAAATATTTATGAAATTAAATATTTAAAAGAGTAAATGTGATCTCTGATTTGAAATTTGGATTTCTAAAATAAATGGAACTATATTAAAATCAAATCCAAATTGAATTCTAAAGATATTAATTCTAATTCCTCAACCTTATGAGATTAAGGTGAGAATTAGAATATTCATTTATCCATTCCTAAATTTATTAATTCAAATATTAATTAATGTAATATTCGAATAATAAATTTAATTATAACCTAGCCATATAATTTCACTTTATAAAAATTATACTAGGTTATAATATATAGTTTTCAGAATGAAAATAAAATAATAAAATATTTAAGCTTTAGAAATTAAACTAATGTCTCGGACAAATTCAACAGAACAAATTTCCATCTACAGAATTCTAAAACCAATCCAATGTTCACCAGTATTCACACAGTGAAATCAAATGAATTGATGCAATCTTCTAAGGTATACAAACTATTAAGAAATTGTAATAAACACTTTATTAATTCCAAATACAGTCTGTGCACAAATCTGGATCCAAAATGCTTAAAACAATTTATAAAATCTTACAATAATTTCCATTGTTCTGCAAATGGCTTTCTCTGTTTTCCTCCAACGAAGATGTAGCTTTGCTCCTCCCAATCGTTCCTCTCCTTCTCTGTATAAAATGTCCGACCTTTTCCATGAATCTCAATGATTTATTTATAATTTGAAAAGTTTAGTTATTTCGTTTCATCACCGGGAACGGATTTTATAACTATCTTCTTCAACCCTTGCCCTTGTATTACCTGCATAATGAAATAATAATCATAATATTAAAACAAAACCAAACTTTACTTTCCCGTAACTTTCCTTTTTTTTCCAAAATTATTTCAAAGTTCTCATATTGCTAAATTAACCTGCTATTTTTTGGTGAAATTGACATTTGAAATCTTGCAAGTTTGGTATCATTAGAAAGAGAAAATCCATATATTTTTACCAAGTTTTGAATGAGATCAAACGGAGTTGCCTACCTCAAGATATGTCCATTTCAATTTTGCATTAATTTTAGGGCTAACCCTAAAATAAAATTTAATTATTTAAATGAAAATTAATCATTTAAACCTTTGAAAATGATTTTAATCAAATTATTTGATTTGAAATAATGCAATTAATATGCAAATAATCAAAATATTCAGTTTGAAGCATTGCAACTACATTCAAACCTTCAAAATGCAAATATGTCAACAATTCCAAAGTGAAAGCAAATTTTCAAAGACCTTGATGCGAGCAAAATTGGATAAACAAAAATTTCCCGAAATCACAAAATTTAAGGTGGGTCCCCAATTTTGGGGTCGTTGTGAAGGAGTCACAATAAATGGCGACTCTACGATGGTAAATATCCCTGGACATTTTGGATTTAAAAACCAAACTCTGAAAACACACAAAACCTAAATATTAGAATTACAAGCATCAATAAGTATCCAGAGAATGAGAATAGACCAATTTGACATGAACCACTAGAATCATTCAACATCATCTCAGTGTGTGCAAAGTGATTCATTACTTATCACCTGAAACCATTCAACATTCCATCGTTAGTTCCACATTTTGGGCTATGAATAATTCCTCTTTGAAGATAAAACTTACACCCAATTCTCTTTAGATCTTGCTCTACTTCCAGTCGAGCGTTCATAGCTTCGATAGAGATTATCTGAAATACCCAGATATTAGGTGGATGTTACATTTCCTTGATTCTAAACATCGCTTCACTACCAGCCGAGCATCTATAGCTCTAATGAAGATTATTTAGTTCTGGATGATAGATTTATCATTATAGCTCTTTCATGATTTTTCTCTAGACCTTGCTTCACTACTAGCCGAGCATCTATAGCTCCGATGAAGATTGTCTTACTTTTTTTTAGTAATAAATTTGACTCTATTTCCAACTCTCTTTTTTTTTCTCTCTTTTTCTTTTTTTTATCTCTTTTCTCCTTATCTCTCTCTCTATTTAAATCCGGTAGAATTGTACTTTGTAACAAATCCACTTGCCACCTAGGTTAGATATGAGGTAAGGCTGAAAAGAGTATATAAGATATTTTGCCCTAATTTGGTAAACCAACAACTTCATGCATCCAAATTTCAAATAATATTCATTAATGTGTTTTGTGATATTCATGGAGATTTTGCAATACAATTCTAATTTTTCATATTTGCCTTATCTCAGTTCACATTCATGAGGACATAGACCAATATCTCATTTTCCTTTTCTCCAGGTTTCACAGGTTTTCAAAATAGGTAATTTCATCCTATACAATCCAGGATCAAACACCAAATAGAGCCATCAAATGACAAGTGTCTCAATCATAACTACCTTACTTTTGAAAAACCCCTTTGAAACTATACCAACTTGAATGACATGAAGTTCCCAAAATATGGCAAAGCCAACTTATTACAATCCTTGACAACTTCCAAAAATTTTCACAAAATTGAATAATATGTAGACAAACATACACAACAAAATTTCACAAAACAACAAAATTTCACGAAACAACAAATTATGTACAAAATAAAACAAAAAAACATAAAACCAAAAAGCTATTTACAAAAAAATACACTATGTACAAAATGATAACAAATTTATGCTATGACCTTTGTTGAGGTGCGATTTTGTCAAGTCACAAAACCACTCGACAACTTAGAACGTTAAGTTCTCTCTTGCAAAGAAAAATATATATATCTCCAAGGTTCTTGTATTCAATGTTTTATGCATAAACTCATATAAGTGCTAAGAATAAAACTCTAGGGTCTTGCAAGTGTTGTTAACAAGGGGCCTGGGATCATGTAAATGATTTCGAATCCATCATGTGGAGTATGTCTTTGATATCAATTCAACAAAATAAAATTTGTTTTATGATCTTAGGTTAAAGTATACCAAATTTTATTTCCTCTCTTCAATTTAATGTCTCAAAATGCTTTAAATGGAAAAAGGGAAAAAAAAAACAAGCATTTTGTATTAAATTTCAATTTAACTTTGATAAAGATCAAAGTAAATGAAATTTTATAAATTTAATAAACCTTTGGAATATAATAAATTTATAATAAATTCATTTCCCAAATGTCTATTTGATAAAGCAGTTATTTATTCAAACCCCCTTATGAAATTATAAATCAAACCCAGAAGAGGTGAATAAATGAAATAATGTCTTGCCCAATTTATAAGGTTCCAAAACCTTGTCAATGATAAAATCTTAGGGCTTAATATGAAACTAATCTATAAACTTTGGATTTTATGATAAAATAAAGTTTATAAATTAGATTTGCTTATAATATTTATCTTTTGAAATATTTATGAAATTAAATATTCAAAAGAGTAAATGTGATCTCTGATTTGAAATTTGGACTTCTGAAATAAATAGAACTATATTATAAATCAAATCCAAATTGAATTTTAGAGATATCAATCCTAGTTCCTCAACCTTATGAAATTAAGGTGAGGAATAGAATATTCATTTATCCCTTCTTAAATTTATTAATTCAAATATTAATTGATGTAATATTTGAATAATAAATTTAATTTATAACCTAACCATATAATTTCACTTTATAAAAATTATGCTAGGTTATAATATATAGTTTTCAGAATGAAATAATAATAAAAAATAATAAAATATTTTAAACTTTAGAAATTAACTTAATGTCTCGGACAAAATCCACAGATCAGATTTCCATCTACATAATTCTAAAACCAATCCAATGTTCACCAGTATTCACACAATGAAATCAAATGAATTGATGCAATCTTCTAAGGTATACAAACTATTAAGAAATTGTAATAAACATTTTATTAATTCCAAATACAATCGTGCACAAATCTGGATCCAAAATGCTTAAAACAATTTATAAAATCTTACAATAATTTCCATTGTTCTGCAAATGGCTTTCTCCATTTTCCTCCAATGAATGTGTAGCTTTGCTCCTTCCAATCATTCCTCTCCTTCTCTGTATAAAATGTCCGACCCTTTCCATGAATCTCAATGATTTATTTATAATTTGAAAAGTTTAGTTATTCCGTTTCTTCACCGGGAATGGATTTTATAACTATCTTCTTCAAACCCTTGCCCTTGTATTACCTGCATAATGAAACAATAATCATAATATCAAAACAAAACCAAACTTTACTTTCCCGTAACTTTCCTTTTTTTCAAAAGTATTTCAAAGTTCTCATATTGCTAAACTAACCTGCTATTTTTTGGTGAAACTGACATCTGGAATCTTGCAAGTTTGGTATCATTAGAAAGAGAAAATCCATATCTTTTTACCAAGTTTTGAATGAGATCAAACGGAGTTTTCTACCTCAAGATATGTCCATTTCAATTTTGCATTAATTTTAGGGTTAACCCTAAAATAAAATTTAATTATTTAAATGAAAATTAATCATTTAAACCTTTGAAAATGATTTTAATAAATTTAACAAATTATTTGATTCGAAATAATGCAATTAATATGCAAATAATCAAAATATTCAGTTTTCAAGCATTGCAACTACATTCAAACCTTCAAAATGCAAATATGTCAGCAATTCCAAAGTGAAAGCAAATTTTCCAAGACCTTGATGCGAGCAAAATTGGATAAACAAAAATCCCTCGAAATCACAAAATTTAAGGTGGGTCCCCAATTTTGGGGTCATTGTGAAGGACGTCACAACATTGGCGACTCTACTGGTAAATGTCCCTGGACATTTTAGACTAAAAACCAATCTCTGAAAACACACAAAACATGAAAATTAGAATCACAAGCATTGATAAGCATCCAGAGAATGTGAATAGACCAATACAAATATGAATCACCGAAATCAGAGATGATTTATGCATAATGTGATGTATTACTGGTTGGGATCAGGTGATATGTATTAATGATCATTCTCAATATAAATCTTTTTTTTGGCCATGCTTGTCATCATACTTTAATCAGGGGCCCTAAAATGAACATTCATGAAAATAAGATGATATGAAAATGATATGACGTAAACTGAAACATGTATTAACAGGATGTAATAATATGAATGACATGTTTTACAAAGACTCAAACACTCTAGTACAATAAACAAACACACTAAAACTTATCTAATCCTCTTAGGACCAAAAGTGTGTGTTGTGAGTTCCTTACTAGATCAAGAGCTCAGTTATGACCTTACTATCATCCAGAACCAATGTGTGCGCAAGTGAGTTCATTACCTCATTTTGACCAAAATGATTAAACCTGTTATGAAAGAAACACAAGGCTAGCCTTCCCATTTGAAATGATCATAGGTCTCGCTTTTCAATGAGACATATCACCATGCATGAGCATACTCCACTTCCAGTCAAGCGTCTATAGCCCTGATGGAGGTTAACCCCATAGTCCATAATTTTAGCTTTTGATTGCTTGAATCTTGGGGATGACTACCCTTCCTTCTGACAGATGAGTAGTACGAATCCTTACGATCCAATGGTGAATGATGTGTTTAGATTTTTGATTTCTTGAACCTTGGGGATGACTACCCTTCCTTCTGATAGATGAGTAGTACGAATCCTTATGATCCATTGATGAAAATAGACTTAGAGCTTTGGGGAATTGGATTCTCAACCGAAGTATGATGAGAATTTGACCCTATCCTTACTACTCTGACTTTGTTTGGAGTTTTCAAGTATTTGTGGTAAAAAATGAATCTTATGGACTATGTTGCATGATAGGACTGACAAGGATGTCCCTTTTCACCTTACACTTTCTTCCAAGGATGGTTTTGACCATTTTACCCAAAATGTTTTTAATATGTGTAAAATTGTGTTTGGTTCCAGATAATTTCAACATCAGTCCCCGATCTCAAGACCCATTTAGTGTATATTGTGCAATGATCCTAAGAGAATATGACATGCTTTTCGGTGGTTGCCTACCATACTAGAAATGGTTGAGTGACTAAAACATTTAGGAACCCTGAAACTATGGTGTGTAAACATGAAGCTTTTGTCTTTTACAATTTTGTACAAAATGCCTTTGTGAAAGTGCCCCTGATTAAAGCAACATGACTTTTGACAAAACCAATTAACACCTTTTGAATTTGATAAATGATATTTCTATGGGATATGAAATATGGAGTGCGAGGGTGATGTATGCAATGTTATGAAACATGTTATGAAATGCGAGTGCATGCAAGGATACGAAGTTTTCGTAATACAATTCCAATTTTTCATATTTGCTTTATCTTTGTTCACATTCATAAGGACATAAATCAATACCTCATTTTCCTTTTTTCTAGGTTTCACAGGTCCTCAAACTAGGTAACTTTACCCTACTCTTTGGAAGACTCACCTAAAACTATGCCAACTTGAAACACATTCAGTCACGAAACTCCAACAAGATCTGGTGAAGTCCATCTGTCATTAAGCTCAATAATATACAACAAAACTTAACAAGACATATGAAAACAAACATAACAACAAACACAACAACACAACAAACTAACACATCACATGACAAAACAACACAATGAACACACAATCCAAAAAACTATTTACAAAAAATATACATAATATACAAGACACTACCAAAATATTTACCATCATTTCCCTGGATCCCATACACGATAGACACACCTTAAAAGACATATATCATGATTCGCATTCCAAGATTTACATAGATCCAACCAAAATAATATTAATTCAAACCATGCAACCTTCATTTTGCCTTTTATACCCCACTGATTTGATTCAAAATTATAAGCAGTTCCATGTTTAAGATTTGATTTATTAAACTTAAAATTGAAAACATGATTTTCAATTATCCTTTGCTTATTCAAAAAGGTGTAAATTTCACAATTTGATTCATAATTTAGAACTAGGCTCCCCTTTTCAAATAGGAGATCTTTGAAATAAGAACCTATTTCTAAAAATTTCAAATTCAAGTCACTTTCAAAGTTTTTAAAACAATCACAATCATTCAAGAATTGACAAGCATCTAGGATATTTGGTATAAGAATATCATTAAAAATTTGTGCCCTAGATTCACTAGTTGATTGCTCATGAATTTGATTAAACATTTCAAACATGTTTTCCTTCATTTCATTTATGGCAAAAATTGCAAATGTTGTCTCCAACTTTTTGTTAACAACATTTGACATTTCATCATTGATAGCATTAGCATCCAAAAACTTATCATGCAACCCATTACCTAAAAATTTTGTAACCAATGAGAAAGGTGAAGATTTTACCTCGTCATCTCTACTCAACACATCATTATTAGCATTTACCAAGATTTGATGAGCATTTGTCACTTTTTCCTTTTCTTCATGGTCTCCATCATGATCACCTTGTAGTTCTTCATCTTCATCAAATACTTGTTTATTAAAGACACCAAAATTAGGCACCCAATTAAATGTATGCCCATCCTTTTCAAACCATAAATCTGACTGATCACAAGATGTGTTAAATAATAAATTTTCTTGATCAACCACCTGAGTTACTTCTGATAGATCAACATTTTCCTTTAGGTCATCACCAACATTAAATCCAAACCATTCATGTGAATTTGTACTCAAATTTTTATTAGTCATGGGTAAAAGAGATGACTTTACCTCTTCCTCATTAATAATAAATGAGTCATAAGAAACATTTACCATTTCTTCATTTTCAATTTCAGCAAGGTGTTCAATAAATTCATCTTCAAAGTGATTCAATTTTGGAACCTTCTCTATTTCTGCAATTGGCATATCATTTTCTGATTGTGTAGGAATTACAAAATCTTCTTTTGAAATAGAAGTTTCAACATCCTGCATATCAAGTGAAATAAAAATTTTATCAGTAGAAGTATGAGAAAACAATGATTTACCATACATACCCCATCCATTATAGTAATTATCTTCTAAAGCTAAGGGATGAGATTTTATCGTGGCTTTAGAAAACATGTGATTCTTTGACTGTATAAGAGTTGTAGACTCTTCATGTAAGATATCAATTTTAGCATCGCATAGATAAAAAAATTTTATAATAGGTATAAAAAAAAACATTCATCATATCTTCCCCAACCATTATAAAAATTATCTTTTATAGTTAAAGGGTGAGGTTCAACCATATATTTTGTGCAAACTTCGGATAGGTCTATAATTTCCTTTTCAAATTCACCTTTATTAATTACCTGAGATGAAGACCTACTGATTTCTTGTTGTATGAGCATTGTAGAATCCTTAAGTGACATAAGGCTTTCAATTTCCTGCACATCATCTGAGATAAGAACTTCTTTGGAACTTGTGAATAAAGTTAATTCTTCTTCTTCATGATTTGAAATAACAAAATCATTATCTTTTTGAAGCACTTTGTGACATTCCATATTTTATTTCATACCATATTTGGATTCATTTTTAAATTCACGTTCTTCAATAAAGAATTCATCTTCCTCAAACAATAATATTTTAGGATCATTCATTTGAACCATAATTGGAGGTATTTTTTTTTGTAATCCCTCAATCTTCAAATGAAATCACATCTATGATCATTCAATTCTTTAACTTTACCTATTTGAACATCACACTCATTATCCTCCTGAAACAAATGATGAAAATCTATCATTTCTTCTATATATTCTTCAGATTCATTTTCAAATTCATTTTCTTTAATTTCAAAAAATTCATCTTTCTCAAATTCATATTTTGGTAAGACAAGGGTTTCTTCAATGGGATCAATTTCTGTATTTTGTTTTATAAGATCATCCCAATCCTCTTTTGTGAATAATGGCTCTAAGTCAGTTTCTACATTTTGATCAACTTGATCATCACAATGTTCATTGATGGGTATTGACTCTAAAACCTGCACCTCATTCTCAACATCTAAGGAAGTTGTGACATCTAAACTATCAGTCTCAACCTGACTCATTTGTGATCTTTGATCATGAATTTTAGGTCTAAGTCTGTATAGTTGTTCCATATTAACACCTTGAGATATCAATTGTTGTTCAAATGTTACTGCCTCATTGTAAGCTCTAAGCAATGATGTAATTTTAAGACCTTCCCCCAAAAACATAGATGTGACGTGATCTAAGGCTCCCATGTATATTTGAGTAGCTCTTTCTTCTGAAATGATATAATGCATCCCCACCTCAATATACAACCTATGAAATTTATCATTAAATGATCTCATGGGTTCGTTAAATTTTTTATGGATGGAGACAAATTGATTTAACATCATAACTGAATCATCCAACCTTCCAAAATGTTCGAGAAATGCTTTCTCTAGTTTAACCCAAGAAGTAGCATACCTTACAGGTAATTGTATGTACCACTTAAGCGCAACCTCATCCAATGGGTATGAAAATAATCTGCAAGGAACATCTCCCTGCATAAGCTGCAAATGACGTAACACACTCTTGTATCTTTGAATATGGTCCTTGGCTTGATCCACATCATGCCTAAATCTGGGTAAACAAACTTCTACACCTTCAGGAATTTGATGAATAGGCATGTTTAAACTGCTATAATAATCACCTATCCAAGAAGCCATCATTTCCTTTACTGAAGAAAGTGATGCCATTAGTGAACTTCAAAGAACACAAAATTTAATGCCAATATTATTAGTCAAAGAAATATATCTTGCAACTAAGCATGAAATGACTAATCAATTGATAAAAGATATGCATCAATTAAAACTTGGCATTAAATAACACCCTTCAATTTGTAATTTTTTTTTTAAATTGAGATTTGAATGATTTCAAATGAAAATCAAATATTTACCTTTCATGCCCTCCTTCTAGCGCCAATTTGTTGAGGTGCGATTTTGTCAAGTCACAAAACCACTCGACAACTTAGAACTTTAAGTTCTCTCTTGCAAAGAAAAATATATATATCTCCAAGGTTCTTGTATTCAATGTTTTATGCATAAACTCATATAAGTGCTAAGAATAAAACTCTAGGGTCTTGCAAGTGTTGTTAACAAGGGGCCTGGGATCATGTAAATGATTTTGAATCCATCATGTGGAGTATGTCTTTGATATCAATTCAACAAAATAAAATTTGTTTTATGATCTTAGGTTAAAGTATACCAAATTTTATTTCCTCTCTTCAATTTAATGTCTCAAAATGCTTTAAATGAAATTAGCATAAAAAGAATCTAGCATTTTGTATTAAATTTCAATTTAACTTTGATAAAGATCAAAGTAAATGAAATTTTATAAATTTAATAAACCTTTGGAATATAATAAATTTATAATAAATTCATTTCCCAAATGTCTATTTGATAAAGTAGTTATTTATTCAAACCCCCTTATGAAATTATAAATCAAACCCAGAAGAGGTGAATAAATGAAATAATGTCTTGCCCAATTTATAAGGTTCCAAAACCTTGTCAATGATAAAATCTTAGGGCTTAATATGAAACTAATCTATAAAATTTGGATTTTATGATAAAATAAAGTTTATAAATTAGATTTGCTTATAATATTTATCTTTTGAAATATTTATGAAATTAAATATTCAAAAGAGTAAATGTGATCTCTGATTTGAAATTTGGACTTCTGAAATAAATAGAACTATATTATAAATCAAATCCAAATTGAATTTTAGAGATATCAATCCTAGTTCCTCAACCTTATGAAATTAAGGTGAGGAATAGAATATTCATTTATCCCTTCTTAAATTTATTAATTCAAATATTAATTGATGTAATATTTGAATAATAAATTTAATTTATAACCTAACCATATAATTTCACTTTATAAAAATTATGCTAGGTTATAATATATAGTTTTCAAAATGAAATAATAAAAAAAATAATAAAAGATTTTAAACTTTAGAAATTAACTTAATGTCTCGGACAAAATCCACAGATCAGATTTCCATCTACAGAATTCTAAAACCAATCCAATGTTCACCAGTATTCACACAATGAAATCAAATGAATTGATGCAATCTTCTAAGGTATACAAACTATTAAGAAATTGTAATAAACATTTTATTAATTCCAAATACAGTCTGTGCACAAATCTGGATCCAAAATGCTTAAAACAATTTATAAAATCTTACAATAATTTCCATTGTTCTGCAAATGGCTTTCTCCATTTTCCTCCAATGAATGTGTAGCTTTGCTCCTTCCAATCGTTCCTCTCCTTCTCTGTATAAAATGTCCGACCTTTTCCATGAATCTCAATGATTTATTTATAATTTGAAAAGTTTAGTTATTCTGTTTCTTCACCGGGAACGGATTTTATAACTATCTTCTTCAAACCCTTGCCCTTGTATTACCTGCATAATGAAACAATAATCATAATATCAAAACAAAACCAAACTTTACTTTCCCGTAACTTTCCTTTTTTTCAAAAGTATTTCAAAGTTCTCATATTGCTAAACTAACCTGCTATTTTTTGGTGAAACTGACATCTGGAATCTTGCAAGTTTGGTATCATTAGAAAGAGAAAATCCATATCTTTTTACCAAGTTTTGAATGAGATCAAACGGAGTTTTCTACCTCAAGATATGTCCATTTCAATTTTGCATTAATTTTAGGGTTAACCCTAAAATAAAATTTAATTATTTAAATGAAAATTAATCATTTAAACCTTTGAAAATGATTTTAATCAAATTATTTGATTTGAAATAATGCAATTAATATGCAAATAATCAAAATATTCAGTTTTCAAGCATTGCAACTACATTCAAACCTTCAAAATGCAAATATGTCAGACAATTCCAAAGTGAAAGCAAATTTTCCAAGACCTTGATGCGAGCAAAATTGGATAAACAAAAATCCCTCGAAATCACAAAATTTAAGGTGGGTCCCCAATTTTGGGGTCGTTGTGAAGGACGTCACAACAGATCCCAAATATGATTGGTACACTGTAAAAGACATATATGATTTGCATTCCAAACTTTACATAAATCCAACCAAAATAAAATGAAGTGAAATAATGTAATCCTCATTTTGTCTTTCACACCCCATTGATTTAATTCAAACTTATAAGCCATTCCATGTTTAATATTTGATTCATTAACCTTACAAGTAAATACATGATCTTCCATGATATTATGCTTATTCAACAAGATGCGAATTTTAGACCTTGATTCATCACTTTGACCTAAATTCTCATTTTCACAAGCATATAAGATTCCTTTCAAATAAGAAGCAAATTCTAAAATTTTTAATGCAAAATCATCATCTATGTTTTTAGGCCAATCATATTCAAATAACAATTTACAAGAATCTAGGATATTTACAAAATAAGAATCATTATAGTTTTGTATCCTAGATTAAATTGTTAACTGTTGTTGGACTTGGTTCAATGATTTAAGCATATCTTCTTTTTCATTTAGCAATGCAATATTATTTGTAGTGGGAAAAGAAATCCACTTTAATTCTTGATCAATATCCAATGACATTTTATTATAAACAACATCTAAATCCAATAAATGATTATACAAACTTTTACCTGATTCTTGAATGTTTGAATACAAAGGATAAGATTCTACCTTTTGTACACTTTCATTTACCATTACTTGATAAGCCATTATAGTATTTTATTTTTCTTCATGATCTCTATCATCACCACCATCATTTCGTATTCATCCATCAATGACCTGTTTTTCGAAAACATCAAAATTAGGCATCCAATCAAGAATATGTCCATATTTTTCAAACCATAAATCTTGTTGATCAAACAAAGCAATAGTTTCTTTAGGATGAGTAAGAAATTCTAGTTCTTCGTTAGCCATACATGAAGTTTTTTCATTTGAATATTCAATACAATCATGAAAATTTTCACTCAAATCTTTAGTATTCAAGAATGAAAGAAAAGAATTTACCTCTTCTTCATCTAAAATAGATGAATCATAAGAAACATTTACCATTTATTCCCTTTCTATTGCAGAATAATGTTCTACAAACTCATGTTCAAAATGATCAAATCTTGAAACCTTCTCTACATCTGAAATTAACATGTCATATTCCAATTGGATAGAAATTGCCAAATATTCATGCAAGATAGAAGTTTCAACATCCTGCATATCAAGTGAAATGGAAAATTCATCAATAGGATAATTAGAAACAAATAATTTCTCATATATTACCCAACCATTATAATAATCATATTCTTGAAACATTTTATGATATTGCATCCCTTATTTCATGTCTTCTTGATCATTATTTTGAGAATACTAAAAATTTTGATCATTATTTTCAATGTTCTCATCCAAATTTATGAAAGGTCCTGATTTATAATGTGTTTCAAAACTAGCCGACTCTAGGACTTCTCCACTTTCTAAAATAATATCACTTTTAGCATCTTCGATCTTTGTATCACGAGAATGATTTATATAATTATCCAGATATGCATCTTGATGCATCTGTCCTTGTGCTTGATCACTGTTTCTTTTAAGCTATAGAATTAACCTTTGCAACTTGTCCTGCAATTTAGGTGAAGCAATTACTTCATTATAAAGAGAAGGAAAATCTTCCCATTTATTCCACCAACAATAATCATATTCTAAAATTAGGGAGTGATGTTCAACCACTTCTTCACACTCTGCAAATTCAACAATATAAAGCTTTTCTACTTCACGTTCATCACTTTCAAAAAAATTATCTTTAATAAAACATTTATCTTCTTCAAGTAATAAACTTTTATGATCAGTATTAATGAAATTACCTCTAGAATCTTGCAATTCTGTAGCTTCACTTATTTCATTCAACTCTAAGGAAGATTCTATTCTATCATATGTTTCAAAGCTAGTTAGATCTATGATTCCTCCAAAATCTGTAGAATAATGCATTTCTACATTTTGATAAAATTGATTACTACAATCCTCATTAATAGATATTGGATTTGGAACTTGAACTTCCTCTTGAACAATATCAAAAGTAGTTGAAAAACTCAGACATTCAATTTTATATGATGGTGTCAAAAAATGCGTATCATGACTCATAGGTGGTAATTGATTTGAAATATTAGGGTTAAGTAATGATAATCTACCCACATAAATTACTCTTGAAATCAACCATTGATCTACAACTACTGCCCCACCATAGATGATAGATAAGGATACATATTTAGGAAGTTTTTCTAACAACTTAACAGTAAAAGGATCTAAATATTCCAAGTATATTTGAACAACTTCTTCTTTTGAAATGATAAAGTGTATTTCTATTTCAGTATACAACTCATGAAACCTATCATTAAATTGAATCATTGATTCATTAGGTTTTTTATAGATATAGGAAAATTGATTTGATAACAAATCCACGTCAACCAATGTTCCAAAATGTTTAAGAAACGTTGTTTCTAGTTTATTCCAAGAAGCGGTAGAACCTACAGGTAAATTGATAAACCAATATTTAGCAAATTCATCCAATGTGTATGGAAACATTCTATAGAGAACATATTCCTGCATAATTTAAAAATGAAACATAATGTTTTTTTTATGCCTGAATATGTTCTTTAGCTGTAATCATCCCATCATGCTTAAAATAGGGTAAATCATTTTCTGCCATTGAACCAGTTTTAATATGCAAGGCTATATATGAAAAATTTGCAAAAATTGAAACATAACCAAATTTTCGAATTTATGACAGATTAACATTAATGCAACATAAAATGAAAATTTTCAATTTTTTTTTTAAACTAAGATTTGAAAGACTTTAAATGAAAATAAAATATTTACCTTTCAAGCCCTCCTAGAGCCAAGTTTTTGAGGTTTGATTTTCTCAGGTTACGAAACCATTCGACAACTCAGAATTTACAATTCTCTCTTACAAATAAATTAAAGTTTCTCCATGGTTCTCACTTAATGTTTTATATATCGTGTATGCATGTAAATAAGTCCTTGAAAAACTCTCTATGGTTTGCAGGTTACTATTAACAAGGGGCCTGGGAATTAGGTAAATGATTTCAAGTTCATCATGTAAAACATGTCCGTCATACCCATTTATTTATCCAATAATGAAATAAAGTTTACTTTATGATGTTAAATTTACATATGCAACATTTACTTCATTATATGGATACAATATCTCAATAAAATATCTTTTAAATAAATTTAGCATTTTAAGACAAACTTCACCTAACTTTTAAAAGATCAAAGTTAAGGAAATTAACTAGACCTTTAAATAGTACAAGTTATTATGATTCAAATTCCAAGGTCTATTTGATAAAGAAACTATTTATTCATATCTCCTTATGAAATTATGTCCAAAATATCAAAGAGGTAAACAAATTGCTATAATTTCTTTCCCAATTTCAAAAGGTATTAAAACCTTTATTAATGATTAAAACATTGGACTTGATATGAAACTAATCTATAAACTTTGGATTTTATGATAAAATAAAGTTAAAAAAATAGATTTGCTTGTAATATTTACCTTTTAAGATATTTATGAAATTAAATATTTAAAAGAGTAAATGTGATCTCTGATTTGAAATTTGGAATTCTAAAATAAATGGAACTACATTAAAATCAAATACAAATTGAATTCTAAAGATATTAATTCTAATTCCTCAACCTTATGAGATTAAGGTGAGAATTAGAATATTCATTTATCCATTCCTAAATTTATTAATTCGAATATTAATTAATGTAATATTTGAATAATAAATTTAATTATAACCTAGCCATATAATTTCACTTTATAAAAATTATACTAGGTTATAATATATAGTTTTCAGAATGAAAATAAAATAATAAAATATTTAAGCTTTAGAAATTAAATTAATGTCTCGGACAAATTTAACAAAACAAATTTCCATCTACAAAATTCTAAAACCAATTCAATGTTCACCAGTATTCACATAGTGAAATCAAATGAATTGATGCTATCTTCTAAGGTATACAAACTATTAAGAAATTGTAACAGACACTTTATTAATTTCAAATACAGTCTATGCACAAATTTGGATCCAAAATGCTTAAAATAATTTATAAAATCTTACAATAATTTCCACTGTTCTACAAATGGCTTTCTCTATTTTCCTCCAACGAAGATATAGTTTTGCTCCTCCCAATCGTTCCTCTCCTTATCTATATAAAATATCTAACATTTTCTATGAATCTCAATGATTTATTTATAATTTTAAAAGTTTAGTTATTCCGTTTCATCATCGAGAACGGATTTTATAACTATATTCTTCAACCCTTGCCATTGTATTGCCTGCATAATGAAATAATAATCATAATAGTAAAATAAAACCAAACTTTAATTTCCCGTAACTTTCCCTTTTTTTCCAAAATTATTTCAAAGTTCTCATATTGCTAAATTAACTTGCTATTTGTTTGGTGAAATTGACATTTGAAATCTTGCAAGTTTGGTATCATTAGAAAGAGAAAATCCATATATTTTTACCAAGTTTTGAATGAGATCAAACGGAGTTGCCTACCTCAAGATATGTCCATTTCAATTTTGCATTAATTTTAGCGCTAACTCTAAAATAAAATTTAATTATTTAAATGAAGATTAATCATTTAAACCTTTGAAAATGATTTTAATAAAATTATTTGATTTGAAATAATGCAATTAATATGGAAATAATAAAAATATTAAATTTGAATCATTGCAACTACATTCAATCCTTCAAAATGCAAATATGTTAGCAATTCCAAAGTGAAAGCAAATTTTCAAAGAGCTTGATGCGAGCAAAATTGGATAAACAAAAATTTCCCGAAATCACAAAATTTAAGGTGGGTCCCCAATTTTGGGGTCGTTGTGAAGGAGTCACAATACCTCCTATACTTGGATTGCTCGTTGAAATGTATTTGGCATTCTAATGTTGAACCTAAGATCACCTTTTTTCTCTGGTATATTATTTATCAAGGCCTTCCTATGAAAGAGAGGCTTAGTAGGGTTGGTCTTCCTAATCCCAAGTTTCCTGCTTGTGGTCATTTTAAAAAATTTAAGCATCTATTTTGGTTCTACCCTCATGCTCAGTTTGGTTGGACTTGGATTCACTCGTTTAAACATTTTCATCCCAAGATCTTCAGATGGTAGATAATTGTTTTTGGTGGCAATAGTTTTTGGCTTGCTTATATTGCTGCTCTATGGAATTTATTTCATGTGATCATTTTGTTTTAGCTATGGAAAGCTAGAAATGTTGCTATCTATTCTAGAGATTTAATTTCCTTTTAGTTTTATATAAAAAAAAATATTATGATGCTTTCTGCTATTACTTCTCAGATCCATTTGCAGGCTTCCAAGGTGGTGCATGAGTTGGCACATTTGATGAATCTTATTGAGCATTGGTGTGAGGCTTCATGCACTGCTAGTCAGATTCTGCCTAACCTCTCTCTGCCTCAAGGTTCCTAAATTTCTTTGAAGCCTCAACATAGTAGGTTGAGGGGGCAATGTTTTTCGACCTCAGCCCGTTCTACTGGTGCTCACAGTATTGCTCGGTCTCCTCCTAGTTCTCATAGAAGGCATCATTCATGTTCATGCTATCTGTAGCATGGTTAGAGTCGTGCATCATTCGATTGATCATGGTACTAGTTGGAGCCCTGGACCATATCCTCTACCGATTACTTCTCCTCTTGCTCCTACTCATTCTACTCTATTGCTTCCTTCAACTTTGTTTAATTCTAGTCCCCCTAGTTGAGGTATTATGGTTCCTTTTATGAACATTTTTGCTCTTGATAACTCTTGGTCTGTCGATCTACCTGTAGACAATCCTCATAGTTTAGGATTTTTTAGGCCAAATAATGATGCTCCCCCTCTATAGACACCTAAAATACGTCATGTCGAGATGACTACTCATATGGGACATGCTAGAAGACCATATGGAAGACCTTGGACAAATACCAAGGTATAGCAGTGGTTCTAACCACTCATTTAGGCATTTTGGCCTAATTGATGTTGGCCACGGCTAAGACCCATGGTTAACAGAGCTGACAGTGCCTTAGAGCCGTGACTAGTAGTCAGAATCAGTTGGACTTTGGCCGATCCAAATTTGGTTATAATGGCCAATTGGTTGCAGATCCAAGCAGTTTTGGGACAGAAATATCCATAAAATTCCCTCAAACTGCTCTAGCTCTCCATTATTGATATTGGCTTCCTCAAGAAGCTAGGACATAGCCTTCCTAGAGGTTATAAAAACCCCATCCAAAATGGGAAAAAAGAGAGATGCATAGGAGAATTTGAATGACAAATGCCTATCGAATTCAATACTCACCTAATTGCATTGAGAGGAATCCTTTAGCTAGCATTGAGAGATTAAAATGATAATTTAAGTCATGGAGGTCTTAGGAGGCTAGAAGAATCAGGAAATGATAATACAAGCAATCCATCACCAATCAAAACAATTCAACCACTAAATATATTAGAGGACACAAAGACAACTCTTGAACCATCAATTCATCAAGGAAATTGGAGATTTAGGCCACATTTGGAGGGCAAGTATATTTTAGGCTTAGTTGCAATTGTCAACCATGGTTAATAGTGCTCACCACGTGATAGACCCGTGGTCGGGTTTAATCCCCATTTTCCTTTGTTTTAGCAGTAGAATTTATTTCATTTGCAGTAGAATAGACATATCATGAGTATATTTGCTTTATTAGAGACTTTTTGTCCGGTATAATTAAGAGTCTAGGTATTTTTCTTCTCATTTGGCATTTGTAGTAAGTAGGACACGAATTCTTACATTTCATGCTTTCATGCTTTCATGCTTTTGATTTCATAATTAGGGCATTAGATAGATAGTTTTATATTTCCTTTACATATTTCATGGCAATATTTTATGTTTAACATAGGTTTACCATGTTGCTTGTAATTTATTGATTTCAAGCTTTCATGGCATCTTCTTGTATAACTTCCTTTCAAAGCCTCATCAAGAGAGGTCTCATTTATTACTAATATGCTTCTTGTTGCTTATTGTATGCAGGACTAATAGGATGTTGATATGTAAGGCAAAAAATACCTCTAATCATGGGGAAGAAGATCATTGATACCTTGGAGCAGTTCGTGTGCATTTAGGAAGTCTACGAATTACACCTACCCTTGCGTGGGGATTGTTCTATGATTGTATCACATTGGGTATCCCTAAGAGGGATGGATTTGTAAGCAATATTTATTGGAAATTTAATAAAAAGGAAGCCCTATTTTATGGTTATTTGTAAATTCATCTATCTTTCATGCTTTATGTGATGTTTCAATTATTATTAGTTTAGGTGTATGCTTCCTGGGTTGCTATAGAAGGCGATAATAGTGAGAAATCTAAATTTCATGCCACAAAATACTGATCCACTATGTTTTATGATGTCAGGTACTAATCACGACTAAGAACCATGGTTAACAGTTGTAACTATGACTGACACCCCTAGGTAACAGTTGCAGCCACACCATAGAGCCATGATCAATGAAAAACATAAAAAAAGAAGAATCAAACATCACCATCAGACTTGGATCTGAGGTAGGATCATTTTACCCTCTTTGTCTTTTTTTGTCTGTGTTTTTATAGAAGTAGAATGCAATAGATGGATGCTAATTAGAAAACATAGCAAAAAGTAGAATGGAAAATTCGTAAATGCTTTTTAGTTTTCTACTAGTCGTTGCTAGGAATATCGGATCTCTGATTGCAGTCCGCTCTAGTATCCATCGGTCTAGACCATTGTATGTTTAGAGTTTGTATGTATGAGGCCCAATCAATGGCTATTCTCATCATAGATAGTTGCATTCTCTAAAAATCATCTAGCATAATCGTGCATTCTCTTAAAATCAAATGTTCTTTTGAAAAACATGTAGGAAAATCATGTGAATGTTGTTTTATGCATTTTATTTTCATGTAAAGTAAAAAGAACCACACACACCACGACACACTTTAAATGCTAGTGAGTTGGAAGTCACATCCAACCACTAGTAGGGTTCAATGACGGTGGCAGTGATTTCTATCCATTGGCCCAAATCCCTCAAACCTTTTGTTACTAGACCAATACTAACTCCAAGATCCGTCCTAACCATGCAAAATAGTATACATTCCTCTTCAGAGGGGTGTATCACTATGCACAGGGTGTCAGGGTGAGGATCAAAAGGGTTTTGTGCTCCCTTCCTAGGTGTGGGTTTCATCTCCATATTTTGGGGGGATTACGTGACCTGGAGTTCACAGCAAGGTTGTCGAGCTATGAGAATATAGGTGAAAACCCTTTAACAATTGAGTATATCATCAACATTTTGAAAACACAATGCGAGTTATTTTATGATACAACAAACTTGAAAAACACATCAAATAGTTTAGGGCTCACAAACTAAAAATTAAAAGAGATAATCATAATTGTTTACCTTAAAAATCACATAAGAGATAATATAATATCATGGTGTATATACGGAGAGGCCGATCCAAGCATAGACCCGAGATCGAAGTCAAAGATCCACCTAATGCACAACATAACATAGAAGGCCCTCAACCATAGAACCCTCCCGAATGTCATTTAGCGAGTATTAGAGGGGATAATTCTCCACACGAGGATCCTGTTGAGAATACTTTGGTATGAGGAAGTGCTAGACACTCTTCAAGACATAGATCAGAGCATGGGGATTTCTAGCATGGGAGTACCAAATGTGGTAGAATTTACTATGATTGCACTCTACATGCATCCACAGGATGTGCTAAAGAATATGTTATTGAGTGATATAGATTGGTACCCCTTCGACCTGTAGCTATGGGAGGCTTGAGACCTCCACTATATGAGTATAGATAGGTTCAGGATCCACCCATTCAGGGGTGAAAAGAGAGGGCTACTTTCAAGCATAGGCACATGCAGAATTCTTACAGAGGTGAGCCTTATAAGATCACTATAGACATGTCTAGAGTGGGAGTTAATGGTATGCCACCTCACGAGCCTTGGTGTAGTAGATAGTTAGATGTTATGGATAAAGTCCTAGGAAAAATAGGTTATAAACCTTTGCTTGCGCCCTCTTGTTCTATGAGTGTACGTAGAAAAAGTACAATTAAGACCATCAAAGAGCCTGGAGAATGCTCTAAGTGTTCTCATGATATGCATGCCCCTGCATCCCATGCGGGCACAAAGTATATGTGACAACTATATGTGAATGCCATCTTCACAGACAAGGAAAATAGTGTAGCAAATCAATACATTAGAGGACACCCACAAAGCCGCTCGAATAGAGCATACACATTAGAGGCCTCATACGATTGATCACATAGATAGATCTCATAGATTGGTTTTAGAGTAGATACGTTAGATTCTCCAAGACCAATTGGAGGATGTTCATGCAGAGCGAGAATTCCTAAAAAATGAGAACACTCAAAGGCAAAGGTTCATAAGATAACACTTATATGAATAGTGCATGCGCGAGCAATGCATCCTTGATCAAAAGGAGCATGCTGAGATGGAGGACCGATTGGACAGTATGGATTTACCTCCTCGTAGTGAATATGGAGAGTGCATTGATAGATGAGCTACTTCATAGCTTGAGTTGCACTGTGAGCATATAGACACCCATACTTGCCATACAACCCAACATAGAGATCGACACCCCACGTCTGAACATCATGGGTATAGGCAGTATGAAGAAGAGGTGGGAGAAGAATTAGATCAAGAGTATCCTAAAATATCCCTAGTGTAAGTGGATTATGAGCCTAGTCTTCCACCTAGACAAAAGAGGAATCTGCCTTCAAGGCAATCCAGAGAAGAAGAGTTCCTATATTCGCAGGCCTATAAGACCTTGGAAAAAAATGTTAAAGCTATTGAGAAACAAGGGATGACTTATCAAAATCTTACCTTGAATAAGATTCATAACGAACCTTTATGCCTGTCAGTGCCTACTTCGGCCTATCCTGAGCATTTTGAGATGCCTAGGTTAGAAAAGTTTAAAGGAGAGGAGGACACTCAGGAGCACGTTATGAGTTTTATAGACATGTGCTTTTAGATCGGGAGCAATGATGCTTTGCTCCTACAGACCTTCATTATGACCCTCTTAGGCCCAACTCGGGAGTGGTTTAATTAGCTCAAGAGACACAATATCACTAGTTTTGAACAATTGGTCGATGCATTTCTTGAACGTTTCTCCTTTGAAATCAAGAAAAAGGTAAACCTATCCGATTTGGCTACTTTAATGCAACATGATGATAAGACAGTTATGGATTATAGGAAACGATGGAGAAAGATGATTGTACAACTACCATTCCCCATCCCTACTTCTGAATTAACTTGAATATTTATGAAAAGTTGCACAAAGTACATTTCATTATTATTATAGTTGTAGTAATATCAGACCTTCGAGGAGGCTTTGGCACAGTCCAAAGTGATTGAGGATATAAAGTTATAGGAGGACAACTTGAAGCTCAAGAATAAGAAGGAATGGAACTAGAAGAGCACTGAGAAACAATAGGCCAAGCTGGCACATGTTAATCAGGTGGTTCTAAACCTTCAGAAATGGGATAAGGGAAAAAAACAATGAAATTATCAAGCCCAACTTCCTCCTGTGCAGTACGAGTAGCGTAACAACAATCATAGGGGTAAGTATAAATAAAGATGCCCTCCTTGCATATTCACACAATTATTAGAATCGTTGACATTGATTTTCCATCAATTGTGTGAGGCAAAGGCAATAAACTTACCTGAGGTTAAATTATTGGAACCTAATCAACCCAAGTCTAAGGGGTATAAAGATGATCAATATTGCATATTTCATTGAATGAAAGGCCATGACATAGAGGTATGTTGGTCATTCAAGCATTTAGTGCAAAATATGATCAAAATATGTATGCTTCTTGTGGACCACCTGCAAGCACCTGATAATTAGAATATGGGGATTTACAAGAATTCTCTACCCAACCATGAGGCACCAAGGAACAATGTCGGCCAAGTCAATCAAGTATGCATCAAACCACCAACCCATGGGTTCATCAGAATTGTCAACGTCATCACAAGACATACGAGATAAGAAAATCTAAATCAACCTCCTTTGCCCATTAGAGTCCAAGCTGTGCCTCCTTCAAGGGCAGCCCATAATGTGCCAGGCCCACTAACTAAATTTATGATGATGATCAAAATTAGGTTAATTCAAAATCTACAAATGACTCTAGTGAAGTTGTCTATTTATGAGTTGATTTAGCAGTCTCCCAAGCATAGGGAGACACTTACGGATATTTTAACGTCCATATAAGTGCAGTCCTAGGATCCTGAAGTGTTCACATACTTCGTGGGACATGTACAACAATGTCAAGAACCATTCATAAAATTTCATGATCATGAAGTCAAGACAGTTTCCACTATCACAGTGGATCCATCACTACATATTAAAGCATGTGTAAATCACATACCGTTCAAGCAGGTTTTAATTGATACAATATCATCAATCAATATAATCATGACCAAGGCATTGATATACCTGAAGTTACCAAAAATACACATTCTACCTTCTACCTTCACGTTGAGAGCTTTTAATGATGTGTTATGCTCAACTGTTGGCATGAGAGTCTTACCTATTAAGGTGGGATTGAAGACCATCCCCGTGATGTGTCATGCGATCGAAGATGCTATGCAATACAATATACTTCTAGGAAGACCTTGGATATGAGAAATGCGTTGTGTCCCTTCCATTCTCCATCAATGTATCAAATATGTGCATAAGAGACAGGTTCACGTGGTGCCTTTCAATGAAGAACCATTCAAATACGTGAATCTAGCAGACTTGTCGGGGGATTTCGTTCTCCCCTCAATGCACCTAGACATATGACCAGGGTCACCAATTAAAGATCCAAGAGGCAAAATGAAGGAAGTGTGTGCCACACCAACAACATCCGTATCTCAATGATCGAAGCACACAACAACTACTACTAAACCATCTGCATCCACACTACGTCAAGGTGATTGGAAGTTAAAGGTAAATATGGAAAAAAGGAGATAAAGCAAGCACCCAAACTAGTTTTCATCGATATTCCTACTCCTATGGAAGTAGAGAATTCTCAAGGAGAAGTCGAAGAGGTACCTCAGCTTGCTTCACCTACTTCTTCAGCAAGGTCATTTTCTTCGCAGGTGACCATAAATTTGGTTAGTCCTAGATTGGGAGAATATATCATGTAGAATGTGCCATTTACGTCGATCATCAAGACTACACAAGATAGGGGCAAACCACAAGCCCATCACTTTCTCGTAGGGATGGTGGTACTACTGGGGGTACCTCCTAACCAAACCAATTTTATCTATGGAGGGCTCGACCAACTTGCATATCACACTTCCATGTATGAGGATGATGATGAACCATTTGTCGTGAATGTTCATTATCTATCCAACTCGAAGTACACCTTATGATATTTTGAGCATTACCATTGGCATGGTTATGATCTCAGGTTATTCGAATAGGGGCATAGGAGGCCTTATAAACTACACTACCAGCTACTGATTGATAGGTTTAGATTAGGATATTATATTGGAAGATAGGATGAACTCATCATGGCATCTTCAGATCGCCTGTACATCAGTCTTGGGGGTGAAGTTGACTTCAAGCCTTATCACCCAAATCCCACCTCTTTTCGAAGGGATAATCAGCTAGTGTCTTATGTCACTATGGAACCACCCGAGATATATCATGAAGATATCTTGGTGGATACCGATCCAGAGCATATCCCAAGATATAACTTGGAGGAACAAATTTGTGAGGCAATCGATGATACATACCTGCATGTTCTGATCACTAGCATAGAGATAGATTTTGATTCAGAAGATCATTCTAATGAGGATAGTGCAGAGTCCACCTTTGATATAGGTGGACCGAGTTGCATGTATGAGAGTGATGATGATGAGTCCTTGAACAGGGAGTAACCTAAGGATGAAATTGAGTTGGATTGCTTAAGCCCTCTTAATTTATGTCAACTGTTACCTTTGGAGACAGTCATCGAGGATGAGCAATCCTCCATGGACGATAGAAATTATTGAGGGTGGGATTTCATGGGGCCCCATATTCTTGATATTCCAATTCCATTTGGGAGTGGTGAGGGGTTGTATTATGATAGTGATGATGAATATGAAATAGAGAGAGCTTATTTGGGACCTCCCTACTTGCATCATCGTAATGCACCATACACTGTAGTGGATATGCGCAGATATAACAATCTCCACTTGCGCCTTAGAGGAAGAGCTCCTAACCTAGATAGAATTTATCATATGGTTTTTCTTGATCTGTTGACATCTAGAGAGCTCCTTGAGCCTAGTGATCCTATTTTTGAGTCTATCCATAGACCGGATCTAGAGATCCCCATACCCCCAGAACCACTTCTTGGGGATGGAATTTATATCAATACAAAATCACATGCACATGGTCTTGCAAACATGATTTATTCCATCAATATGATCTCCATTGATTTGACCACTCCACTTCACAACCCAACAGATCCTTCCAAACTATTGTGTTTTGATATAGATGCTATTGATTGGAATCACACTGACTCACCACTAGAGCCTGAGGATTTCTTCCCTAATGAATAAATGTTACAACCTTTTCATTTTACACCAGGCTGTACACATGATGTCTATCATACTGAGGATGCTTCTAATGCAGAATCCATAAAACTAGCATATGACATCCACTTGATCCCTACGCATCACCAGCTTGATGAGGGATCCCATATGTCAGTAGAGGAAACCTTTGAAGTGGATATCAGTAATAATCCCATAAATCCAAGGAATATTAAGTTTGGAGAAATTTTATCTCCCGATGAGCATACCAACCTCATCCCTTTGCTGAAAGAGAGACCTGATCTCTTTGCTTAGACTTATAAGGACATGTCGGATCTAGATCCAAAATTGGTTACTCATAACCTTTCGCTAGATCTCTCGAAGAAGCCAATCAAGCAAAAAATTAGGAAGATACATCCATTAGTAGTATTAATGGTCAAATACGAATTAGAAAAGTTGTTGGATGTAGAGTTTATCATTTCCATCGACTATCTAGAATGGATATCAAATATGGTGCCTATAGGAAAACTTGATGGAAGGATTCGTATCTGTATGGATTTGAAAGACCTTAATAGGGCAACACCAAAGGATTCATTTCAATTGCCAAATATAGATGCTCTTGTAGACGTAACTATAGGTCATGAAATGCTCTCCTTAATGGATGGTTTTTGTGGTTACAACCAAATTCAGATTAAGCTTGAATATTAAAAGTTTTACCCAAACTTATTCCAGAATACTTAATATATAAATAAATAACTCAGAAGAAAAAAACTCATAATAAATCATGCACATAGAACACATGAGATTTACCCTGGTTCACCCAATATGGGCTACTTCAACAAACAAGAGCCACACCTTCTTTGATATTATTATTTACTCGTTACCCGTAATGGGACATTACAATCAATATAAAGGAAACTCTTACAACCCTAAATCACAATGTGGTATTAGAATACTGTGGATACAATACCATGGGATAAAACCACCCATACCCACAAATCATGGGAATCCCACCAACGCATTCGAAAGTAGATTCGATAATATCTCTAGAAAAATAGGGGTCAAAGTAGGGGCCTGTTGTACAGTACTTCCTTTGCAAAGGATGAGATACATCCAAAATTCTCCCATTTGTTGAATACTTTGTAGAAAGGCCATAATAAATGTTAGTTCCAACACTCAGTCTTTCCAGACCCATTTCAACTATACAAAACATGAAATTTTCTATGCTAACTACCTTGGTTAAAGCATCTACAACATTTACCTTGGTATCCACTTTTTCTAGCAACACTTTCTTCTGTTCAATCATGTCCCTACTGAAGTGGTACTTTGTATCAATGTGCTTTGTTCTTGAATGGTAAGTTGGGTTCTTTACCAAAAATATAGCACTTTGGTTGTCATAATTTATCTTCATAGCTCCTTGAAAGAACCCAATATCAGCACATAGTATTTGTAGTCATACTGCTTCCTTACTTGCATCAGTGACTGCCATGTATTCAGCTTTAGTGGTTGAGAGAGCAACAACAATTTACCTTTTGCTCATCCAACTAATAGCCCCTCCAAAAAAGTTGAATACATAAGCACTAGTATATCTTCTATTGTCAATATCTCTAGCCCAATCTGCATCAACAAAACCTTCTATATCCAAGGATCTATTTTTGTTACCTGCATCTTCATAATAGATTGAAAAATTATATGTACCACACAAATATTTGAAAACCCTTTTTACAGCAATCCAATGCTCTTTACCAGGTTTAGACATGTATCTACTCAAAACTCCCATTGCATGGGCAATATCTGGTCTAGTACATACCATGGCATACATTAAACTCCCTATAACATTTGCATAAGGAACATGGGACATTTCTTCTACCTCTTCTATTTTTGGATATTGTTCAGTAGATAATTTTTCCCTCAAAGGAATAAGTACTTTCATTGGTTTGCAATCCTGCATACTGAATCTCTTCAATACTGTCTCAACATGCTTCTTCTGATTTAGCCATAGCTTTCTGTTTGAACGATCTCTTTTTATTTGCATGCCCAAAATAAAATTTGCAAGGCCAAGATATTTCATGTCAAATTGTGATGCTAACTAAGACTTCACTTCCCTGATGTCAAAGATCTTCCAATTAGTAATATATCATCAAAATACAGAACTATAATTACAATTTCATTACCAATTTGCTTTGAGTATACACAATGATCAACATTGCTAAGAAAAAAATCAAGTCCTAAAACATAAGTGTCAAATTTTTGATACCACATTCTAGGTGACTATTTTAGTCCGTACAAATATTTTTTTAACTTACATACAAAATCCTCCTTTCCTTAAGCAATGAATCCTTCAGGCTATCTCATATTGATTTCTTCCTCCAAATATCCATGAAGGAATGAAATTTTACATCCATTTGCTCTATTTCAAGATCAAATGCAGCAACCATAGATAAAAGAAATCTTATCGAGGTTAGCTTTACAATAAGAGAAAATACTTCACCATAATAAATTCCCTCTACCTGAGAATAGCCTTTAGCAACTAGACGATCTTTATATTTCTCTACTTTACCTTCAACATTCTACTTCTTCTTGAAGATCCATTTGCTACCTATTGATTTTCTCCCACCAGGTAATTTTACTAGATCCCATGTCTTGTTATTTTTCAAGGCCATCATTTCCTCATTCATGGATTCTTCCCAAAGGTTTACCTCTTCAAAATTAACATCTTCTCTAACTGTTCTAGGATCTTCATCAGTAATAGATAAAACAAAGGAAGAAGGAAAAGCAGGTGGACTATACCTATCATGTTGCCTTCTTTATCGTGTTTATCTCCTTACCATAGGTGTATGAACCTATGTTTCATCCTATTATTCTTCTTATTCTGAGTAGGATCCTTCTTCCATAAGATAAAATTGCACCTTTTCAGGTTCTTCTTCTATTACTTCATTCCTGTTATCACTTTTCATTTCTCTAAACACCACATCTCTACTATAAACTATCCTTTTAGTTTTTGGATTCCAAAGTTTATATCCTTTAACACCATATTTATAACCAATAAAGATACATTTAACAACCTTATTATCAATCTTACTTATTTTCTCCTTTGGAATATGCATGTATGCATCACAGCCAAAAACTCTAAGATGTGAAAGAGAGGGTTTCTTACCAAACCATGCTTCAAATGGAGTTTGATTCATAAATGCTGATGTAGGAGATCGATTCTGCAAGTAACATATTACACTCACTACCTCTTCCCAAAATTCTTGTGCTAGACCAACACCACTGAGCATACTTCTTGCCTTTTCCATCAGTGATCTGTTTAATCTCTCAGGAACTCAATTTTGTTGTGGTGTATATGGAGGAGTCTTCTGTCTTGCAATACCACATTGCTTACAAAATCCTCAAATTTATTTGAACAATACTCTCCTCCTTTATCAAACCTCAACACCTTAATATTTTTCTTAGATTGATTTTCAACAAGTGCTTTAAATTATCTAAACTTATCAAACACTTCATATTTACTTTTAAGAAAATAAATCCATGCATATCTTGAAAAATCATCAAAAAAAGAAGCATAGTAATGTGATTTTCCAAGAGATGGAATAGGAACATGACCAAAAATATCACTGTGAATCAGATCTAATACCTCTTTTGATCTTGTAGCACCATATGGGAAACTAACACGATTCTGCTTGCCTAAATACAATGTTCACAAAAATAAAAAACCCTTGATAAATTGGGGATACCTTGGACCATACCTTTCGTGTACAGGGTACGCAATCCCTTTTCTCCAATATGTCCCATTATTTGATGCCAGAGTGTTGAAATTTTATCTGATTTAGCCTCAAGAATAGTTGAGCTATTGTGCTTATTTGTCATAGTGCTTCCCAATAGCTTATACAAGGTTCCAATTCGAACTCCTCTTGCTAACACTATAGATCCATGAACCATTTTGCATGAATCCTTACTAAAACTGATGTTTACTACTACATCAACCATTTTGCTTACATAAATTAAATTTCTAGCAAGGCCAGGAATATGCATCACACTTTGGGAGGGTTTTAATCCTACCATCCTGCAACAATATTTTCACCCTTCCATGATCAAAGAAATGAGTGAAAATTTAGGCTTTCAAGCTATTCAAAAATTGGGACCACAGAAATAGGGGCCTGCTGTACAGTACTTCATTTGCAAAGAATGAGACACATCCAACACTGAATATTAGCATAAAAATCTTATTCAGAATGCCATGGGGAATATTTTGTTATAAGGTTTGCCATTCAGCCTTAAGAATTTTGGTACCACATATCAGCGGACTATGACATATATCTTTCATGACTATATGCATAAGATCTTGGAAGATTATATCGATGATTTGTTGTCAAAGTCATTGCTGCATTCAAAGCATGCAAAGGTCCTGAGAAATGTCTTCGATCACCTAATAGAGCATAATGTCAAGTTGAATTCTAAGAAGTTCATATTTGATGTAACTTTAGACTTGGGATTCATCATTTCAAAATGAGGAATCGAAGTTGATCCAAGGAAGGTCAAGGTTATTTTAGAAATGCGTCCCCACGAATATAAAGGAATTAAGAATCCTACAGAGTAAAATAGCATCCATAAAGCGATTTATCATACAATTATTGAATAAATGTCAACCCATGAATCAACTGCTACATAAGGGTGTCCCATTCAATTGGGACGAGGAGTGTCAAGTGGTCTTTGCCAAGATTAAGCACTACCTAGTGATGTCACCAATGCTAGTTCCACCAAGATCAAAAGTACCATTCTTGCTATATATATCGACAAATGATTTTGCACTAGGGACCATGTTGGCCCAGAAGAATGTGTAAGACAAAGAGCAGGCCATATATTACATTAGTCGAACCTTGGTGAGTTACGAGCTAGGATATGCATATGTGAAAAAACTATGTTTAGCAGTAGTGTTTGCAACAAAGAAATTGCAACACTATATGTTAAATCATATGACATATGTCATATCAAAACAAAATCCTTTGCATTATATGATGAGTAAGATGTATCATAATACATGTACTGCAAAGTGGATCATGCTATTGACAAAATTCAATTTAGAATTCATTAGCCAAAAGTCCATTGAGGAACAGGTCATAGTTGCTCAACTGGCTGAGGTACCTCTCAAGAATAGTAGGCCCCTCACCATTGAGCTTCCTGATGATGTAGTCTTCGCATTATTAGAAGCACCTGATCCTGAAGAATCAGATAATAAAGCTGACATGAACTTGTTCTTTGATGGTTCAAAGTGTGAGCAAGGGGGTTATGCCAGAATAGTATTGTTCATGATGCAAGGTTCTCCTATGCCCTTGTCATTCAAGTTAGACTTTCCCTACACTAACAATAACACTGAATACAAAGCCCTAATCGTGGGACTCCAAACAACTGTCACTATGAATATTAAAAGGTTAAATATCTTTGGCGATTCCCTTCTCATTGTTAACCAAGTTAAGGGAATTTTTTAGTGTCAATGTTCTATCCTGAAGTCTTACAAAGATCTTGTTGACACATATTTAACTTAGTTGGAATGGTATGACATCGAGGCAATCCCTCGTTTATCAAACAAATTCACAAACACTATGGCATATTTAGGATATTTAATCCCTCAGAATCTGTCTGCCGATTTTACTACCATCCATGTAAAAACATTGTCACACTCTACTATGCAACATGACGATTTGGATAACAAAGAATCAGTCAACATGATTCAGGTAGAACCAAACCATGAATGGTAAAAAAGATCCAAAGAATTTCACAAAAGAGCACCTTGGGGGTCATTAATCTCGTAGGGTCCTACGAGGAATGGTACTACCATTAACTATAAGGTCATTTTCTAGTCTGCATTTACAAATGTTAAACCACAAGGGGGACATGTTATCTTGACAGTTGATGCTGAGGTCTATCATAATTCGATGTCACAAATTCACTTCCTAAACCTTAGTATGATCCCTCAGGGATTGTCACCTGCTGTGAGATGCACATTTAAACAGAAAGCAACAAAGTATGTCTTGGTAGGAGATATTTTATATCTTCAAACCTATGATGGAGTTCTCCTTTGTTGTCTTGAATCCCAAGAATAATTTTGGGCAATTTCATAAGCTCACGATTGTACATGCGGTGGCCATTTCAGCAGTATGACTATCAACAAATGCATCCTTCACATGGGTTATTATTGGTACACTATGGAGAAGGACTGCAATGTGTATGTCAAAAAACACATTAAATGTTAGCATCATGCTAATCTTGCACACTTGCCATCATAGGCCTTACAACCCATTTAAGTGTCTTTGCCATTTGCTTAGTGGAGTTTGGATCTAATCAATAAGATCTCTCATCCGTCATCGGGCTAACATACATTCATTATTATGGCTACTACGTACTTTACCAAATGGGTGGAACCAATCCCATTAACAAAAACAACTGGAGCATGTATTACTGAGTTCATACTCACCAATATCATAAGTCATTTTGGGATACCATCCAAAATAATCTCGGATAATGGAACGTCATTCAAGAATAATATTGTGAGGGATCTAACGTTCAAGTATAAGATCAAACATAGTTTTACGACTCCATATTATCCATAGGCAAACGGGCAAGCTAAAGCTTCAAATAAGACAATGGTATCCATATTGAAAAATATGGTACAAGAACACCACAAAGATTAGCACATCTAGCTGCCCCTTTTGTTATGGGCTTATAGGACTAGCATTCAGACACCCATTGGGGTAACTCTATTTTTACTAGTATATGGTACTAAGGTACCATTATGCCCCTAGATTTGGAGATTCCAACGTTGTGCTCATATAGAAAGAGTTCATTGATGATGACACTGCGTGACAAGCTCACCTAGATCAACTGAAGCTACTTGATGAACATCGCATGAATGCTATTGAGCATCTCCACATTTATCAGGAGCACTTAAAATGAGCTTACAATAACAAAGTCCATTTAAGAGACTTTGAGGTTGGTGACCTTGTGCTGAAATAGAACCAGCATAACTCAAATTTACCACCAGAGTTGCAAGACAAATTTACGGCTAATTGGTTAGGTTCTTATATCATCTCTGAGAAGATTGGACCTGGGACATATCACTTGACATCGTTGGAAGGAGTTGAGGAGCTTGAACCTCTCAACATCCTTCATCTTAAAGCGTTCTATACCTAAAACCATAAAAAGGCCCCAAAGACATCTGTAAGCCCTTTGGTCATCTAGTAAAATGCTCCAAAGGCATTTTTAAGCCTTTGGTCAAATAAAAAATTTTAAAATAAAAAAATTAGAAAATATAAAAAATTCAAAAAAACATTGCATTTCGTTTTCATTTGCATCATTGCATTTCATTTGCAATGTTTGAATGTGGAAGAGCTAGCTTCAGGTGTCCTATATTACCTAGTGGTATACATCCAACTAAAATTTAAACCTAGGATTAGATAGATATTTGAGGATCCCCAATCTTAGCAATGGGTTGAAATAATCCCGCCTGGCATCAGGGTATGCTTATATTTTATCTAATATACTCATTTACACACACATTAATAATGAATAGTTAGGGTCTATCCTAGTGAAAACCTTATGTTTCAGAAGTCTAGTATGGTCATTATACAACTTTTTATTATATAACTAGGGTGTTTGAATCTCATGGTAAACCTTAAAAATTCCCAAATAGCAGCAACCAATTTTCAATGTATTTTTCAAATATCATTTTATTTTATGAGAGTTTGTTTATTAGAACTATTTGTAATATAGGTTAGATACTAGATGGATGTTAAAAATAATATTTAAATGTCCACTGAATATGTTATCCGTATTATTTTAATTTACAAAGACTTATGAATAGAAACAATACATCATTGCATCTCACATAGGGGTGTACAATTTATCAAATTTTATACAAAGATATAGCATTTAAATTTCATGATTGTTATACATTTTGTGGTGTCATCCATTAGATTGTTAAACTATATTGCATTCATACATTATGTTTTAAGTGATTAAAACATACATGTTCATTTACATAGCACTCATCATAGAAAAATTATGCAATACATACATGACATAAATTATGTCATAACATCATAAATTAAATGTATACAAGTACAGTAAATCACACTAGCATTTAACAGTAAATATTGCATACATATACATTCATCATAAGTAGTCCATCTACACATGTATATCATCGCATCTAATCATAAATTCCATAGCTATCTAGTTCATGTCATCCATACATCACATCATATAACATAAAATCAGCATAACATATAAGCATTGCATCAATGTGCATCTCATAAAATATAAATAATAAAACACATAAAATCCACACATATAATAAGTCTCAAATGTCAAATAAATTTAGCTTATGTCTAAGGAGAATTTCTCATATAAATTTAGCTTTACTAGCTAAGTAGGCGTGGCATCTCATTTCTGGTGAAGGAAATGAATGGAAAGCTATCATCAAATGAAAGTATCTTCAAAATATGGAATTTCTAAGTGACTCAGTTCCAATCAAAGGTTCTGCTTTTTGGAAAGCAATTCTTAATTGTAAGGAAATCATCAAAAAATGTTTAATATGGGTTTTAGGCAATGGTGAGAGGATAAATTGCTGGAATGACAGGTGGGCTAAGGATGAACCACTGATGTAATATCATAACTTAGCCCAAATCAGAGATATCACATAAGAACTCATTGGTAGAAAAGTCTCTGATTATATAGTCGAGGACAAAGGTAGAATGAAGTGGAAACAAATAAGAATTCAGGGATTTCAAGCGGAATCAAATGATCTTTGTAACATTCTCGGGCAACATTTTATCCCCATGAGACCCAAGTAAGATCAAGTGACCTAGGCTCCTACGAAAACAGGCAGTTCACTGTTAAATCAACTTACAAGCTTCTACTTGATGACAAGGATTTTGTCCTCCAAAAGGACTTAGTTTGGATAATAAATTTAATTCCAAAAATTGTAGTCTTTTCATGGCTGGTTATCCAAGGAAGAATTATAACCATTGATAATATGATGCATAAAGGTATTTGTATCACTAATCGTTGTTATCTGTGCAGGGCTAATTGGGAGACCATTTATCACATTTTCCTTGAGTGTCGTTTTTCCTTGATTGTCCTAAGTGGGGTTTATCATGCCTTCAATATTTCATGGGTTAAACCAACCACCGTACTTGATTTGTTCATCTAGTGGCCTTGCCCCTTTTCAATCCAAAGACTTAGATACATGTGGAAAATTTGTCTCAATCACTATCTTTGGCAGGTGTGGTTAGAAAGTAACCATAGAGTCTTTAATGAGTCTATCCATGATCATCAAAATATCATTGCCAGGATTCTATCCTTTGCCAATGAGAATATGAATCTTATCCCTTTTGATAGCTGTAAACCTCATCTACAGGAGACCATGATTGCTCAATATTTAAGCTTAACCCTTTTATATGAGTTTGCACCTAGGGTAGTCAACCTTAGAGTCAATGTTAAGTGGTCTCCACCTCCTACGAGTTGGTTTAAGCTTAATTTTGATGGAGTAGCTAAGGACAATCCTGGAAGAGCAGGCGTTGGTGGCATTGTGCGAGATCATAATGGGAATATGATGCTTGCATTTTCCAAATATTTGGAAACAAGGACGAAGAACGAAGCTGAAGCTAGAGATATGTGGAGAGGCATTCAAATGACTCAAGACTTAGAAGGCAATTTGATCGTAGAAGGAGACTCTATGCATGTTATAAATCTCCTCAATAATTGTAAAAAACCTCCTTGGAGGATTAAAACAATTGTTGAAGAGGTTAGGATCCTTTTCCAGGGAAGACAGGACAAAAAAGCCCAACATGTCTTTCGGGAAGCTAACAAAATTGCTGATAAGCTGGATAATTTGGGTGTCAATGGTGATGGACTTTTCAAATGGAACACGGTGTCCCGAGTGAAGTAGAGGAGATTATTCAAAAAGAATGCCAAGAATGATAGTCAAATTTACCAACAGGGAAGGCACTGTAAGTTCGAAGGCTAGGAGTATTTCCATCTCTTTTTTGAATTGGACTCAATAAAAATTATCTAAGCTGTCAGTATTCACTTCTCCACCGCCATAAATCTAGCCAGCAGGTTCACTTCTCCAAGGCTGATTGGCCAAGATAGTATGTGGTACCAAAGCATGTCATATACGGAAGAAAGCAATTACCAAAGAATTATTAAGAGTAACTATCAATACAAAGCTTGTGGGAGTTTTTTTCAGTACTTTGCTATGTGTGTCTACAAATTTTTGTTTCTCCATTGTCTCAAGGAAGGGATCCATGTCTGTTTCTTTTTTGTAATTATGATGCATGTGTGTTTTCTCGAGGTATACCCAAAATTTTGTATGGGAAGTTTATTTTTGATAACATGCTATGTGCCTTATTGGATGTAATGGCTTTGGCGGCATGTAGATTTTACATATATAGGATCCTTAGTAAGGATATGTTCATCAACAGCTCTGGGCTGATTTTTGTAAAAGGTTTTGGGCCAACCTATAAAACCCGATATTAATTCTATAGTATCTTATCTACCAAAAAAAAATATCAAATCATATATATATATATATATATACCAAAAATATATAATAGTAGTACATCGGTATATGTCAAAAATACCCGTAGGCTACATCTGTGTAGGTCCTTGACTTTACACTAAAAATGGTACAATCTCATATATCATATCAATACTAAGAAGCGTCTGCACCCCTAGTCTGAGAGGCTTCACCATAGCCTCCATCCTCCCTATGAGTCCTCCTAGAGTTGGAACCTGAGGTCCTCTCTGACCTGTGTGATATGTGACTAGAGCTAGCTAAGGACTGCCCTGTCTCTCGAGTGTGAGTTCTATAAGATTCTAGAGCATCAGACCTCTCAGGAACCTAACCACCGAGTAGTATTATCTCTCCCCTTAGAGTAGATATGTAAGAAGCATATGCTGCATGACTACTGATGTGCTGCTGCACCAGATCCCATAGTCATATGATCTCTACTGCCCAGTCCAGATCTACTAATCTCTATGCTACCGGAGCTGTTGGATCAGTTGCAGGTGCTAGAGTAACCTGTGAAGAGGAGGATCCTCCCTCCTAGCCCTGGGTGCATCATACTATACCCTCAGAGCATCTAGTTGGGATTGTAGAAGGATACGCTACCCTGTAACCCACTATATCTTAGTATTTGCTGAATCAATCCTGGTCTATAGAGCAATCTTCTCCTCCTTGTAGCTGTGCCACTGAGACTAGCCTACTATGAGTAAAGACTATAGATCCTCAATATTTTATTGTAAGGTGACAATGGTGGTCTCTCTATGTAGAATCTATATCTGTAGAGAGCCTACCTGAGTCTGTAGGTTGGCAACCTAGACCCTGAGCTATCCGACCTCATTGCTAAATGCGGCCTCACCCTCCTTGAGAACATCACCCTCCTCATCAATCGAAGGTGCATCCTCTGTAGCTCCTCCCTCACCCCATCTACCCTAAGTATTTTGATGGACTCAACTATCGTGAGGGTCGACCTCTATTCCCTCAGAACCCTTTGTTGCTGCATCATCTGGAGTCCTGCCTAAGGGGCCCTCAAAACCTTACCATACCCTGAGTGTCCACCAGGTATCATAATCAGGAGTAGTCCCTACATAGGTCAGCCTTGACTCTTGAAAGTCATCATCCTCATCGCCTAGTGGAGTCACCTTGGACTAGGTCAAGTCCCTCTCTAGAGTGAGGTAATGGTAGATGGTAGGCAACTCTCGAATGTCCTATCTAATTTTGAACTATATGGTGACATGAGAGAAGTAAAAGAACTCTCATACCTTAAACTTGCATCTAAGGAACCATCTATCTCTGCGTGATCGATGTAGTCAGTCATCAACCTCTATCCACGGAGGGCAGTCTAGGTATGGGTGCCAGACCATTTGGTCTTCCTGTAGTCATGAGAACTCTCCAATGTAGTAGGCCATATCTCCTACGTGAGACCTACTATTGAAGCCCTCCTGATCATGAGGCTAGCATGCTGCATAAAATTTGTGTGCCTCCTCAATGACATTAATATCAAGTGGTAATCTAGTGGGGTGCTCAATCCTGATATGCTACCACCCCCAGATCTGAAGTAGTAGGCTATAGTCGATGCCTACTCTGCTCCTCTGTGTAATCTGATACAACTCATTATAGAGTTGTGCTAGTAGGGCACTCCCCTAGGCCAGGATCGGGGGTTGATAAAAGCTGCTATCTAGGACCTCCATAGTCCTAGCTAGGAGGTTCCAAGGGAACCTCACTCTAGAAGAGTCGGGCAAGACAATATGCACGATCAGGTGCATAAAAACAACTGTTCATTGAGAGAACTTCTGAGTGTACCAATGCTCAATGTGGACCCCTCCATGGTTTGAGTGTCGTTGTGATACCTAGTTATGACCATCAAATATGTGATGGCCTCACCATCCAAAGGGATTTGGAAGATGTGGTAGACATCTCTAGTGTGACAGTCATCTCACCTACCAACAGGTGAAAGATATTGGTCCGTGCATCCTATCATCGGGCCAATGTAGTCATATAGGCCGGTCCAGATGATGGGGAGGTAGAAGACGTAGCCAAATCCCATGACCCAAAACCAGTCCATCTTGGTAGGTATCAAGGCACCACGTAGGTTACGAAGGATGTCAGATTCCCTCGCCCTCACGGTCAAAGTCTGGTGGAAAGCAAAATAATAAGGTAAAAATAAAAAACAATAAAAAACAACCTTAAAAATGAAAAAAAAAATCATAAAATCTCAAAACCATCAAAAAAATGAAATGAAAAATAACACCTCTAAAATAAAAAAAAATCAATCAAATCTGCTAAAAAAATAAAAAAATTGAAAAATTAAAAATCCTTCCTAAAGTTTTTAGACTATGGCTCAGACCCGTGGCCGGAAGGGTGGTCAATTTGATGACCATTGGAATTTGAATCTAGTCGTGGCTGACAACCGCGACCCTCAATTTGATAATTGGGAACCACGCCTTCCAACCATGGCTAGGAGAAATGACCTTTTCAGGATCATTTCCCATCTTGAGACTCCTGAAAAAATTAAACCCTAACCCCCTAAACTAATCTAAGCTAAACCTAACTAGGGTGAGGTTCGTTACCGACAGTTTAGTTATGTTCATTAGCACATTATTTAGTGAGGTTAATTTTAAAACCGGTAAAAGAAAATAAATTAGCGAGTTGTGCGCTTCTACATTAGTAGCACTGGCTCCTCCATGTTGGTCTGCCATCAGTACATGTGGTAGTGAGGTTGAGTTTGCAGCAATGTTCCACGTCAAAGTTGGTAACTCACCTCTTAGAGCTCTTAGGGTTGCAAAGTGGCAGTTGGAAATAATGATGTCGAAAGCGACATATTTTTCTTAAATATTTTCAATTTTACCCCTGATCACGACTAGCACCTATGGGTACAAAAATAGGGTTTGTTGACTACGGTTATGAGCCGCGGTTAAGAAATTTATAATTTCTAGCTGCTCTTGTCACTCACGGATATCAACTGGATATAGTTACCTTAAAAATTTCACCGTGAGGGGTCTCAAAAATTAAAATTAAAAATACCCATCTGGCCAAAGTCATCAAAAAAATATATTAAAAACAATAAAAAAAATAGATAAATCAAAAGCCAAATGCACCTTGTAGCTAGTGATTTACCCTCTACACTTGGCGGTTGCAGTGACTTGCGCTCCATGCAATCCAGTAAGATGAGTAAATTACCATAAGGATATTTGGGGTAAATTAGCCATCGTTGAATTGTTATGCTTCATATCAATCCCTAAGAAGGCCTAGATGGCCAGACTGCTCCACGGGAACGAGATATTCATGTCAAATCTTCTATGAAATTTTTAGCAAATCATCGAATGATATGATTTAAGACAGGCCTAATTAGAATTGCTATCATATTTATTTCCTAAAAATGCCTTTACAATTGGACCGCTCCATGGGATAGAGATGTATAATTACTAATAACAGTTACAATCATAGCTGATTAGGCCTTACCAAGAACTCAAATGCTAAAATTTAATTTATTTAAAGTATTTCATAGTGGTCAAGCGACTTGTCGCTTTGTTAATTTTCATTACCTTTATCGACTCATCGCTTGAGAGGGTAGTCATAATGTCATAATCATAATCAAAGTCAACATAAGATCCCTTGATCTTGTCAAAATTACGTTCGTCTTACGAATCATTACCAACGACTATCATAAGCTTACCCTCTGCTGGGGCAAAAAGCAAATATGACAGTTAAGTTAGTAGCTCTCCTCCTTTCGGATATATATGGCACGAAAGCCTATAGTAGCCCTGAGCTACCCGATCGCCGTTGGAGCTTGCCAAAGATTTTTCAATTTAAGCCTTCCATCCAGTTGGAAATAATGATTCTAGGATGCACGTCCTTTTGCTGGACCTTGGACATCTAATTTTGATTAGACTAATGATCATCATCCAACCTATGACATAATTTTAGGAGGTATATTTTTGCTCAGCATTGTTTGATCTCATAATGCATCTCAAAAGGGGTATCTATAGACACCTAAAACGCGTCATGTCAAGACGACTACTTATATGAGACATGCTAGAAGACCATATGGAAGACCTTGGAAAAATACTAAGGTATAATAGTGGTTCTAACCACTCATTTAAGCATTTTGGTCTAATTGATGTTGGTCACGACTGAGACCCGTAGTTAACAGAGCTGATCGTGCCTCAGAGTCGTGACTAACAGTCAGAATTAGTTGGACTTTGGCCGATCCAAATTCGGTTATAACAGTCAATTGGTTGCAGATCCAAGTATTTTTGGGGCGGGAAGATCCAGAAGCTTCCCTCCAACTGCTCCAGATGTTTATTCTTGATCTTGGCTTCCTCAAGAAGCTAGGACATAGCCTTCTTAAAGGTTATAAGAACCCCATCCAAAATGGGAAAAAAGAGATATGCATAGGAGAATTTGAACAACAAAGCCTTGTCAAATTTAGTACTCACCTAATTGTATTGAGAGGAATCCTTTAGCTAGCATTGAGAGATTGAAATGATAATTGAAGTCATGGAGCTCTTAGGAGGCTAGAAGAATCAAGAAACAAGATTACAAGCAATCCGCCACCAATCGAAACAATTCAACTGCCAAATTTGTCAGAGGACACAGAGGTGACCCTTTAACCATCAATGCATAAAGGAAATTGGAGATTTAGGCCACATTTGGAGGGCAAGTATATTTTAGGCTTAGTTGTGGCTGTCAGCCGTGGTTAATAGTGCTCACCGTGCGATAGACTTACGGTCAGGTTTAATCATCATTTTTCCTTGGTTTTAGCAGTAGACTTTATTTCATTTGCAGTAGAATAGACATATCATGAGTATATGATGCAGGAGCATCCGGCGACAGTAGAGCAATCTTGCATCTTCCAAAAATTTTCTAGATTTTTCTAAGTATTTTACATTCTGATTTGTTTCAGTTTTTTTAAGGGGGAAGTTTTCTTGTAAAAGCAAGGGGGAAGGAGGTCATGAAATCGCGACATGTCACGATTTCACAACATGTCGTGAAATCGCGACCTCAATAGCTTCGACTTGGCTTCGACAAGTTTCGTTGCGATATCGCGACGTCACGATATCGCGACGATATTTCTAACAAAGGCGTAGGGGGAAGTCCCGTCGCGATATCGCGACCAGTTAAAAGTTGCCACGTGGCAGTGTTTCCAAAGCAAGGCGAAGGACAAAGCTAAAGGCTTCAGCAAGGCACAGGCAAGGGTGGGGGGTCGCGAAATCGTGACCCCAAGTGGCTCAGCATGACGAAGGCAAAAGGGGGTCGCGACATCGCGACATGTCACGATTTCGCGACATGTCGCGAAATAGTGACCCCAATGGGCTCGACAGGGTGAAGGTGCTTTTGGTCACAAAATCGCGACATGTCACGATTTCGCGACCTATCACGATATCACGACCAATAAGAAGACAGACCGAAGTTTGCACGTGGACGGCCAGGCAAGGCTAAATTTGACACGTGGCTGCCACGTGTGTTAAAAGTAGCACAACCAGTTGGGGGTAAGGTTGAAATTGACACGTGAAAGCATACATGTATTAAGTCAAAGATGAGGGCCACGTAATTTGAAAAGAAAGATGTCGACCACGCATATGTTTCTTTTTATTATTATTTCTGGTAGAACAACAATTACAGGCGATGGACTTTATGGTTGAGACAACAATACAAAAGAACAATCAGAACAAAATGGCGGGTGCAGGTTAAGGGAGGCCATTAATGCAAGCTTCATGGCGGATCGGGAAGTTGCCCATTTATGGTAGAAAATTTTGAAAACTCGATCGGGGGAAAATCGAATTTGAATTTTTGTTAGGCGGGGGCATTAATTGCCTAGAGGATTGAGGCCTCGATAAAAACTCAAAATTTGTAAGGGTAGGGGATGGTGAGTTCAAGATTGAGGGGGAAAGGAAATATGCATGGAAACTGTAATGTAAGACTGTATTGAGCTATTTGCAGAAGAATTAATTTGAAGTTCTGTTGATTGAATCTCGGCTTGCCATCAAGTGGTATCAGAGCGGGAGCTCCTGAGCGTGTAACAGATCGCCGGAAGAGAGGCAGTTACACCAGGATCTATGAAAGGATTTGTAAGGGAAGAAAGAAAAAAAAATACCTCCACGAAGAAACCATGGTGGAGTAGGAAATGTGGTGCCGGCCGAAGACTTCTGAGCCTTGCAAAGACAAGTTCAAGCCTTACAAGAGGAGCTACGCAGAAGGCACGAGCCCGAAAGGGATGAGGGAAGTGAAGACGAAGTTGATGAAGAAGAAGACCAGTTTGAGGAAGAAGAAGAGGCTGTGGATCCTGCACAAGCCAGGTTGTACAAGGCCATATCTCAGATTGGAAAGCAACCAAAAATGGAGGTTTCTACATACTCGAGAAACCTAAATCCAGAAGAGGTGATTGACTAGATAAATGATTTAGAAGAATATTTCGAATACGAGGAGGTTGAAGACCCTAATCGGGTCAGATTTGCTAAGACTAAGTTGAAGGGTCATGCCAACATTTGGTGGAGGGGAATATAGTTGGAGAGGAACATAAGAGGGAAGGAGAGAATAACAAGATGGGATAGAATGGTGGAAAAGTTGAAAAGACAGTTTATTCGGTAGATTACGAGTTGGATCTGCTAAGGAAAATGTAGAGTTTGAGATAGACAAACAAAACTGTCCAAGAATACACCGAGGAGTTTTACAAGATCTCTATTAGAACTGGACATTTAGAGGCAAACAAAGAAAAGGTAGCCCGTTATATCAATGGGTTGAGACTCGGTATCCAGGAAGAGTTGAGCCTAGTTCGGGTAAGCACCATTGAGGATGCTTACCAGTTTGCCTTAAAGGTGGAAGAAAAACTGAATAGGCGGTTTGAAGGCAAGCAAAGAGGAAGGGGCCGTGGTGGAAGAACTGGTGGGAGAACCAGTGGAGAAAAATATAAAGATCTGAAGAAGACTGGTGAAGCTAGTAGCAACCAAGATCAAAGGGAAGAGGATGTTTATCAGCCCCGTGATCAGAACAGCTACCCAAGAGGATGGGGTGGATCTGGACGAGGGTTTGGAAGAGGAGTATTTCGTGGGACATGTTTCCACTGTGGTGAAGAAGGGCATCGGGCATTTGAGTGTCCACAACACCGAGAAAGGACGAACAAGAGGCCTAAGGGTCCAGCCAAGGCTGCTATGGCAGAGGAAGATGCTGAGTCTGAACATTCTGAAGAAGCAGAGAGAGGGGAAGCAATGATCGTAAGAAGAGTCCTATTGAATGAGGAGAAGGACATAGATCAGAGAAGAAGTTTATTCCACACAAGGTGTAAATGCGCGGGCAAGGTTTGCAATATTATTATTGATAATGGTAGCACGGATAACCTGGTTTCAGAAGAAATGGTTACCAAGTTAAAATTAGAGAGGAAGAAGCACCCGCATCCATATAAGGTCACATGGTTACATAAGGACCATAGGGCTTTGGTCAATGAGCAGTGCTCCGTTAAATTTAATATTGAAAATTATTGTAATGAGGTCCTATGCGACATCCTGCCTATGGATGCTTGCCATATGTTGCTGGGAAGGCCCTGGCAGTTCGACCGGAGTGCGAGTGCATGATGGTCGTGCCAACACCTACTCATTGACAAAGAATGGTGTACGCCATAAGCTGAAACCCATGAAGAAGACGGATGAAAAGGTGTGTAACAGCTCCAGAAGCTGTTTAGTTGAAGGGAGAAAATTTCTGGACGGTTTGAAGCATGAACATTTGTGCTATGCAATAATTCCCAGAGTTAGGGAGGGGGAATGCAAAGATACTCCGACAGAAGTCCTAGATCTATTGGAGGAATTTCCAGATATTGTATTAGATAATGTGCCTGAGGGTTTACCCCCAGTAAGGAAGATCAGCCACCATATAGATTTGGTTCCAGGATCAAGCTTGCCAAATAAAGCTGCACATAGAATGACACCTATAGAAACTGAGTTAAACAGACAGGTCCAGGAGTTGCTAGAGAAAGGATTGATTAGGGAGAGTCTTAGTCTATGTGCAGTGCCTACAGTACTAGCACCTAAGAAGGATGGAGAGTGGAGAATGTGCATAGACTCTCGGGAAATCAACAAAATCACTATCAAATACAGATTCCCATTGCCAAGGATGGATGATATCATGGACTATTTAAGTGGAGCTGAGTACTTCACAAATATTGACCTGAAAAGTGGTTATCATCAGATCTGGATCCGAGAAGGAGATGAGTGGAAGACAGCCTTCAAGACAAGAGGGGGCTTGTATGAGTGGTTGGTCATGCCATTTGGGCTGTCCAATGCACCAAGCACCTTCATGCGGCTGATGAATGAAGTACTGAAAGAGTTTCTGGGAAAGTTTGTCATTTTTTATTTAGATGATATATTAATATTCAGTAGAACCCTGGAGGAACACCTGATGCATATCAGGAGGGTTTTTGAAAAGCTGTGGGAGGAGCAGTTATTAATAAATCTGAAAAAGTGTAATTTTGTCAAGAAAGAGTTAGTATACCTGGGGTTTGTAATCTCAGCAGAAGGTTTGAAAATGGACCTAGAGAAGGTGAGAGCCATCATCGAATGGCCTACCCCAAGAAGCACAACAGAAGTAAGATCATTTCATGGTCTAGCCAGCTTTCACAGGAAGTTCATAAAGAACTTTAGCAGCATTTGTGCACCTCTCATAGAGACAATGAGAGGGGATAAAAAAGAGTTCAAGTGGACATTAGGGGCTGAAAGGAGCTTTGATGCATTAAAGAAAAAGGTCACATAACAGCATGTTTTGGCACTCCCAAACTTTAACAAGGTATTTCAGGTGGACTGTGATGCCGGTGGCGGTGCAATAGGGGTTGTACTTGAGTCAAGAAGGCGGACTCGTTGCTTATTTCGAGTGAGAAGCTAAATGATGTTCGGAAAAAGTATTCAGTTTATGACCAGGAATTTTATGCTATAGTTCAGGCTCTGAAGAAGTGGAGACACTATTTATTGTCAAAGGAGTTTGTTCTATTTACTAATCATCAGGCTTTACAGTACATTAACAGTCAAACAAAACTAAATCAAAGGCACATGAAGTGGGTGGAGTTCCTCCAAAGCTATACCTTTGTGCTGAAGCACAGAAGCGGGAAATCAAACAGGGTTGCAGATGCCTTAAGTAGAAGGCAGAATTTACTGATTAAAATGACAGTGGAAGTAGTGGGATTTGAATAACTAAAGGGTTTGTATCCTGAAGATCCGGATTTTGTAGAAGCCTGGACGGCTTGCTTGACACCTGTTACTGTGGACATGACAAAATGGTTGGATTTTTTAATCCAAGACGGAATGTTGTTCAAGGGAAGTAAATTATGCATTCCAAGGAGTTCCATGCGAAAAAACTTAGTCAAGGAGAAACATAGCGGAGGACTGGCCGGACATTTTGGCCAGGATAAGACAATTGCCCTAGTGAGCGAAAATTACTATTTGCTGCAACTACAACAAGATGTGAAAAAGTTTGTACAGAGCTGTAGAATATGCCAGATGGCAAAGGGGAGAAGACAGAACATGGGATTGTATCGACCGTTGCCGATGCACTTGAGCGACCATGGGAGGACGTCAGCATGGACTTCGTCCTCGGATTGCCAAGAACACAGAGGGGAAATGAATCTGTATTTGTAGTAGTTGACAGATTTTCCAAGATGGCACACTTTATTCCATGCCAAAAAATAAGTGATGTAGTTCACGTTGCAGGGTTATTTTTCAAGGAAGTGGTACTACTTCACGGTCTACCGAAGAGCATTGTTTCTGACAAAGATACAAAATCTGTTGGGTATTTTTGGAGAACTCTATGGAAGAAGTTGAAGACAGATCTGAAATTCAGTTCTGCATACCACCCGCAGACTGATGGACAGACAGAGGTGGTAAATAGAAGCCTGGGTAATTTACTGAGATGCTTGATAGCAGATCAACCCAAGGGATGGGATTTAGTTTTACTGCAGGCAAAATTTGCGTATAACAATTCAGTCAATAAGAGCACCAATAAATCTCTGTTCTAGATAATATATGGAAACAGCCCAAGAAATGTGTCTGAACTGAGAAAGTTGGATAAGAGAGAGAAGTGCAGTGTCGAGGTAGAAGAATTTGCGGAACTTATGAAAAGTCTACATGAAGAAGTAAGAAAACAAATTATAAAAATGAATATTCAATATAAGACAAGAGCAGACCAGAAGCGGCGGTTCAAAGAGTTCGAAGTAGGAGATGAAGTCATGGTCCATATTAGGAAGGAAAGATTTCCTGCCAAAACTTATAACAAATTGAAGATGAAGTTTGGGCCCTGCAGAATACTGGAAAAACGGGAGTCAAGAAATGCATATGAAGTGGAATTTCCAAGTTGGCTTGACATTTCACCTATGTTTAATATTTCAGATTTAGTGGAATATCATGAGGGAGAGAGTACAGAGGTACCAAGTACAGGATTATGGCAAATTCCAGCATCTACTCCAACCACCGACGAGGTCAAAGAAATACTAGACCCTCGTGAAGGCAGAAGCACCAGAAAAAAATAGTATTCTGAATATTTGATAAAGTGGAAGGGCAGACCTGTTGAAGATGCAACTTGGTTGTCAAAAACGGAGGTTGACCGCCTGGGTCTTCCCCTAACAAAACAGAAGTGAGGATCACTTTTAATTTACCCGGTGTCTGATGCAGGAGCATCCGACGACAGTAGAGCAATCTTGCATCTTCCAAAAATTTTTCAGATTTTTCTAAGTAATTTACATTCTGGTTTGTTTCAATTTTTTTAAGGGGGAAGTTTTCTTGTAAAAGCAAGGGGGAAGGAGGTCGCAAAATCGTGACCTCAATAGCTTCGACTTGGCTTCGGCAAGTTTCATCGCGATATCACGACGTCGTGATGATATTTCTAACAAAGGCGTAGGGGGAAGTCCCATCGCGATATCGCGACAGGTTGCGATATCGTGACCTGTCGCAATATCACGACCAGTTAAAAGTTGCCACGTGGCAGTGTTTCCAAAGCAAGGCGGAAGACAAAGCTAAAGGCTTCAACAAGGCGCAGGCAAGGGTGGGGGGTCGCAAAATCATGACATGTCGCGATTTCGTGACATGTCACGAAATCGCGACCCCAAGTGGCTCGGCATGACGAAGGCAAAAGGGGGTCACGATTTGCCTGCACCTTGTTGAAGCCTTTAGCTTTGTCTTCCGCCTTGCTTTGGAAACACTGCCATGTGGCAACTTTTAACTGGTCGCGATTTCGCGACATGTCGCGAAATCGCGACCCCAAGTGGCTCGGAATGACGAAGGCGCTTTTGGTCGCGATATCGCGACATGTCACGATTTCGCGACCTGTCGCGATATCGCGGCCAATAAGAAGATAGACCGAAGTTTGCACGTGGACGGCCAGGCAAGGCTGAATTTGACACGTGGCTACCACGTGTGTTAAAAGTAGCGCAACCAGTTGGGGGTAAGGTTGAAATTGACACGCGGAAGCATACATGTATTAAGTCAAAGAGGAGGGCCACGTAATTTGAAAATAAAGATGTCGGCCACGCATATGTTTCTTTTTATTATTATTTCTGGTAGAACAACAATTACAGGCGATGGACTTTATGGTTGAGACAGCGGTACAAAAGAACAATCGAACAAAACGACGAGTGCAGGTTAAGGGAGGCCATTAATGCAAGCTTCATGGTGGATCGGGCGATTGCCCATTTATGGCAAAAAAATTTGAAAACTCGACCGGGGGGAAAATCGAATTTGAATTTTTGTTAGGCGGGGGCATTAATTGCCTAGAGGATCGAGGCCTCGATAAAAAATCAAAATTTGTAAGGGCAGGGGATGGTGAGTTCGGGATTGAGGGGGAAAGGAAATATGCCTGGAAACTGTAATGTAAGACTGTATTGAGCTATTTGTAGAAGAATTAATTTGAAGTTCTATTGATTGAATCTTGGCTTGCCATCAGTATATTTGCTTTATTAGAGACTTTTTGTCCGGTAGAATTAAATTTAGGTATCTTTCTTCTCATTTGGAATTTGTAGTAAGTAGGACAAGAATGCTTACATTTTATGCTTTCATGCTTTTGATTTCATAATTAGGGCATTAGATAGACAGTTCTATCTTTCCTTTACATCTTTCATGGCAATATTTCATGTTGAACATAGGTTTACCATGTTGCTTGTACTTTCTTGATTTCAAGCTTTCATGGCATCTTCTTGTATAACTTCCTTTCAAAGCCTCATCAAGAGAGGTCTCCTTTATTACTAATATGCTTCTTGTTGTTTATTGTATGCAGGACTAACAAGGTGTTGATATGCAAGGCAACAAATACCTCTAATCGTGGGGAAGAAGGTTATCGATACCTTGGAGCAGTTCGTGTGCATTTAGGAAGTCTGGGAATCACACTTACCTTTGTGTGGGGATTGTTCTATGATTGTAATGATTGTATCACATTGGGTATCCCTAAGAGGGATGGATTTGTAATCAAGCTTTATTGGAAATTTAATAAAAAGGAAGCCCTATTTTGTGGTTATTTGCAAATTCATCTATCTTTCATTCTTTATGTGATGTTTCAATTATTATTAGTTTAAGTGTATGCTTTCTGGGTTGTACACCCTCCTCTGAGAGCGGCTCCTTATGCTTAGTTATGTTGTTTGTTTGCCCTTATAAAGGATGGTTTTATATTTGTATTCTGATTTCTTTAGCTGTTTTTTGATTTTGATCGTGTGAGTGAGCTTGAACTCTAAAGTTCTAATAACCAAAAAAAAATTGTTATGTTTTAAGTATTGTATTTTATTGATGAGGGAGACGAAATGCAACCAATAAAATGTAAAATTCCTTCAAATTAAAATAAATATGCTGACACCATATACTTCCTTACAATTTCAACACATCTCAAAGACATGTAACCAGTTCGGTCATGCTGTGGATATAAAAATTTTACAGATTATCATTATATATATCAATCTGAGAGCATTTGATAAAATGTTGCAAATTACATCTGTATTGAAGTCCTCGAATCTGTATTCCGACCCCTTTTTTTTCATAAAAAAATAAATTTGTTCTTCTCAAATTTGTGTTCCAATAAATACAAGCATAGAAAAATATTTGTGTTCCTATATCTTTGTCTTTGCCGTCGATTCTATTTTCTGGTGCTTCATTTCCCCTGAGTGCCTGGCAACCACCGTCCTGTTGCAGAGCAGGCATGCATTCTGAAGAAAAAAAAAAACACAAAGAAGAAAACCCTGTGTTAGCACCGTGCATACTGATAATTTATTAAACTTTAAAACTGAACAAGTATTCGAGTTCAGACCAACAGAAAAGAAAAGGAAGAAAGAATTTAAGAAAAGAAAATTTTCTTTAATACTACCCAAAGAGTTATTGGCTAACTGAAAGTTGCTTGAGATAAGAGGAGAAGGACGAAAGAAGTATTTCGACTCAAAATTGGCCACGGAGTTCTCATCTTATTGTTTGATCGAAAATACTGAGAACCTTAAGCCCCCATCATTTTCTGGCGGCTGCGAGTGATGGAAATCACATATGACCAGATTGGAATTCAGAGAGAATAAGTAAGACCCTCTTGCCTTTTTATAATAACTGATACGAGGCCCATCAATTGTTAGGTAGGCTTGTGGGTAAGCATGGTAAGCTAGGGAATATTGAAAAAATAAAATTTCAAATTATACCACTTTTATCTTAAAATTGGTTAATATAATAAAATTTCAAATTATACCACTTTTATCTTAAAATTGGTTAATATATTAATAATTAGTTTTAGGTTTTAAATAGTAGCTGTCAAAGTTAATCTCTATGGGTTACATATTTTCTAATTTAAAATTTCTATAAAGATGTGAAAGGGTAGGTTGTTTTCAATTCACTTTTGAGACAAATAATAAGGGTAGGTTTTTATCATGAATTTATCGTATATAGGGAGTTTTGGGCTTCATTGGGGAATATTGAAATGAATAAAAAATAGTTAATGATTATTTTTATTTTAAAATTGGTTAACATAATTTTATATTTAGTTTTAGGTTTTATTTTTATGTGTTTGAATTCGATGATTGTTTAATCAAATAGTATTAGTTTAATTTGTTAGATTTTTCAATATTTAAGGAGACCCATGTTTAAATTTTGTCAAATGATACATGGATAATATACAAGCTGTTGTAATACCACTACAACATAATAATATAATTAGGGTGGACTCGTTTCAATCTCATATAACCAATTAATTTTTTTTTTATCTCAATTAATACATAGATAATATCATATAAATGATGTGTGGTCTTTATGTAAATAGGTGTTGATATCATATAAATGAGGCGTGGTCTTTATGTGATTTTAAAGTCAAAGTCAATACGATGTGGAAAGTGGTGTAACAAAACTCATTTTTACAATATTACCTAATAAATTTATAGTTATAATGGACATTAATCAAAGTTGATAGGTTATGTTTAAGGTTTGATAGACAATCAAATTGCAATAAAGTTATTTGTGTCCTTAAAAATAGAATTGTAGGGAATCAAAGCATGTGGTATTTCATAATAGTTGTAGTATATGGTAAAATAAAAGAGTTAACATAATTGTGTTGTGTTAAACAAGAGTTATATGGAGTATATAATGTTGAAGAATTAAAAGTCTCTCGAGGGTTTATTTGAGTAAGTCTATAGTCAATCAAAGAAGTATTGTATTTGGGGTGCATAATTGGTGGTACCTAACAATCCTCATCATTGTTTTGAGAAAGACAAGTTTCAAAGCCTATAAGGAGGCATTCACATCACTTAACTAAATGGAAAAGACTAAGAGGAAACAAGCCCTCACTCAAAAGTATGACATCAAATACAATTCTATATTTCAAAGACGAAATGGAGATGGAGTGCTATCAACACTTAAGTGCAACTTGCAAATGATTCTCAAAGAAGCTAATGTCTGTGAATATTATTTTGAAAATGTTATTGTATTCTATATTCCTATTATGAAGATGATATACAATGCACTAACCAATCTTCCCATGTTGAAGGGAAAAAATAAAAATGTTGAAGAAGCAACCTAAAGAATGAGAAAATATCAAACCCTCAATGATGGACAATTCATTTGGTGCAAGTGACCTCATTCAAAAGTCACATTTTACTCGTGATACATCTAACTTGTAAAATATTGGTGATAATGGTTTTTATGTTGAAAAGCAATAACACCATGGTGATGGCAATATAATGGATGCTCATTGTAGTCTTGTTGATAGTGATAATTGTGTTGTTCATGAGCATAGTGATGATGAATATATTGGGTGCTTTGAAAAGCATACCAAAGGTGTTGGGTCAAAATTAATAGAAAGAATGAGATATGATGGCAAAGGATAAAAAATGAATAGAAAAGGAATAAGAAAGGCCATAGAGCCAAGCATAAATCCAAAGAATGAAAGCCTTAGTTATGTTTGGTCAAATAGGAACTTATGACACCAAGTTAATAACAATAAAATATGTGATCTATAGAACTTTTATAGGTGCAAAAATGTTCTTGAAATTATTTGTTATAGTCATTGTGGTCAATTACGACATGTGACAACTAACTGTTAGGATCTACATCCATCTAATATTTGTGATAAAAACAATCATTATAAGAAATATTATTGGTACATAGGTAAAATTATCAATAAAATACATGTTGATTATAGATGGATGCATGTGATAGAATAACACAAAGTGAAAGACATCTTGAGAGGATTCTACAAGAGAATGATTTTTTTTTAAATGAGTAGGAGTTAACATCATACCAATGATGATTATTAATGACTATCAAACCTTCATGTGTGCACTAGGTTAAGTGGTTGAGATAGACCACAATGATAGGTAGGGGTTATTCATATATAAACAATTTATGAGTTGGTTAAGGGTCACACATGAGAAAACCTATTGTTGATATGGTCTTGTGTTAGCCTTGAAAACCTTTAATGATGTTTGTGCATTTGACATAATTTCATATATAGACACCCCAAGTATAGTATGGAGCAACATCCAACTTGTGGTACAATGATAAATTTGATGAAAAGCCATGTTGTAACTGGTAACTAATCATACAAACACATAGAGAGGCAAATGGGACTCATTTCCTCTATTGTGTTTAGGGAGTGGTCTTCACGTCTTAGACAAGATAAATTTTTGGGAAGGTGTTAGAGGTAAATTTATCTTGCTACTATTTTATCGATGATTTAATGCACTAACCAAGGTTGTGTAATGTGATAAATCATTGACCTTTTAGATAAGTGAAAGATCTACTCCAACCAACATCTTGTCGAATAAGTTTATAGTTAAAGTGGACATTAAACAAAGTTTATAGGTTATGTCTAAGATTTGATAGACAATAAAATTACTATAAAGTCATTTTAGAGTCCTTGGTAAAAATATAGTGTATGGAGTCAAAGCATGAGGTATATCATAATGGTTGTAAATTCATTTATAGTAAAAATAAAGTGTTAATATAAATATCTTGTGTTAAGCAAGAGTTATATGGAGTATAATGTGTTAAGAGTTGAAGAATTAAAAGTCTCCTGAGTATTTTTTTGAGTTGGTCTATAGTCAATCAAATAAGTGTTGTACTTGGGGTGCATAATTTATGGTCCCTAACAATGCTTACTATTGTTTTGAGAAATACAAGTTTCAAAGGCTACAAGGAGGTATTTACATTTAACTAAATGGGAAAATCCAAGAGGAAACAAGCATAGAAACAAGACCCAACTTAAAAGTACGAGATAAAATAAATTTTTTATTTCAAAGAAGAAATAGAGATGGAGTGCCATCAACACTTAAGTGCAACTTACAAATAATTCTCAAATAAGTTGATATTTATAAATACTGTTTTGAATATGGTATTGTATTATGTATTCCTATTATTAAGATGATATGCAATGCACTAACCAATCTTGCCATGCTAAAGAAAGTTACAAAAGCTATTGAAGAAGCAACATGAGGCATGTGTAAATGTCAAATCCTCAATGATGGATAATTTCTTTGGCACAAGTGACCTCATCCAAAAGTTAGATTTTGGTTGTTATACTTTTGACTTATACAATATTGGTGGTATGGTTTTCATATTGAAGGTCAAGAATAACATTATGATTATGAAAATGTAATGGATGCTCATTGTAGTCTTGTTGATAGTGATAATTGTGTGGTTTATGACCATAGTGATGATGAAGAAATTTGGTGCTTTAAAAAGTATACCTTAGCTCTAAATTAATAAAAAAATGGGATATGATGACAAAGGATAAAAAATGAATAGGAAAGGAATAAGAAAAGCCACAGAGCCAAGCATAAGGACAATGAATAAAGGCCTTAGTTACATTTGGTCAAATAGGAACTGATGACACCAAGTTATAAAAGTAAAATTTATGTGACCAATAGAACTTTTATAGGTTCATAAAAACAAGTTCTTGAAATAATTTGTTATAGTCATTATGGTCAATCAGGACATGTGACAACTAAGTTTTAGCATCTACATCCATCTAATATATGTGATGAAAATAATAATTATAATAAAATTTGTTGGTACAAGGATAAAATTATCAACAAAATACAAGTTGATTGTGGATGGATAGATGTGATAGAATGGGACAAAGTGAAAGACATGTTGAGAGGATTTTAGAAGATAATGTTTTCCTTTTAAAAGAGCAAGAGACAACATTGTATAAATGATGATTGTTTATGGCTACCAAACCTTTATGTGTGCACTAGGTTAAGTGGTTGATATAGATCACAATTATAGTTAGGGGTTATCCATATAAAATCCCTTTATGAGTTGGTGAAGGGTAAACCATGAGAAAACTCATTGTTGAGATAGTCTTCGGTTAGCCACTCAAAAACCCTTAGTGATATTTGTGCACTTGACATAATTGTAGATATAGACACCCCAAGTATAGAATGGAGTAACATCCAACTTATGGTACAATGATAGATTTGATAAAGACCCATATTATAAATGGTATCTAATCATCCAAAGACATAGAGAGGAAAATGATACCCATACTCCTCTATTGTGTTTAGGGGGTTGTCTTCATCTCTTATACAAGATAAATTTATGTGAAGGTGTTAGAGAAAAAAATATCTTTCTAGAGTGATTTAATGCACCGATCAAGGTTGTCTAATGTGATAAATCATTGACCTTCTAGATGTGTAAAATATTTGCTGCAACCAATATCTTGTCCAATACATTTATAGTTAAAGTGAATATTAAACAAATTTGATAGATTATGTCTAAGATTTGATAGATAATAAAATTGCTATAAAGTCATTTTAGTGTCCTTGGTAAAATTAGAAAGTGTATGGAGTCAAAGCATGTGGTACTTTACAATGGTTGTAATTCATATATAGGAAAAGGAAAGTGCTAACGTAATTGTCTTGGGTTAAGCAAGAGTTATGTGGAGTATAGTGTGTTAAGAGTTGAAGAATTAAAATTCTTTTGAGGATTTGTTTGAGTCAGTCTATATTCAATCAAATAAGTATTGTACTTGGGGTGCATAATTGGTGGTACCTAACAATCCTCATTATTGTTTTTAGAAAGACAAGTTTCAAAGCCCACAAGGAGTCATTCACATTACTTAACTAAATGGGAAAAACCAAGAGGAAACAAAGCCTAGGCATTACCAATATTTATGCACCTAATGATGAGTCCAGTTGTTTTAGCCTTTGGTGGTACTTGGCTGATCTCTTGCTAATGGTGTATTGCCTTACTTATGGTGACTTTAATATGGTTGAGCATGTTGAAGATAAATTTGGCCACCTCTCGATGCATTGGTGCACTAGTGAGTGTGAGGCCTAGTTTTTTCATAAGTGCAAATGTGGTCTTTTTGATCCCCATTATTGTCGATGCAAATACACTCCTTCACCTTGGTTCACATGGTCCAATTTTTATGCTGGTAATGATAGAGTCTATAAGTACCTTGACCAAGCTATGATGTGAGAGCAACAATTTTTTTCCTTCTCTACTACCAATAATAAGATTGTGACGATTTGGGATCAATTCCTATTGTTGGATCATTTCTTGATTTCCTTCCAAATTGAGTGGAGTGGCTACCAATTCAATTTTCTATGCAATCAATTCTATTTAAATACTTCTTTATCGCAACACCTTGGCATGATTTCTATAATTGAGAGAATATAAAATTTATTACCTCAAACTCCTAATTATATCAGTTGGATTTCTTGGTGGAATGAGGTGATTGTCCATACTACCTCTTTCATGTGGCATTTTGGCAAATATGTGGTACATGTCAGAAAGCGTGCTCATCTGACTATCATAAAGGAGTATCAACAAAATTTATCTTTGCTAGAAAATGATCCATACGACTGACAGTTGTAAGCCAAGGTTGCTAGTTTTTACCACCAGCTTATGCTCCATGAACAACATGAAGCTAGGGGGCTCAACTTCAAGCTCGTCTACATTGACTGGTAAGTGATTTATCATCTAAAGTCTTTTTCAAATCTCTTCATTCTAGGAAAGCTAGAATCTAGATCAAGGCTATAGTATCTTATGATAGGCTGACTTCTCTTTCTGATATCGTATCAAATTTTGTGGATTGTTATAAGCTTATATTTCAAGCACAACATAATTCTTTGGAACGTCAGATGGATCTCCAATACTATCTTGATGTTGTTCTTACTAATTTGTCTGCTTATAATAGACATCTGTGTGAGGATCCTCTTTCACTTTTTGATATTCATAATGCTCTTATAACTATATCAAATGATAAGTCCCCTAGTCTTGATTGCTTTCCATGCAAGTTTATAAAGCCACTTGGAAGTTTACTAGGCTTGATCTACTCAATATCTATAATGAAATGTTAGCCAATAAATATTTGGGTAGTATTATCAATCATGAAAACATTAAGTTCATTCCCAAAGTGGAAAATCCTAAGCTTATCACAAGTGGGAGATTATTACTCTTCTTAATGTTTCTTATAATATATTTTCCAAGGCTTTAGCTCTTCATATTTGGAACATTCTTCCTATGATTATCCAACAAGAGCAGATAGGTTTCATTAAAGGGTGTTATATCCTAGATAATCATATTGTTATTTGGGAAGGTTTTGAGTGGGCATGTATCTCTGGCCAAAAGTTCCTTTTCCTTACGCTCAATTTTGAGAAAGCTTATGATCGTATTGAGTGGTCTTTTATTCTTACCATGCTTAAAGCTCTCAGATTTGGGCCATTTTTTATTAAGGCTATCAATATGTTGTTTGTTGATGCTTTGGCTTATCTTACTATTAATAGGAATAAGTTAGAGAATTTTGGTTTGTTTCATTGTATTTGTTAGGGTTGTCCTTTGGCCCCCTCGCTTTACATCCTTGTGGCTGAAGCTTTTGGTTATCTTCTTGTCAGTCAAGCATCTAAGGGGTTGATCAAAGGAATTATTTTTCCTAATGTGTCCACTCAACTTATTAATGGGTATTTTGCATATGATTCTTTTCTCACTATTATTGAGGATGAGGTTTCTATTTCGACTACTTTGGTTTATCTATTTTTTTTTCTATAAGGCCTCTAGTTCCAACATCCAATTGTCTAAGTCTCTTTGTTTCTACCTTACTTCTTTTGATCTACCTGCTTGGCTTAGATATTTCTCATGGCATTGGATTTAGAGGGATGATCATTTTAAGTTCTTAGAATTTCCCTTTGCTTTTGATTGTTCACCCTCTGAACTATGGTAATATGTTATTGATAGAATTAAAATAAAGATTTTCTATTGGGCCCCACATCCCTTTTCTCTTGCTAGTAAATTTTAGGTTTGCACTAAGATTCTTGTTGTGACCTATGTTTACTATTCCTCCTATTGGGCCCCTTCTAATAATTGTTATAATAAGTTGGCCATAATTCTTAGGGAGTTTCTTTGGGTTAAGGGGAAGAATTTGTAAGGTTTTAATCAGGTTGCTTGGGATATTTTTTGCATGCATACTAATAAGGCTGGGATGCATATCATTGACATCTACAGGTAAAGTATTTCCTTGTGTTCTAAGTAGGTGGTTAAAGCTATTAAAGGCCCTGAAGCCTACAAGGTTTTAATTCACCATTGTATATCTTTAGGATTTCCTTATGGGCATAAATCTTGGGCTAATAGTGGCATTCACACTCTTATCATTACTTCTACCCCAATTAAGATTCAGGGTTCTTTTGTTGTTAAAAGTATTTGGTGGGATTTTGAGGTAGTGAAACCTCATCTTTGCTAGATTGGTGATGGTTTTTGTAATGGTTTTTCATTCAATTCTCAGAATATCTGGTGGTCTCCTATTTTGTCTAACTCTTCGGTTCTTCTTATTGATATGCTAGGGGTTAAATCTTTGAGGCTATTTTGCAAAGGCATTTGCTTTATTAAATATTTAGTGCATTCTCGGATTGGATTCCTTGGCCTACCCTCAAGTGTAAATTTAATCTTCAAAACATAGATCTTCCTTATATTCTTAAGATCCAAGAGCTTGTGCCTGATGTCATGCTATATAAGCTCAACCTTTAGCCCTCGAGTGCCTGGTGGAGGGATGGCATTGGAGTGTAGATACTCCTTTCAAGAACCACTCTTATTCCTTGCTTTATCAGCTTCTTAGTTATTTTTCCTCTGGTATTGACAAGCTTAATGAGAGATGGCAGACTCACTTTACTTCCTATATTTGGATTGCTCATTTGAATAGTATTTGGTATTCTAATCTAGAACCTAAGATCACCTTTTTTCTTTGCTCTCTTATTTATCAAGGTATTCCTATGGGAGAGAGGCTCAATAGGGTTGGTCTTCCTAATCCTAAGTGTCTTGCTTGTGATCATTTTGAAATATTTAAGCATCTATTTTGGTTCTACCCTCATGCTCAGTCTGCTTGGGCTTGGATTCACTCATTGTTTAAACCTTTTCATCCTAAGATCTTCAGATGGCAAATAATTTTTTTTGGTGGTAATAGTTGTTGGCCTACTTATATTACTCCTCTATGGAATTTCTTTCATGTGATCATTTTGTTTCAGCTATGGAAAGCTAGGAATGTTGATATCTATTATAGAGATTTAATTTCCTTTTAATTTTTTATAAATAAAAATATTACGATCCTTTCTGCTATTACTTCTCAAAAACATTTTGTAGGCTTCCAAGGTGGTGCATGAGTTGGCATATTTGATCAATCTTATTGAGTATTGGTGTGAGGCTCCATGCACTATCAGTCAAGTTCCGCTTGACCTCCCTCTGCCTCAAGGTTCCTCAATTTCTTTGAGGCCTCAACGTTGTAGGTCGATGATGTTCTTCAACCTCAGGCCGTGCTACTGGTGCTCACAGTAGGGCTCGATCTTCTCCTAGTTCTCACAGAAGGTATCATTCACGTTCACACTCTCCCCATCATGGTTGGAGTCTTGTGCATCGCTCGACTGATCATGGTACTAGTTGGAGCCCTAGCCCATCTCCTCAACCAGTTACTTCTCCTCTTGCTCCTCCTCGTTCTGCTCCATTTCCGCCTTCAACTTTATTCAATTCTACTCCCCTAGTTGGGATAATATGGTTCCTTTGATGAACATTGTTGCTCCTTGTAAGTCTTGCTCAGTCGATCTGCCTGCAGATAATCCTCATGGTTGGACTATTTTAGACCAAAGAATGATGCTCCCCCTCCTTCGAGAGCGGTTCCCTATGCTTAGTTATGCTGTTTGTTTGCCCTTTTATGAGCTGGTTTTATATTTGTATTCTAGTTTCTTTGACTGTTTTTTTATTTTGATTGTATGAGTGGCCTTAGACTCCATGCTCTGATCTCTTCAACTCCATTTTTTATTGTAATCTCTTTTATTTATTTAAAATAATTGTTAGTTCCAATAAAAAAAAATGTTATGTTTTAAGTTTTTTTTTTTGATGAGGGAGACGAAACACAACCAATAAAATGTAAAATTCCTTCACATTAAAATAAATAAGCTGACACCATGTACTCCCTTACAATTTCAACACATCTCAAAGACATGTAACCAGTTCGGTCATGCTGTGGATATAAAAAGTTTACAGATTATCATTATATATTTCAATCTGACAAGCATTTGATAAAATGTTGCAAATATTACTGTTACATATGTATTGAAGTCCTCGAATCTGTATTCCGACCACATTTTTCTTTATATAAAAATAAATTTGTTCTTCTCAAATTTGTGTTCTAATAAATACAAACATAGAAACATATTTGTGTTCCAATAAATACAAACATAGAAACATATTTGTGTTCCAATATGTATGTTTGTCTTTGCCGTCGATTCTATTTTCTAATGCCTCATTTCCCCTGACTGCTGCGAGTGATGGAAATCACATATGACCAGATTGGACTTCAGAGAGAATAAGTAAGACCCTCTTGCCTTTTTATAATAACTGATACGAGGCTCATCAATTGTTAGGTAGGCTTGTCGGTAAGCATGGTAAGCAATCAAGTGTCGGTCTCCTCGTTTCTTTCTTCCCCGAGTGACTATCATACCATTAAGAGCAGCCGCGCTACTATTCACGCGCCACAACCTGAATAACTCATCTGGTAATCCAGACCATTGCAGAGAAGAAAGATGAAGCTCAATTCCGGTCCAATTTTCCTCACCACCACCATCACGTATGAATATTCTGTTTGGAATTGCAACTGCGACCTATCTTGATGTTGTCTGGCCGTAAACTTTGCAAAACTCCAAGAATGAGATGGGTGAAAAGCATATACTTGCTGATTGGAAAAACGGGTAGAAGATGGATGAGGTACATGAGAACCTTGATGTGTTGCAACCTGTTCCTCGGCATTTTCTCTGTCATCTTCTCTTTTGCTTTCGACATTGATGGATCTATTACCGCAGAGGCCCATCACCCAAAATTTTGGCTCACTGTCAAAGAACATCAGCGCTCACCCTCAATTACAAGAACAAGAGACTCCACAGCTTTGCCACTTCCTTCACCTCTTTTGATATGTCGCTTTCTATTTATAATGCAGCATGATCGTCTCTCAACCTACCACTCGGCTTTATTTCGTAAGTGTGCGATTCCATGTGACAAGCTAACAATTTGAATAGTTCGAATAAAAGTTAGTATAAAGCAGTCGAATTCTAAAACATGATTTCCATGCTATAATATGTTAGGAGATGCATGATAAACACGGTTTCGCAAACAAATTTGCCTTTGTTTTCATTTGGTCTTGAACAATGTTTGTCAAATTACCTATTTTTGATACATTGTATAACTATTTTAAGGGCCTCGAATTTTTTAGATTTTACTATCTTTGAAAAGAAAGTTTTAAAAGTTACCATTTAAAAATAATATAGGTAATCTCGTGTTTAAAGGATGTTTTTTCATGTCACACAAAGAATCCAACAACTTTAATATTAAGTTTATCCTAGCTACACCAATGAATCGGGTTACTCCTAAACTTAAGGAAATAATAATAATAATAAAAATTATATATATATATATATATATAATTTTGTGTACATCTTGGAAGGATAAATCATATTCATAAATAAATGTATTGATATTCAATTTTATTAATTTTTTTAATATTTGTAAATTGTTATTAAATTTTTAAAAAGCATTTAAAATTGATAAAATATTTTTAATTATTTTATTTAATTAATATAGGGTATTTTAATTTTTTCAACCAGTTTACATAGGTTTTTATGAAGGGTCTTGGTTCTCAGATTAAGTGGGGTTGGAACCCTAGACCTCTCAAAGAGAGGCCACAACCCTTACCACTATAGTAAGCTTGCAAATTTTTTAATGAGTTTACACAAGTTTTTTGAAGGGTATTGGTCCTCTCATATTGAATGAGGTTTGAACCTTGGACCTCTCAAAAAGAGGCCAAAGTCCTTACCACTGCAATAAGCTTACAACGGATAAATGGTATTTTATAAAAGTATTGCTATTAAAAATTTAATAATAATATTATCAATAATAAAATAAATTTTTTCATATTATTGATAATATTTTATTATCATATGTAAATAAACAAATATTTTATAGCTGTAAAGCAAATACTTTTTTTGGTCTTACATCATGTTTTTGGCTGAAGTTTTTTGTGAGATTATTTCTTATTATGGCTTCAACTATCGCTTCAACTTTGATATGATTTCAAATCTTGCCAAAAATCGACCCTTGGTGAAGTTCCTACTATATATTACCATGGCTCCAAATAAGTGCATGTGAAAACTCATTCTAAAAGCATACCATAAGGTAATGTTTCTATCCCTAATATTATGCTTCTTATGCAAGAAGTTGATAATGCATGTAGATAACTTGAGTAACACACACTTATCAAGTGTTTTCTAGGGTGTATACCCAATGACACCCTCATCCATTAGTGGATTGAGAATACATGGCATCTCCATGGTATTAAGTGGAGCAAATACAAATTGTCATTAAGAAATTTTCCCATTTTTGGTTTGCTAATCCTTAGTATGCCATGGCTATCTCAAGGAAAGGCCCTTGGTACATTAGGAATACCCTTTTGATTCTTCATCCCTAGCACCATAATTTTACTATTTTTATGGATGTCTCCTTTAAAGTGTTAGTGTGGGTAGAATTCCCTAGTCTCTCCCTTTCATTATGACCTTTTTTGCAATAATTGATTACCCCTATTAGCGTATTAATTTACATAAAATATAGAAAAGACTGTATCTTCTACCTCCATAAGTGATTTTTTATGGAGGTTGACCTCTTCAAAGACTTGAAAGAATTTATTGACATCCAAGTTGGAGACACCTATTTCTAGCAAAGTGTGGTCTATATTAATATTTCAAATACATGTTATAGATACCAATCGATGGATCATAAAATTAAAGACTATCCCCTCATGGAGGGCTATTTTAAATTTAAGTCCCCTTTGATGGCTACTCCTACACTTGTAAAAATGCTAGCAGATGTAAATGGGTTAAAAGAATGGCCAAGTAATATTGACAGAGCATCGAAGGGTAACCTGAGCCTAGCTAGGGCTGGTGGTGTCATCAGAAATAGTATGGTAAAAATTATGGCGACCTATACAAAGCATTTATTTTACTAAAATTTACACTTCACAAAAGCTAGAGCAAATTTTCAAGGCATTAAAATCTTAAAAAAAATAGGGGCAAGTAATATCGTGATTGAAGGAGATTTTATGAATATGGTTAATATTATTAATTCTGCCTCTGATCCAAGCTAGAATATATCTAATATGGTGCTTTATTCGATGAGGTACCTTTAGAGCCTAATTCAATATCAGGTGATGCACATCCTAAGAGAGGGTAATGTCCTTATCGATCAACTGACCAATATCGACATCAATCTTATAGGCTTTAAGGTATGGAGAGATTATTTCTCATTGGATCTTCAAAATCTTCTCATTGTAGAGACTCCTTAATTATTGTCAAAGATCTGATTATATTCATATCAAATTATTCCATCATAATTATTGCAGGCAGATGGCTATCCTCATAGATGGCAATTATTATGTATATTTGAATTCAAATTGATAGTATAAAACTTGATTTGGGCGTGAAGCCCATTCCACTCGTTGGATTCCCAAGATTCTCATGTGGGGGTTTTATTAGGTGGAGTTTGGCCAGGTTATGTGAGCCATGAGCAAGAAGGTGTTGAATTTTGTTACCATACTTTTAGTAGGTCGCTAAAGTCTCCTTTTTTAGGTGTTACTCCTAAGGCTCACATCCTTATGTAATCCTCTATGTCAGAGAAGAGAGGGGTCATCTAAAGATTTTAAATTTTATAGTTTCTAAAAATGAGGTTACCTTAATCCATAGAAGTTACTGGTATTTCATGATCAGTTTCTAATACCCAAGTGGTTCAAGAAGGGTCATACAATGAAATGTGGAAGAGTCATGGATTTCAATGTATCCTAGGAGGTAAAATACAATCTTGGGAAATATCTACATACATTGGTATCAAATCTTCTAGAAATAGCCATTGCTTTATTGTATAAATTGGATGGATTTTGTATAATCATTCCCTATGGATATCATGATTTCTACTCTTTTATCTTATTTTTCTCTCCTAGGAACGATGAAAATTACTGTCAAATTTTTAGAGGAGGTAAATCATCTAGTGAATGAAATCCTAGAGGATATGAAGATGGATAACTCTTCTAATTTCCAAAATTTACCTTGATGTTCATCATTTCTTCTTTTCCTATGTTTGTCCGGTTTGAGATGTCATTATCCTACAATGACCACTTTCAGTTTTTTCAAGTCTTGGGTTACCTTTGTTGCTTGTGCCCACTTGGGTGAATGTCCTTAGTTACAATCTCTATGTAAGTTGTGTCTTTATGGATGTTCTCTTGCTTTTGGAGTTGTAAAAGGTTGAGAGAAGCCTTTCAAAACCCTTATTAATCTAATAATAATAATAAAGAATGGACAACAATGGCAAACACAAAAATATGCTCATATTTCAACCCCCATAGGACCCTCATGAAAACACTCTCCTTCCACTACTTTACTTGTACCTCCTTCTCATCCTTCCACCATACCTATTATTACTAGCTCCTCATAGCCTCATGTTGAGAACCCTATTAAATTCCTACTATTTTCCATCACCCTCTCAACAATATTTCCTCCCTCATTTTTCTTAATAAATCCAAGTAACATACTCTTGGGGGTGGCTTATTGCTCTTAGAGTCATATTAGAGGGAACATGGTAGCTCCATTGGGAAAGATAAGGCAAGTTAAATTCATACACAAGAATCATCTATATTTGGTCTTGAATGCCTTTAATTCTCTCATAGAAATTGTGCATACTAAGAAAGTAGAAAGAGTTTTGATCCTTAAGGATTCATCATAAAGTGTATTTCATGGAATGCTCATGGTATGATAGGCCCAATTAAAAAGTACTATGTCTGAAAGATTCTTTTGAATATTACATGTGGATAAAATATTGAACCTTCAATATTTTATGTTGAAGAAAAGTACATGTGGATGTTCTCCTACTTTTGGAGATGATGTAAAAGGTTGAGGGAAGCCTTTCAAAACTCTTATTAATATAATAATAAAAAAATAATGGACAATAATGGAAAATATAAAAATATGTTCATCTCTCAACCCCCATAGGACTCTCATGCAAACCCGCTCCTACTACTACTTTACTTGTACCTACTTCTTATCCTTTCACCATCCCTATTATTCCTAGTTCCTCATAGCCTCATGTTGAGAACCCTATTAACTTTCCACTATTTGCCATCACCCCCTCAACAATATTCCTTCCCTCATTTCCCTTAATACCTCTAAGTGACATGATCATGGGGGTGGCTTATTGCTCTTAGAGTCATATTAGAGGCAACTTGGGAGATCCTTTGGAAAAGAGAAGGCAAGTTGAATTCATACACAAGAATCATCAATAATTTTATCTTGAATGCCTTTGATTCTCTCATAGACATTGATGATACTAAGAAAGTAGAAAGAGTTTTTATCCTTGAGGATTCCTCATAAAGTGTTTTTCATGGAATGCTCATGGTATGATAGGCACAACTATAAAGTACTATGTTTGAAAGATTCTTTTAAATCTATATTCAATATTTGATGTTATCAACATTCTTTGCCTATAAAAAGTCAAGGTAACAAAATTTATTCTACATAGTGTTTGTTAATTTATTTGGTCTTGGGGCTACTTTTACTCCACCTATCATACACCTAGCATAGGAGGATAAATTATTTTTATATTGAATATCTATCACTTCCATTTTATGACTTAGGGAGTGGATTCGACCTCTCATACAGTTTGGATTATTTTAGATTTTATGGATCAACCCCTAGGCATCCTCAATGTTTGTGCTCCCAATGATCCTTCAAGTAGATGTAATATTTGGTAGTGGATTGATTTATATTTTTACCCCTCCATATAAACTATCATTAGTGAGTTTAATATGGTTGAATAAGTATATGATAAATTTAGGCTCCTTCCTCAGTTTGTATGCTGACACCATTAGTGGTGATAGTCTCGACATGGATTGGGCACTGGTGCCTAGGATTTCCCATATTTAGGAGTTCGATAAATGGTCCTAGAGGAGAGAAGCCTCCAAATTAGGTGGCATGCAAATATGACATCACCCTATCATTTTATATTTTCAAACAAGTTTAAATTATAGGGAAAATGGCTATCATTCCTATCTATTTTAAATTGTGTCCAAGACTCAATGGTGGTTTGTTTGGTTTACGCTCTGGTGGATTATCTAGTTCATGATTTGGTGGACCATTTGGATTGTTATTACTATTGGTTTCCAAGGGTGGGATGCTATAATGGAACTACTCAAGCCAAATATCCTACAAGTTGAATGCTACTATTAAGGAAATTCTAGAAAACTATGGTTTCTTGCCATTTCTACATAAATTTAGTGGAATCAAATCTAAATTATCCATAGAATTCACAAGATCTTAGGATAATGGCTGAGTTATGCTTTAGGATCTCTCATTAAAAGTAACTATTCAATTTCTAACCGAGGTGACAGAGTTGGTTAATGATGGTGATCTCATCCACTATGATAAACATTCCTTGGTGGTAGAGCTTGGCCACTTTAGAGATAAAGAAAAATACTTGGAAAAAGAGAATAGTGGTATCATTAAGAAGGTATTAATGTACCTTGGAATAGGGTCTTAATCCCTATTATTTAATATTTCACCATTGATGAGCCTAGTTCACCTCTTAGGAGTTTCCACTTGGTATTATTAAACCACCTATATGATGTAAAGAGTATCAATGTTCTTGAGTACCTTTTCAAATCTATGGAACTTTTGGTTGCAAGAATTAAGAAAGGAAAATAAATCCACCTAAAGCATCAAGACCTCCATTTGATCATTTACAAGCATGCATTACAAATATAATCCCAAAGGACCATCCTCTATACTATCGATAACCCTATGAATAGTCCTTCTACATCAACCCCCAATATAGAGTCCCCTAGAAGGAGAACCTAAGTAACAATTACTAAAAATATGATATCATCGCTACTACCAAAGTGGAAAATAAAAAGTTAAATTTTGGTTCTTTAGAGACATTACCTTCCACTTGTTGGTGCTTGACTAGAAGCAAGGCTTCCAGGGAAAGTGCAAAAGCATCATTGTTATTGACCAGGACAAGAATATTCCTAGTGGGTCTCCCATGACTCATAAGAAGGAGAAGTATGAAGTTATCCTTGGGTATTTTATCACCCTCAAAATCATGTTTCCCCTTGTAGGACCTCTTCTTGGTTTTAGTCGAGAGATAATATTAATCCCAAGGCCAATTTAGATAACCTAGTTAATCTACCTTTGACTCTCCTCCTTTAGACTTTCAATGACATCAATAACATCAAGAATCAAAAGACATATAGGAATCAAAGATCTAATGCATTTAATGAAAGGAGGCACTACCTATTTATGAATTTCAAATTTCAATTTCCAACAAACTCCATTTTTATAGTAAAGCCTCTTGTGAGTGGAGATCTTGATGAAATGTGTTAGTTTCTATCCATTAAAAAACATTTTTTTGTCTTCACCTTCTATACAATTCTTTTACACTATCCAAGTCATCATTTAAACCCTATATGGAATATTTTCTTGAGATTTTGAGGCCTACACTCTAGATGTTCAACCTCATATAGATAAGGTACATGTTGTATAAATATAACCAATTTATTTGAAGTAGAAACCTAGAAAATAGGTGCAATTTATGTGACCTTCCTCATACATGTAACACCCAACAACTACATGTGAACAATGTTAGTAAAGTTTTAAATTATAGATTAGTATTTTATTTTTAAAACATATATATTTTTTATTGGTAAAAGAGGTTTTGAAAGGGTCCCATAATATTTTACAATGAGGAAAAATTAAAAGAAACAACCTCCCAAAAATAGGGAGATGATCCCCAAAGAAGACACCCAAAGACGATTTCCTCATAACCAATAATGAAAAGCAAGTTTCTTGACACATCGGGAAACACCCCCACACAAAATAAAATAGGTATTCCCATAGAAGTAAAATATCACAACCATGGAGATAGGCTTATCCATACACTAAAATTTGAAAAAAGTTTTCTTGCCCAGGAGAAAACAAAACAATCCCGTACACTAAAATTTAACAAATATTTTTTTTGCCCATGAGAAAACCAAATAGTCCCATACACTAAAATTTGAAAAATCTTTTCCCACCCAGGAGAAAACCACATAGTCTCAGTAGGACTGTAGATACTCTACAGGTCTAACTTCCAAAACATAGAAAGACTAGCATTGAGCATATCAAAATAAGCAAAAACATAGGATCTAAAAAACCCACACTAGATCTTTTGAAGGTCTAGAAATAAAATAGCTTGAGAAAGAATCCATAGTCCTATAGAGAAGATGATGCATAGCCAGATCCAAAAATATTTAGCCATAAAATGATGCCCTCGAACCATGAGGCATATCATACATGATGTTAGATTTTAAAAAGACATCCATTGCAGAAAATATTCTACACATGATCTCCCCCAAGACAAAAAAAAATACAAGTAAATCCTTTAAAATAAACACTAGTATATCTGCAAGAAGCCCAATCCCACCACAGAATAAGAAGAAACCAACATCAAAAAAAATTCTCGAATAGGGAAACCCATAGAGAAAGTACTTCTATGGCCTAAAAATGGAATAATAGAAAATGGAGGTCTCCACAAGTCATGGGATCTTCGTACAAAAGAGGAATGCACTACAAGAAAACTAGATGAATCCAAAAATAACTTTGGAGCTTACAAAACTCAAAGCACATCTAGAACCAACCAAGAATAGGAAGAAACACCAAGAACCACCAATTGATCAAAAGAGCATAGGGTCCTCTAGGACCAAAAGAATTGAAAGGAAGACTCCATTGAAAAACACCACAACCAGACACGTGAACATGTTTTTGAAAGCCATACCTAGAGGTATTTGTGGAAGCATATTAACTATAGATAGTAAGTGCGAGTTCCCCCTTCAAAGACCATGAGAAATGTGAAGGAGATATTCTAGGCTGCCAAAAACTAGATCGGACAAACAGGAAGTCCCCAAAGCTAGGAATATAAACAATAAACCCAACACTTGAGCTGAACATAGGACTAAAAGGTATCCATGAGAGCATCTCAACTGCATGCAATAAGCATGTGATCCTCTCCAAGACCAAAAGGATGTAGAGAAAAAACCCTTAGGTTGCACAACAAAAGATCATATATGAACACCCAAATCAAAATATCCTCACCACTCTGACCCACATCAAAGAAAACATCGAATTCAACCAATAAAGCAACAATCATCCACCAGGAGGACCTAGAGAAGGTCCTAGGAGCAAAAAAAACCCTCAAATCCAAAAAAAAAGAGGTAGGGAAAATGAATCAGGAACCCCCACCCAAATAGGAGGTCACCAACTCCAATGGCCTTATCCAAAAAAAAGATCCTAAAAACTCACTAGGTGATCCTATCACAAAAGCGAGCGAAAATCCTCAAATCGGGACAAAAGGAGAAGGAATATTTGGATTAGGGATCTCTCACCCAGATGGAAGGTCACCTACTCCATCAGCATCACCCACAGAGATAAGGTCTCAAAAACTCACCAGGAACTAGGAACAAATCTAAAACCAAGTTAATACACCACTTATTTTTTGTTTTATTATTTAACATAATATCATTATATATACATTTTTGTGAAATGTAGTTTAAACTAAATATCAATTATATATTTAAATTAAAATAAATTCTATAATATAAGAAAATATATTTTTGTTAAATATTTTACAAATAAAAAATAATATATTGTATTATATTACTAAGTTTTTAAAAATGCATACTAAAATTTTTGCAAATACTTTACAAAATTAACATGTACAAAAAAATGATTAGTGGGATTGAATTTTTAATACTTCTTTCATCATTAGATAAATATTGAATTTACCACATTATATTTATATCAAGCTTGCTAATTATTCAAAATGAATAGAAAATTTTATTTGTTATTTAATTATTAAGGATAAAATAATATAATATTTATTATCAAAATTTCATCATACAAATGGAACCCATTTTTCCACTCTTGAGATATGGTAGGTGATTCATATATATATAAGTGTGTTATGTACTTTGAAGAAAATAAAAAAGACAACAAAAAATAGTAAATTTTCTTTTAAATTTTAAAAACAAATTACAATGATATGGGTATTTTATACCCTCATATAGGCCTTACTAAATAGACCCATTTATAATAGCCTTACTAAAAGAGTTGTTCTAAAAAATCAATTTTTTTTGAAAAGGTTATCACACCTAATCCATAAAATAGTGCCAACCTTCAATCATATGAGAGAATACTTCAGCCTCAGAGTCATTAATCATTTTATAGACATGACCTTTAATATAAATAAATGTCTAAAAAGAACAAAAAAATTATCCTAAACCACATCTTCTATCAAATATAAACAATATTCAAAAGAGGCCACATTGTGGTGGAATCATAGTCCCACACACTACTTCTTTTAACCAAGTATTGACTAGAATATCTAAGGCAACTTTTGATAAGTCATCCACTTTCTCATTTAATTATCTATAAATATAACTATATGAGACCTTTGTAAATGATGGTTCTAGATATTTCACCTGCTCATTATAAGACCTAAGTAATAAATTTTGTATCCCACTAATCGCGACGCTCAATCCACCACTAATTTTGAGTCACCATAAACTCGAGTTTTGTTATTCCATGTTTTATTGCCATTCTTAGCAAAAATATCAAATCATATCACTTTTCCATATTATTAGTGCCTTTAGTAAGACCTACTTTCAAAGTTTATTTGTGATTTTTATCCTAATATAACACTCCTCCTACCCTACATTTATGTAGATTGCATTGGCAAGCTGCATAAAAAAAGCCCAAGACTTTATAGTATCTATTCTTAAATTACAAACTTACCTTATAGCCTTTAAGTTTGGAACTTGTTTCATGCATTCACAAGTATATTTTATCTGAGCTTTAACTTGTATAGGTAGAATTTCCTTAATATAAAATAACATAGAATTTATTTCCAACCATAGACCCCATGCCAATGTTAATGAAATGCACTTGTATTCCTTTAAACCTTTGCCTTTGAAACATTTCTACATATTCTCTAATAGATTCCTTGTTGGCCACTATCCCTTCCACTTAGTCATGGGTAGAATATAACTCCACACTTCTCTTGATAAATCATAATCAACTAGTAGATGATCCATTGTTTCTTATTCCTTTCACATAAGCTGCATTAACTTGGACCCTAACAAGAAATTTTTTTAGAACATCCCATGTCAATATATTCCTAGCCAATATTGACCCAGAAAAAATCTAATTTTTAGGGGTGCTTTCACCTTCTAAATCTTGCTCCACCACCAAAGGATATCTTCATTATCATATTCAAACATTTCCTTGTATACTTCCTTGGTTTTAAACTATCCACTAGTTGGGTTATTTGACCATACTAAAGAGTCTTATTGAATTAGTCTTATAAAAGACCTTGTCACACCTCTTGTATAGTTACCCCTATCCTCAATTTCATTTCCTTCCAAGAGTAATTATTCTCCTAAAAGCTACCTTTGGTTTGGTTCCACAAACTGGTTCTATCCATAGAGGCTACATCTGGAAATCCCTATCTATTAAGGTGTTCTATTAAATTTTGAAGTAGTTTGTAATCTCCTCGACTCCCTAGGTAGGGTTTATTTTATAGCCTTACTTTCTTATCATTTCTTACTTTTTAGGCCAAAAAATTAGCTTCTAAGCACTCTTTTATTTATAAAGATATTATTAGCTTGTTTTATGTTTTAACTTGTCAAAAATTAATTGTGAATATAATTTATACAATATTTTATAAAAATTAAAAAACTAGTTTAATTTCCCAACCTGCCCCTCCAATATTGGGATGAGAGGATTTTTCTCCTGGTTGCTGAAGCTTTTGGGAACTTTGTTGTCCTTGACCCTATGATAAAAGTGCAATCAAGGCTAACTCATGCTAGAATGTATGTTATGGAAAATATTGATTCAAAGTTACCCACCTATGTGGATCTCATCTGTGGCCCCAAAAGAAGATGCCAAACCATTGTTTATGAAAACAAACTAGCATTTTGTATTGAGTATCGTACCCAAGGTCACTTGAAGATCCAATGTCTATTTCTAAGAAAGGAGACTACAAAAAAGTTAATCTAAAAATTTCCAGCAGCTAACTCTAATTATGGACCTGTTCACAGAAAGAAAGTTTACCAAGCTAAGCTAACTCAGAAGCTGACCACCACCATGGACATCAGGAAGCCTGTTGCTGTGCCAATAATTCTTGAAGAGGAAGGAAAAAGAGGTAATCTCTCAATCCCTAAATATTCTTACTCTAAATAAAATTACTCACTCTTTGTTAAAGCAAACCCTTTTGTTTCTTTGTGTGATTCTATAGAGGATCCTATCAGTGATTTCATAGATAAACCTTTACAGCTTGTTATGATGCCTATGAGATTTCATAATCCCATTCACATATAGGACCTTATGGACTTTATTTTTCTGCTAAATCTCTAAACTTTTTTTAATCTGAGTCTAGCGAACCATCGAATCAGTGAGACCTTCTGCTCATGTGTCTATCCCTATATCTCCCCTTCCTGGTGAAGATGTTCTTAGTTCTAGACTGAAAGCTCTTGATTCCAATCCTGATAACCAAAACCCTAGCCCTCAAAAATCTATTTCCAAAAATAAAATAAAAAATAGCTGACATAGATTATGAAAAAGAAAAAAGAGAGAGGCCTAGTAAATAGGTTTTAAGGTGAAAGGAAACTGAAGAGAGTATTGCTAATGGCTCTGAAACCACTATTATCTCCTCTTCAACTAAGTAGGATCATTATAAGGTTTCCATATATGAAGGAAATATAACCAAACCCTCTCTAACACCTTTGCATGGAGGAGGTAAGAAATATTTAAAGTCTTCCAAATAAATATTCTCTCATGGAATGTGAGAGGTCTTAATGGATGGACCAAGCATAGAATATTTTTGTCCATGAGAAAAGACATTAAGCTGACCATCATCTTGTTGCAGGAAACCAAGATCAATGAAAACTGCAAAGATAGAGTTATTAAGGCTATATGGAAAAATTGTGGAGTTGTTGCCAACCCTACCGGGGAAGCATCTGGTGGCCTTATGTGCCTATGTGATCCTATTAAAATAGAAAGTCATATTTTATCATAGTTTGATAGGATCACCCATATTGATTTTTTTTGCGAAGATTCAAATGTTTAGTGGGTTTTATCTAATATGTATGCTTCTAATTCTATGTCTTGCTGATGAGAACTATGGTTTTCTATGAGGCATATGTGGCAAATATTCCAGAGTCAGGCTTGGATGATTGCTGGTGATTTTAATTCACTGCTATACCCTCTTAATAAAAAAGGAGTTACTCCTATCTTGTCTCAGAGTTTTGAAGATTTTTATAAATTCATTGATGACTGTGGTCTTATAGACATCCACCTACAAGGGAGAAAATTTACTTGGAACGACAGGAGAGTGGGGGCACAAGATATTTTAATGTAATTGGATAGATTTAGCATTTCCCGTGAAGCTCTTAAATCCTTTGGAGATGCAACTCTCCACTCTCTTCCTCGGATTGGGTCTAACCACAATTCTCTAGTTTTAGAGGGGCTAAACACCACCTCTTTCAAGTCTCCTTTTTGGTTCAAATCTATGTGGATTCAACACCCATATTTCAGAAGCAAAGTATTTGAATGGTGAAGCAAAGATTTTTCTAGTAACCCAATTGTAATATTAACTCAAAAACTCTAGCATAAGAACAACATAAAAATATGGAATAGGGAAACCTTCAATATTTTATTTGAGGTAAAAAGAATCATTGGTGATAAGATCTAGGCCATTGAAAATCATATCCAATACAAGGAACATGATGTGCAACTTAGGGAACAAGAAAGGGAGCTACTAGATGGTCTATGGAGGAAACATTTTGGTGGTAAAATTTGAGATCTCTCTGGCTCAAACAAGATGATTCCAATACTAATTATTTCCATGTTCTAACCTTCAACACAAAAGCATCAACAAAATCAGAAGTTTGATCAGGTCGAATAGCACCAACACAAAAAATGAAGAGTAGGTGAGACGTGAAGCTGTAACACATTTCCAAAACATTCTTGGAGTGGGTCAATTGAGTAACCCTCAAGCTACTAATTTGCTTCTCCAAAATATTCCCTCTTTAGTCTCTAATGAAAATAATGACAAACTGTTGGCCAAATTTTTTGCAAACTAAATTGAAGATGTTGTGTTCTCTATATCTGATGATAAAGTACATGGGTCTGATGGTTTCTCTCCCTAATTATTTTAGCATTTCTAGGACATTGTCAACACTGATGTAACCAAAGCCATTCAGTTTTCTCAAGCGACCAAGCATATCCTAAGAGATTTCAACTCTACCTTTATCACCCTTGTCCTAAAGACTCAGCAATGCAGAACAATTTTTGATTATAGGCTGATTAGATTTGCAATGTCTTCTACAAAATTTTGACCAAGACCATTGCCAATAGAATGAAGAAACTACTCCTTGGTATTATTGATTTATTTCAAGGTAGCTCGGTCAAGGGAAGGCTTATAATTGATGGTATAATAATTGTTCACGAACTGCTCCACTTTGTCTCCAAAAACAAAAAGCCAAGAATTTTTCTCAAGTTAAATATCACCAAGGTGTTTGATAGGGTCTCTTGGAATTTTTTATGTGTCATGCTGGAAAAATTTAGCTTTCATCCAAAGTGGTTTGCCCTAATCTAGGAATGTATTTTGTTTGCCTAGTTTTATATCATTATAAATGGTGCTAGTACTGGATATTTCAAGAGCAACCAAGGAATCAGGCAAGGGGATCCTATTTCCCCTTATTTATTCATCATTCTTGTAGAATCCCTTGGGAGGGCACTTAATTTTTCCTACTCTAATGGTACTATCTCTAGGATAAAGGTCTCCTCCATCTCCTAACCGGTCACTCATCAACAATTTGTTGATGATACATTACTAGAAACCAAAGATTCAATTCTTGAAGCAAGGGCAATCAAGAATATCCTAGTATCCTACGAGCTTGTTGTTGGACAAAAGGTTAATTTTTAGAAAAGTAAATTGTATTTCCTGAATACTCCCATTGATAGACAACAAATGATTGCTAGAATCCTAGGCTACAACATATCAAGCCTTCCTTCCACCTATCTAGGTATACCCCTTTTCCATGGTAAACCTCCTGCAAATGTGCGAAACAACATCTTGGAGAAAATCCAAAAAAGGTTGATCTGGTGGAAAGGGTGTCTCCTTAGATAGGTAGTGAAAATGACTCTTGTTCAAACTTGTTTACAAGGTGTTTCGATGTATTTCTTTTCCATATTTAAAGCTCCAACTTCTATCTACAAGAATATTAAACAAATACAAATGAGATTTCTCTAGTCAAATAGTGAAATTACCAATAGAATTCCCTTGGTTGCTTGGGACAAGATCTGCTTGAAGAAGAATTAGGGAGGGTTAAGTTTCAGAAAAACTAGTAAGATGAATTCTAATCTCATTGGTAAGCAAGACTAGAGAATTATCCAAAATGAACAAGCCACCTAGATCAATATCATAAAGGATAAATACCTACAACAACGAGCCTTTCTAAGTGATGAATCACTTCTGGTTGGATCACATTTTTGGAACTCTATGATTAATACGAGACCCATCCTAAAATTTGGGTTTAGGTGGTAGCTAGGAAATGGAACATCTATTGACTTTTGGGAGGATAAATGGCTTAGCAATCACAATATGATCAGTGATGTTAGTACCTCCTGCATAAGTTCAATCACTGATCACATGTTTGGTTGTAAGGTATGTAATTTATTTTCTAGAAATTATAAAGGAGCTAGATGGAAGCCCTTTCCCTCTGTCAAGATCAATATTGACTAGTCCTCTACTTTTATTATTATTACTAGTATGTTGTGCACCACTATCATTCCTAGTAACCCAAATGCTTTAGGCTTTCCATTCTGACACCTTTGTGAGGATGGAATTTATACTATTAAGTCTGCCTACTATACCCAAACCAGAGAAGTCAACTCCTAGCTTGAATTTAAGATTGTCTGGTTGAAAAGTCCAATCCTTAAAGTTATCAATTTTTTCTGGCCTACTTATTTAAACAAAATCTTGACCATTAGAGGTCTAATACTCCCTAATCGCTATGTCCATTGTAAAAATATCTAGGAATATGTGATCCATATTTTTCTTGAGTGCCAGTTCTCTAATGAAGTGTTGTCTTCCTTTCTCAAGCTGGCCAACATGTCCTAGGTATACCCAAAAACTCTTGTTGATGCCTGCCATCAGTGGTCAAATCTATTTCTAAATCTAAAAATCCATACTTTTTGGTTGTATTTTTTTCCTTATTTTTATGGCAGGTATGGTTGGAGAGGAACAACAAAATTTTTGACACTACTGTAAAATATTCCAGATCAGTGTTCTCCAAAGCTCTGTCATTTATCTTTGAGAATGCTAATCTCATCCAAGCTAAAAATCCCAAGAACCAGTGGGAATTATGCATTTTCAATACTCGCAAATTTTATATTGACACCCCTCTCGAGGTCCTCCAAAAGTTGACAGGTCAATGGTGAAATGGATTACCCCGCATTCTGGATGGGTCAAGCTCAACATTTATGAATCCTCAAAGGGAAACCTTGGTAGGGCTGGAGGAGTTGGTCTTTTCAAAAATAGTCAAGATAAAGTCATGTGCATGTTTGCAGAGTCCATGGGCAGTCAAACCAATAATTTTGTTGAAGCCCATTCGTTATACCTTGGCCTTCTCATTTACAAGCAACTTTAGTTTGAAAGAATTATCATAGAGAGTGATTCTATGAATGTCATTTGATGCATCCAAAAATATTAGCTTCCTTCCTAGATCATGTTCAATGCTATTCAAGAAAGTTTGAAGATAATTGAAGGTATCAAATATGTTACAGTTCAACATGTTTACCAGGAAGGAAATAAAGTTGTTGACCTCCTTGCCAATCAAGGAGTTGAATAGGATAACCTCCAAGTATGGTATGATAATTTTCCTCAATGTATTGTGGCCCACATTGATGCAAATGGAAATCTTAATATTTAACTGGTTGTTGGTGCTGATGTGACTGATTTGGGACCTAGTGGTTGGACATAGTTTTCCTAACATGGATGCTAGCACATATTCTCTTTTCCCTTATGTGCTTTTGTGCAATCCATCTTGGGATAATTTTGAGGAGATGTAGGGAGTTCATAAGGCAACTGTCATATGTGAACCCAGGTGGAAAAGAATGTGGAAAGTTCATAAGGCAACTATCACTCGTGAACCTAGGTGGCAAGGAATGACAAATAAAACTATGAATTTCCAACATAGTGGAAGTGGCTTCTCCAATAAGTTCACAGATTGAACCTCACTGAGCCAAATGCTGTAATCTTGGTTGGGCTTTCGGTAATTGTTTTTATTTCCTTTTGGATACCGTTGTTATAGTTTGGATTCTTATTCCTTTTTGTTTCTGTCTACGCCTTCTTTCTGGTTTAAAGTTGGTTGTTTCATTCCCTCTCGGGGTTGTTTATTTTTAGTTTAGTTAGTTCACTTCTGGCTAGTTGTCTTTGTTGCATTTGTGTAAAATATTTTGGGACCTTTCAAAACCCTTTTTATCAACCAATCAAAAAATATATTCTTACTAAGTAAGATTGATTTATTAATCTACATATTTTTCTAAGTTAAACATTAAAAAATAATGTCCTAAGGTGCAAAAGTTAGATCTTTGGATCTTCTTTGGGAGGTCCAAGGTTCAATCTACGACATGGGCGAGTGTGTGAGGGGGTGGTTGTATGTTAAATTCCCTATTTATAAGCATAGCTCTCGATTTTAGGAGGGGTCATGGTTTGGGAGCCTGCTCAGCCATAGTGGTTTCTCACACCAACCAAATAAAAAAACAATAAAAATAATAATTTCAGTTCTAAATTTAACTATAACAATATTAATTCTATGCTTAATGTTTTATTTAAAAAAAAAAAAAAACTTTAAATTATTATTTATTTATTATTTTTTTAAAATAAATAAAAAATAAAATAAATTATTATTCTTTTATAATAAAATTAAGAAAATAATATTCGAGGGACAACACAACGGTTTGGGGTTTGGACTTTGGCCCTTTCAAATTATTCAAGATTAAAATGAATCATGGTTAAGAGGAGACTACTCAACTCTTACGATGGTAGTAAGAATTTCTCATACTAACCAAATCAAAAAAGAAAATAAAATTACCAAAACCTTTTAAAAATATTTCTATTAATATTATATAAGCATTTAATTCTTCAAACTTCACAAGCATTTTACAATCTAAAAAATTATTCATTAAAATATTTTTATGTAAACCAACACACTAAAAGGCCATATAAAAAAACCAACTTAAACCGATATAGTCAAAATAATTATTTAAAAAAAATACAAATATAACATGATATATGCTATATCTTACATTGCTTTATATTTTATTGACCATAGAGATGCAATGCAACTAATAAAATATAAAAAAAATTCAAATTAAAATATATATGCCAATGCTAACACGATGTATTATCTGACAATTTCAACACATCTATCCGACAATTTCAACACATCTCACAGACCTGTAACCAGTTCGGTCATGCGGTGGATATAAAAAGTTTACAGATTATCATTATATATTTCTTCACCTGACAAACTATTTGACAAAATTTAACAAATATTAAAATGCTACATATGTATTGAACTCCAAACATGCATTCCAACCACACTTTTCTTTATATAAAATAAAGTTGTTCTTCTCAAATTTGTGTTTCAATAAGTACAACCACAGGAAAACAAAAAGTTATTCTGAGCGTACGTTGTATCTTTCTCAATGCCATCCATTCAATATTTTGGTGCTAAAATTTCCACGCTACTACTGTCCTGTTGCAGAGCAGCCATGCACGCTGAAGAATAAAAAAACAAAGAAGAAAACCCTGTGTTAGCACAGTGCATACTAATAATTTACTATATTTTAAAACTGAACACGTATTCAAGCTCAGACCATAAGAAAAGAAAGAAAGAATTCAAGAAAAGAAAAATTACGTTGCTGACATGCTGCTTGAGATAAGAGGAGAAATTCGAGGGAAGACTTCCGCCAAAAAATTGGCCACCATGGAGTTCTCATCTTCTTCTTTGATATCATATACTGAGAACCTTAAACCCCCATAATTTTCTGGCTGCTGCCAGTGATAGATATCACATATGACGAGATTGGAATTCAGAGAGAATAGGTAGGATCGTTTTGTATTTTCATAATAACTGATACGAGGCCCGTCAATTCTTAGCCAGGCCTGTCGGTCAGCATGGTAAGCAATGAAGTGTTGGTCGTCTCGTTTCCTTCACGCTCCACACCTACTATTCACGCTCCACAACCGGATTAACTCATCTGGTAATCCAGACCATTGCAGAGAAGAAAGACGAAGCTCAATTCCAGTCCCATTACCCTCACCACCACCACGTAAGAATATTCTGTTTGGTAATGCAATTGCTCAAGCGGGGGTTCATCACAAGGAGGCAGATCAGTCCATGTGTTTGTAGAAGAGTCGTACATTTCTGCATTGGGAATGGGAATGGCATTGATAACGCTTTCATTTTCTTTTGGTTTTGGGCACACTCCAAAGACGTAAATCCTTCCATCACCACCACAAATGGCAACGGCATTTCGCCGGGGTATTTTGGTTGGAGGTGCAGAAGACCACTTGTACGACACGGATAGATCACAAACGAAACTTTATTGGAAATAGTTCCTTGGTAGACGTTTTCGCCCCCTATAACATAATACTTTCTGTCCAGGACCGCCGTAGCTGAGCCTACAAAGCATTCTTCCATCTCAGGAAAGGGAAAACAGGTTTGGCCCTGCAGGTTGAAAGCATAGAATCTCTGCGCAGTTTGGTTGGAAGCAGAGAACATCCGCGGATCTTGATGTTGGCTGGGCGTTATCTTTGCAAAAACCCAAGATTGGGATGGCAAATATGCATATAGTTGCAGATAGGCCAAACGGGTAGAAAATGGATGAGACAGATGAGAATCTTGAACCTGATCCTCTTCACTTTCGCTCCCATCTTCTCTTTTCCTTTCGTTGTTGGTGGATCTATGACAGCAGATGCAGCCTTCCAACGATTACAATTTTGACTCACTGTGAAAGAACAACAGTTCAGCGCTCACCTCCAATAACGAACAAGAGACTCTAAAACCTTGCCTCTTCTTTCACCTCCTTTTGATACGGAACTTTCTATTTATAATCCAGCTTGATCGTCTCTCAACCTTCTAACCTTCTACTTGTGAGCATATGATCAGCCAAAAATGGGTACACAATAACACAAGATATAGATGAAATCACAGATGGAATATATTGCACTATATGAGCTGTAAACACAGCTAATACACAGATCAATACACCATAGAAACCATAATAACACATACACCAAAGAGACTAGAGGAGAAGACCAGGAAGAAAGAGGAAGAGGAAGAGGAAAGCTTGATTCATGCAGGGGGAAAGAGCTGTATTTATAGAACTAATATGAGTACATGAGACGGGTCGGTGCTTCTAGATGGTCAGCACTGACCACTACAGAATTTATTATGCCAACTATCAGTCAGAATGAATTTATTTCCAACATCCCCCCATAAATTCATTTTGGCAAGATCCAAGACAAATACACAACTTGTTACATCAAAATTTGGAGGATGACTTTAAGTTTTACATCCAAACTCATTTAATATCTTTCAAGTCTTTGTTGAAGATATCTGCAAATATAATGTTTTGTCTAGTAGTATTGGAGTGGAATGACTACTTGTTGAATGAGTTGTCTAATGTGGTGATGGAAGACTTCAATGTGCTTAGACCTAATATGGAATACTATATTCTTGGCAAGATGGATGATACTTTGATTATCATAGTGCAATATATTGGATTGTGTCTAGTGTTGTAATTTTGATAGAATATTCCTAAACCACCTGATCTCTTTTGTTGCCTCATTTGTTGCTATGTGCTCTGCTTCTATTGTAGATAAGGCAATTTTACTATATTTCCTGTTATACCATGATATAGGACCTGAGCCAAGTGAGAAGACATATCCTGTAGAAGATCTTCTATCATATTGACATTCTACCAAATCTGAATCTGAATATCCTGTAAGTAATTGCCCACCAGAAGAATACTCAATGCCCATGATCAGTGTACCCTGCACATACCACAATATCCTCTTTACAACTTTCCAATGGTGAAACTTTGAGAACTCAAAAATATAGATACCATATTGACAACTTAAGAAATATTTGGTCTAGTATGAGTCAAATATATTAGGTTTCCAACAAGATGTCTATAAAGTGTTGGATTTACTTCATCTCCTTCCATATAGTTACTTAACTTTGTACCTACAAATATTGGAGTGGATACATTTGCACAATTTTGCATTTTGAATTTGTCTAATAAGTCCTTAACATATTTCCTTTGAGAAATAAGGATACCCTTTTTAGTTTGCCATACCTCAAAGCCAAGGAAGTAATGAAGAAGTCCCAAGTTAGTCATTTCAAACATGTCCCTTAGACATGACTTCACTCCATTGATGTTCTAAAAAATATTACCTATTATGATGAGATCATCCACATACAATATAATTATAATCGTTCCATCATTGAAGGATTTCATGTATAATTTTTCATCATAGGGACTACTATTGAATCCCTCAAGTTTGAAGAATTCATCAATTTTTGCATACCAAGGTCTTGGAGCTTATTTTAATCCATAAAGTGACTTCTTTAACCTAAATACTAAGCATTCTTCTTCATATTTCACAAATCCTTGAGGCTGAGACATATATTTCTTCCTCTATATCACCATTAAGAAAAGCTTTCTTGTTATCCATTTGATGAATTTCCCACCTAGCATTGGTTGTAAGTACAATGATTGTTCTGATAATGGTGATTTTGGCAATAGAAGCAAATGTTTCTCCATAATCAATTCCTTCTTTTTGAGAGTAACCTTTGGCCACAAGTCTAGCCTTATATTTTTCAATACTACCATCAAATTTGTACTTAGTTTTGTATATCCATCCACTACCAACAATATTTTTTCCCTTGGGTAGTTCCATTAACTCCCAAGTATGATTTTTGATCAAGTAGTTATATTCATCTTGTAAAGCTTCCTCCCATTTCCTTTCTTCGTAGGATTCCATAAAATTATGAGGATCATTTGCTTCCATAATTGTAGTCATCAAAGCATAATTTATACTTTGATTTATAATTGAAACCTTCTTAGTATTGTTATAGATATCTTGAAGACTTCTTGTCTTCTTAGAAAAACTTTCATCTTTATTAGGACCTTCCTTGTCTGAATTATTACCTATGTCAAAGTTATAAATTTTAACATGGAGGAGTGGTAACACTACTTTGAATGTCTTTATTGAACTTCGCATCCCTACTAATAAAATCATCTATAGATATAGGATCATATAGCATGTATCCTTTCTTGTGATCATCATAGCAAACAAAAATGCTCTTAATGCTCTTACTGATAAAATTTCTAGTCCTTATCTGATTTGGTTCATGAGCATATGCTTCATAACTAAATGCTCTCAAATAACATACATTGGGTTTCTTATCACTCCATGCTTTTTCTAGTGTGATATTGTTAAGGCATGATGTAGGTGACCTATTTTGAATATGAGTTGTGGTATTTATTGCATCTACCCAAATTTCCATAGGTAAGTTCTTAGATTAATTTATGCATCTAGCCATTTTAAAAAAAGTTCTATTTATCCTTTTAGCCACTCTATTTTATTTTTGAGTGTATCTATTTGTTGTTTCTTTTCAAATTCTATGTATTTCACAAAAAAATTGGAAATTATAATTGACATATTCTCTTCCATTGTATGTTCTTATTCTATTCATTCTTTTGTTATATTAGTTTTCCACAAGGGCCTTAAAAAAAATACTTTTTGAGCACTTCATAATTGGTCTTGAGAAAATATGTCCATGTCTTCCCAGAGAAATCATCTATGAAGGTCAAAACATATTTTGTTCCCCTAGTGATGTAGGAGTAATAGATTCACATAAATCACTATGTACAAGCTTAAGTAATTATTTTGATCTTTATGTACTCCTTTCAAATGAGTCTTTATGTTATTTTTCATCCATACATACTTCACAAACACCAATGTGTGCTTTGATTCATGGGAGACCAAGAACCATTTATTTCTTTGATAATGCAAATAAAATTTGATAATTTAAGTGCCCAAACATTTTGTGCCATAATTCACTAACAAAATCATGCATTGTCACATAAGATACCTTTTCTATAAGCTTAAAACTCAATTTATCCCATTGTATCTACTATTATAACCCTATATCCATTCTTCATATCTTTTGTGAAGCATTTGTATTTATATAATTCTACCTTGTATTCATACTTTATCAATTGATTTACTGAAATAAGATTCTTCTTTAAATATGGTATATTAAGTATATATGATTTTCTATTTCTTGTCATTATTATCCTTCATAGAAATAATGCCAACACCTTCAACATCAAGTGAAGAAATATCACCTAAAATAATCTTATGGGAGCTATTATATATATCTAGAGAGTATAAATACTCATTGTGATGGGTCATGTGCTAACTTGTAGTTGAGTCAATATACCATGCATATATAGAGCTTCTACAAGTAGCAAGAGAAGTGAGTAAGATATTTTTGGCATATTCATCTTCTTGAAAAAAAATTAATTGATTTTTTGGATGTAATCTTTGAATACCACTTGTGTTATTTTATGTAACATTGATATGCTTTATGCCCATGTTTTTCACACTTATAACAAGTTATCTTATAGTTATTCCTTGTATGAATATCATTATACTTTTGATTGATATACCTTTTTTTTTTTTTTAAAAGCAAAAAAACCCTTACGGGGCCGCCTTGGTCTGAGAGATCATGAAAAAGGGGTTCTACACCGTCAAAGCCACCCGGGAGTCGCACCCGACCCTGCCCGCACCAACATTATCAATTGGATTTTGGATACCCAATTCAGCTTTTTGGTAGGTTGGAGATTTGAACCTAGGACCTCCCTTGGAGGATTGCCCTCTCCTCTCCAACTCACCTACAACACCTGGGTTTATTGATATACCTTTGATGTCAATTTTGTTGCCTTAATTATTTATTTTATGCTTTTCTCCTATATGATTCTTCCATTTCCTATGGTGTCTTGTATTTATTTATTTTTCCTTGGTTATTAGATCTCCATTTCCTTTAGTTATCAGTGCCTACCCATTCTTACTAGATTCACCATTATAATTTGTAAGTTTCTTTTCTTTACATAGAAGGAACCCACATAGCTCATTCAATAACATTGTACTCATTTTTTCTATTAGCTCAACAGTGGACACAAAATTATGCTATTTGCTAGGAAAATTGTCAATTAGAAAATCCATAACATCTTCAGCTTTGTATGATACCTAAATAGTGGATAGCTAATTTATTCTCCTTTTTAATTTAGTGAGATGGCCATTAATTATCTCTCCTTATTCCAAATTTATATGAGTTAAATGACTTATTAGATCCATTAATTTAAGTTTATGGTCCTCTCATACATAGTAGAAAGAGTATCCCAAACCCTTTTTTTGATTCAATCTCTTGAACATGAGTTCTAACTAATGGATCTACCTGCCACAAAATGATTGCTTGTGTATTCATGCACCCTTTATCTCATTTAGTATGTTCATATGGATTTGTTAGTCTCTCTTAAATTGTTAGATGCCATAGATTTTTTATTTGTAATATCATTGTCATTTCCATCTTCTAGATCTCATAATTTGTACCATTTAATTTTTTTGTTACCATGTAGTTGTCGTTTGAACCCATGATTGAATAAGTAGCTTGAGAAGATAAAAATAATAATAAGAAGACTACAAAAAAAACAATAGGGTTGAACACCACCAAAAACACAAGAGACTTGAATATAATCTTCTCAAATCACCTCCACACTAAAAAATAACTTTAGTATTAGTTACCTTGAAATTGGACTTCTTATGAGTCAATAATTCAAGGACTTTTTTTAAACATCTTATGAACACAATATTAATTTTATTTTATAAATATTTTGCAATTAAGGGCCTTGTTTATTATTTCTCCCAAACTTGATTTTGCCAATTTCTAATGTTAGAAATAACTCTTAAGAAGGCTCCAAAAAAATCAATGGTAAATCATATTCAAAGAGTCATGCAGTATTGGCACAAAATCTAATATCTTCAATGTCTACCAAAACTTTCACTAGTAGAAATACATAAACTCTCAAAGCATCTTTGGATAATGAATTTCACTATAATACACAAAATATGTTGGGGTTATCATAAGGCTACATAAAATAAAAATTTCACTTGGTGTGCTTAGTGAAGGTAGTGTAGCACATAGTAGTAGATTACATATGTGAAGTGTGTGACTACATCAAAGTAAGGTAGAGGACAAGTGCCATGTTCATTATATGATTATCAAGGAAAATCTTATCTTTCAACCAAAACTATAGCAATGGGTAAGTGCATAGACAATGATCCAAGCCACAAGGTCAATAATACTCAATGCATAGGGATGTTTTAAGCACAATATATGGAGCATGCGAATGGTAAACACATTCACCTTAGTAAAATAAAATAAGAGTCCACACATCATAGTAGCAATAACCAAATAATATATCCAAATCTCAAAGCAATTTAATGTCCAAGTTCCATGTTCACAGGTCTACAGGTGTTGTGTGGGCAACAAAAAGAAAGTATCCCAAAAATACCTAAAAAATGCTCAAGAAGAGCATTCAATGACCACTCTCAATCTATGAATTTAGTTTCTCCTTATCTACCTTGATTCATAGTACTACAAGAGTATTGCTCACTCAGCTCTAATACCAAATGTGAGCAAATGATCAACAAAAAATAGGTACACAATAATATAAGATATATATGAAATCATAGTTGGAATATAATATACTATATGATCTATAAACATAGCTAATACACATATCAATACACTAGAAAAATAGAACACATACACTAGAGAGACTAGAGGAGGAGAGTAAGAAGAAAGAGGAAGAGAAGAGCTTGATTCATGCAAGAGAAAAGGGCTATATTTATAGATCTAAAATGGTTGGAACTTGAGACACCTGGATGGGATGGTACTTCCAGATGCTCAACACCAACCACTATAGAATTTATTATGTCAACTATAAACCATAATACATTTATTTCAAATATTACTTGATTTTATTTCATTATTAAGTGATTCCAAGTGACAACCTCATAATTTGAATAGTTAGAATATATATTTTTTATATTTATTTAAAAAACTATTATATTAAATAAAATATAATAATTTTACAAGGAACAAAAAATATTATGGAACATCCTAGCTATTTATGCAAGGAAAGGCTAGAATAGAGAAAAATCCACTTCCAAACATCCTAAGCCTAATGACATCTCTAAATATGGCAAAGAAGATATTCAAGCTCATGGAAGAATGGACACAGTGGTTTGGAAATTCCAATGTAGGTAAGTCAATTAACAAGTGGGAGGACTTAGTAAATTAAAATTCAAATGAATAATTCTTGTTTAGATTCAAGTTATGTATACTAGGTTGTGTAAATATGACAAACCCAAATATGCGTGGCTAAAGAGAGGCTCCAATGAGAATTTATTTTGTCTATAATGGGTATGTATGGTGAGAGCCATTCATAACCTAATATAGCATTATAATTAAGGAAGGGCGTATCTAGATTCCACTTCTAGTCCCTCCACTAAGGATGCTAATAGCATACTATGATCTTGTGAAGCATAAAATTAAGATTATTTTATTTAATTACCTTGAAGGTTTCCTTATTGGAAGAGGCAAGTCTAAACTTGGATTTGATATATGGATACCATTCCCTAGTCAACCTAGTAAATATGTTGGCCTCTATAAAGATATCCATTTTAGAAAGTTTATGCGCATGAATCTAAGAGATTTAGGAAAAGGGGACTCCATGGATACTTAGGATAGGGGACCACTAAAGGTTCATAAAATTTATTGGGATCCCATCTCAAAGACTATTTACATTCAACCAAAGCCATAGTTTGATACCTTTCCAAGCCAATCAAGTGCTTTAGATGATAAAATAGTTGGTAATCTTAATGGGAATTAGGGTAATAAGAAAAGAGAGTAAATATATACCTCTCCATCCTTTAAACCCATAGGGAGAGTTTGAGGTAGTGTAATGTTGAATCAATACCTTCTAGAATTACTCATATTTGATATCTTTGATTATCCATTTGGGGCATAAGGATGTGCCTTGGTGTTTACAACCAATAAGACCCATTTCCTCATTATGTTTGGGTAAATAGTAAAATTCATAGACTACTTTATGGAAACCAAAGCCATAGGTAGAACTTTCCTAGAGAAAATCTCTAAGAAACTTCTCCAAATTATGATAACAAGCCTTGGATAAGATCTAATATGAGGAGTAATATACATGGGTCATAACTAAGATCGTGGAGTATATTTAAAACTTGTTGGTAAGGGAAAGATTTTTAGCGGTCTAGTGGGTATGCTTGACTTTGACTTTTTATATGAAATTTATCAAAAGTTTTGAGGGGTAACTTTGGAAGGCACAAGGGATACCCACAAACCGAAACACTTTCTCATTATGTATCCATATCCATTAAAACTATGTTAACCAAGCAAGGAGAGATGTGTACTATTAGAAAATAAGTATTCCACCACTATATTTTGAAGCTAGAGGTAAGACAAAAATTATCTTAGTAGTGAATGGATTGAGTGAAGGATTATTTATCCTTAGCTAATGTTAGAAGAGAGTCATCCATAAAGTATCCATTGATTATTTGAGATAGACTATTGGGAATGGAAATATCCTTAATGAAGACTAGATTGGCTTGATGAGCTAGGGGATAGCTAAAACCTTTATCTACAATGACATAGAGATAGGGGTTAAGGGGATAATCTTGTTAAACTGAGAAAAATAATTCCAATAACGTTTGATTGTATTTTGTTGATAGTATGTATAATAAAATAATCTACAAGGTTTCTTAGAGTTGGTAACTATTAGAAATGGGATAATAAAAGAATCCTAATCCTTATTCATTAGGAATGATCAAGAAATATAGTACCCTCTAATTCCTTAATATCTTCAAAGTCTATAAGATATTCAAAGGTATATGAGATAAAACACTAATGATATTGTGTATGAAGTCAACTTGCCTTCTCTTTTCTAATGGATTTCCTAAGTTCTCCTTCATAGGACTCTAGGAGCAGAAAGATACCCCTATGGATGGGCCACTTGGAGGCATTGAGGGTGAGGAAGAGGGGAGATTGAAGAGGGAGGAAGGTAGAAGGTTGGAATTTAGTAGGATTCTCAACATGATACTATGAAAGACTTGGAATGACTATTATGGAGGTGGAGCTAGAAGTAGTTGGGTTGAAAAAAGGATGAGGAGACATAACTGAAATAGTGGAAGTTAACGGTTTGCATGAGGGTCCTACAAGGGATGAAGGATGAGCATTTTTTTTGTTCATCTATATTATCTATTCTTCTTACCCATTAACATATGGTGTCATTGATGTAGGTGCAATAGTATATTTAATAAGTGACTTGGATTTGAAGAATTCATCCATGAGGGGACATTATTTGATTTTATGAGTCATTAATTAGCATCTACAACATAGACTCAAAAGATTAATATAAATTACCAATTGCTAGAAATTTGTGTCTCTAACATGGATGTTGATAAATTCTTTGAGGTCCTTGGAGAGATTGACCTCAAAAAATAGATGGTTGTAGAGGAAAATAACATATATTTTATTATTCCATGCAAATAAATTTTCCAATAGGGGCAACAAGTTGTTACAAAAAATGTCACAATAGAAGAGGGAGACCAGGGAATTCTACCCACACTGATACTCTGAAGGAGACATGTATGGAGATAATATTATTATGGTTCTAGCATTGAAGAATAAAAATAGTATTTATATTATACCATGAGATACATAGGATATCCATGAAATGTAGAGGTTTAGTAAACCTAAAGTGGAGTAACCCCTTAGTGATATTTTGTATTTGTTCCACTTTATTGCCATGGGGATGCTAGGTATTCTATATCGACTGATTGATAAGGTTTTCATTGGGTATATACCCTAGGAAATACCTAATAAGTGTGTGTTTATAAAAACATATATATGCATTATTAAATTATGGTAAAAAAATATAATATCATTGGTGGAAACATTACCTCATGGTATAATTTCAAAACAATATGTTTGCAACACTTTTTTGGAGCCATAATAGTATACAATAGCAAATTTACCAAACAGTGGAGTTTCTATAATATTTGAGTCCATATTAAAGGAAATTATCTTCCTAAGTCAAAAAAAATGTAAAGGTTCCAATAGTAAATGTAGTGGAAATAAAAAACCCACAATAAACCTTAGGCACATGTATAGTATGAGTTAGAATAAAGTCTAGAATAACTCAATCAGATTCTATAACATTCTTTCCATACTATAATATGTTAAGATATGCATACTAAACATGTTTTTGCAAATAAATTTGAGTTAAAATATAATTGGTTTTCATTTGGTTTTGAACAATGATTTTCAAATTATCATTTTTATATACATTATATACCTCATTTCAAAGGGCTTAATTTTTTTTTGGATGAAAAAAACATTATATTAAAATGGCTTAATCATACAAAAAAAGGGTGGGTGGAATTAGCACACCCCAAGCACACAACCAACACACTAACTGTGTGCTAAACAACTAGCAAAGCTACCAAAATAACTTACAAAAATTCATAAGAAAACCAAACAAAGAACTGCATTAAAAAACAACTAATAGACTATGCATCATTATTGTGTAGGGGCTGGAGGAATAGGATTCACTGCACAAGGAGCATTACCCCAATGATCAATAAGGTCCCATAAGTGATGAAGCTCTATATTTACTTTTTATACTTGCACTAAAATCTGTAGCCAACAATCATAGAAAACCTGATACTTATCAGCAAGAGAAAAAGTAGAAGAAGGCTCCTGCTGGCTAAAAATCATTCTGTTGTGATTTTTCCACAAATGAAAAAGAATCCCCACTCTAAATATATGCCACACATGTACAAGATTCTTAGAAAACTCAAGTGGATCCCCTAACAAAATATTCACCCAAGAACATGGACCTATCATATATGGTCTGAAAAAAGAGAAAATCCATTGCCAAGCCTCTTGAGCTCTCACACAAGACAAAAATAGATGATGCACATCCTCCTCTGCTCCACAAGATCTGTAGTAATATCATTCACACCCAAATATCTAAGCCGTTGACCAATAGGAAGCCCTTGAAATAATAAACTCCAAGCAAAAAAGGCTTGCTTAGGTTCAAGATACTTTGTTGAGAGTGTATTAAATCTGAGACTCCATCTAGACTAAAGAGATACTACATCCCACCTAGAATTAAGCTTCTCAGCCATAGGCACAATAGGGGAAATCCAAGAGTATCCCAAATGAGATTTATACTTGGTGAGAGAAACATCTTTGGGCCAAGACCAATCAGTCCACCAAGGTTTCTGATAATATCAAAAAACTTTACCCCAAATAGATAAAGGAGTGGAATAAATAACAACCTCATAAATAGTCTTATCAGTAGAAGATAAACCAAAAAAAATTCTAAAAATTTCCCAAGGTATCCAAGACCTTGAATGAAAATCCATGAAATTAGATAACCGAGCAATACCTCATTTATAAAATTTCTAAGCATGTATCCACTGGACTTGAGCAAGGGGAGTCCCCTGCAAAGTGATGGCCGAAGACCACTAGACATTAAGCAAAGGTATTGAAACCCCCAGCTTCCCCTTGTGACCTTTCCAAGAAATCCAGGGTTTAATGGCCTCCCAGGCCTTCCAAATGCTTTGCATAACAAAGGACCCAAAAATATTTATTGGAACATGGACTGTAAGAATGGTTTGCAAATGAAGTCCTTTCCATACCTTCTTACCAAAAGGAAGCCCCGTGGATAGGCAGTGATGAATTAAAAGTTTCCAGGCTTCCTCCCCCTATAAATCTCTCATAATTCATTTAGCATAGAGGGAAAAGCCTTGTCCCTAATAGTCAAACAATTCCATTCCACCAAATTTTTTAGGAAGACATCAAATATCCCAAGCCACCCTATGAAATCCCTTCTTACCAAAAACATTGGACCATAGAAAATCTCAAAGTAACTTCTCCAATTTGGCATAACAAGTTTTGGAAAAGACCCAGAAAGAAGAGTAATACACATGAGTAGAGGCCAATACCTTGGAACAAATCTAAAAGTTGCCAGCTAAGGATATTTTTCTGGTATACCAGTACAAAAGCTTCTTCTCAAAATTTTGAACAACATAATCCCACAAACGGGTAGGAGAACCCAAAAAAACAAATGGAATGCCCAAAAATTTAAAGGGTTCCCGAGGTTGAATCCACTTCCAAGGCTTATCAGCTAACTAGGTAGGCATATCTTTTACAGGTTTTCTATAGCAAGAAGTTTTTCTCTATTGAATATTGGAGCCCAAAGCTAAGCAGAATGTATGAAGATAATATAAAGCATGAGTAACATATATCTCATCTTCTGCAATAGTCAAGAAATAATCATCTACAAAATGACCATTAATCAACTGCTTGGGGGAGGAAGGAAGATAAATTCCTTTGATCAATCCTTGAGTAGATCTATGAGCTAGAAGATAACCAAAGGCCTCAGTAGCAATAATAAACAAAGAAGGCACCAATGGACAACCTTGTCTGATAGAACAAGCTAATTGAATATTCTGAGATTGTCTCTTGTTTAGAGTTAACACAACAGAGGCATATTTGAATAACATAAGTACAATCTTGATAAAATAAGGGCCAAACCCCAAAGCCTTTAGCATAGAAGTAATAAAGAACCATTCTATTCTATCATAAGCCTTCTCAAAATAAATCTTAAGGAAAAGAACATCCTGACCAGAGGATCTAGCCCATTCCATCCCTTCCCAAACAACAATAACATTATCCAGAATATATCTATTTTGAACAAAACTAGTTTGCTCAGGCCTGATTATCTTAGGAAGAATAGGTCTGAGTTTAAGATATAAAGCCTTGGTAATTATCTTATAACTAACATTAAGCAATGTGATTGACCATGAATTAGAAATAATTTTAGGGTCTCTCCCTTTTTTAATGAACTTAGCATTACCTTTGTTGATGAGATTTCCCAATGACCCAGTAAGCATAGCCTCTTTATACACTTGCAACAAATCAGAACCCACCAAGTCCCAACATTCTTTATAAAATTCACAAGGGAAACCATATAATCCAAGTGCTTTATCATTTGCCATCTGAGACAGAGCCTGTTTGAGATCCTCTAGGGTTAAAGGTGCATCACAAAAATCCCGTTGAGTTTGAGTAAACTTAGTAGGTATGACTTGACAAAAAGATCCTAGATATTGCACTCTATCATGGGTAAGGCCCTGAGAAGCAAACACTCTTTGATAATTATTAACAAAATCTCCAGAAATATCATCAAGATATGTGAACCTTTGACCATCAACTTGTAGAGCAGTGAATTGGGTAGTATGAGCAGGTGGGCGAAGGTGATTGAAAAATTCTTTAGAGACTTTGTCACCCACATTTAACCAATGCATCCTGACCCTTAATTGTACTTCTTTGACTTCATACATATCAACTTTTTTAAGCTCATGTTGAAGGGCAACCATGAAAGCTTGAAGATCAGAACAAAAAGGATTGGCATCAAGCTGCACAAAAACTTTTACTAATTTCAACTTCAAAACAAAATTAGCTTTCTTCGTCCTCTTGGCTACTTCCACTACCAAAGTGAAAATCAAAGAGGTGGTTCTAAAAATAGCAGCATTCCACCAAGAAACCCAACCAAAGTCACTAGAGGGTCTCGAAAGCAAATTCCAAATTCTACAAATATGAGCCTTCATAGCCGGGTGATGAAGGAAGGAAACATTAAGATAAAAGTGGGTCTGAAATTATCAGGGCTAATGAAGAATGGATTCCATAAAAAAAAAATAGGAGCATGATCAGATAAAATAGTACCTGGGATAACCAAAATAGGAGGTTGAGAAGGTGAAACCCTAGAAATTTTAAAAGTCTCACTAGAAGAGATCATGGCTCGATCAAGGTGTTTTAACACCCTAGCTTCACCTGCTTGAAAATTTGACCATGTAAACCATTGAGATTCAGAAAAGTTAGTAGGAGAAAAACATATATTAGAATCACTAAGACTCAGCTTGTTTTTCATATAATAAAAATCTTCCCGCTCCCCAGCACACCAACGGTTAGGATATAAACTAAATTTATCAAAAGGCTTTTCCACCATATTAAAATCCCCACACATCACCCATGTGGCAAGAGGTAAAGAAAAAGCCAACCACCACCACAAGCCACACCTTTCTAGAGCATTATTCTAAGCATAAACATTAATAACTCCAAATGATTTACCATGTAATTCTAAAAAAGTCCAAACTGCTTGAATGGATGGATCCACTCCCCATGTCACAATATTCGAGTGTCCCTTTGGGGAAATAAAAGTGGCATCTCCACCTATCCCACTGGAATGATTCGTTACATGGAAAACACCATGAGGCTACAAAAAATTATAAATACACTGTAGATTAAAATTAGAAACTTTCACTTCTTGTAAACACATCATATCAATATTTCCAAACTTATGAGTGACAGAAGTCATATAATTATGGATCATATATTTATGAACTAGATCCATCAGTCCTCTTACATTCCATGATAAGAAAATCATTAAGACCTATCAGTATGCAAAATTTCGAGAACATCCTCAGAGGATCCCAGCTGAACAAGAGATCCAAAGAAGTTAGAAGCATACTAATCTTGATCATCCTGGTAAATACAAGAAGCCTCCTCTGTTTGGTGGTGCTTATCATAATGTAGATTATTTATCGAAGGGCTATGAAAATGATGAACTTTATAACCATACTGACCTTCTGATGAAGGTTTTTGGAAGGCATCAGAGACATTCCTTCGGAGAGGTAATAGAACTCGGCATGGCCATAACAACTTGAGCAAAATTTGGAGGAACCCAAATGGATTGTACTTTTGGAGGAGCAATAGGAGCTTATCGAACAAAAAAATCCTGAGGCATAGAAGTTGGTGGTGTGACAACAGGGGCAGAGTTTGACAAAAGGGGTTGTGAAGCACTCTTAGGAGCTTGAGACTATAATGCACTCTAGGAGTGGTTTCGTTGATTAACCACCTGCCATTCCTCTTGCTACGTAGTAACCCTAGCTACCTGAGCACTAGATGTTGAGGCACCAAGTGCATGAACAGAAGAATTATTAGGAGTTGGAGGAGGGTTTTGCTGAAATTTACCTACCATAAGTGGGCAATATTTTATCTTATTGGTAGCAGACTGATAACAAAAGTAGGTATTCGAGAGATTAATATAGGCCACCATTTGTTTGTGGGTATAATATCTAGCATTAATCTAAATTTACTCAAGTAAATTATTGGAAAGGTCAAGCTTGACGCATACCCTCCTAGTGGGTCGGGCTGAGAAGAAATGAGGAGGCTCAAAATAGATAAAATTTCCCAAGGAAGCAACCAGTTTATCTAAAAAATTCCAAAATAGAATGGGAAGACTAGGGAACTTGACCCAGACAGGAACCTCCAGGGAAGAGATATTAGCAACAGTGAAATCCCGTGTATAGGGTTGCAAAATAAGCAAGGAATTCCTAACCGTCCAAGGTCCTTTAGCCAACATCTTTTGTGCATGTACAGGATCATCAAAGCGAAACAAAAAATACCCTTTGGTAAGATTATGAATATTTGAAACCTTGACACCATAAGGACCCCAAACTTGGCTGACCCAGGTACGAAGCAAAGTATCATTGGGGATTCTACCCAACAAATACCACACCAAGTGATGGCATTCAAGCCATTGATAAGTAGATTGAAATTCATGAGCAAGGATAACAACTTGAAGAAGAGCAACATTACCTCTTGGTACATTTTCAGATTGAGCTCCGACAACGGTAGGATCAACTGAGCTTGTCGAGTGAGCGGCCGCCATGAGGTAAAGGGTAGAGCCACCGCCTGAGGTGGTGGAAGAAAAATATGTGGCAGTATCTAAGGCCAAATCCTGCATAAAAACTATAAAATGAGGGCGCAGTATTCCTCTAGAATCTCTTGTCTGCAATTTTGTTCACCATCAAAACCCTAGCTCCCTTATTTAGACTTTGCATGCAGTTTTGCATCTTAGAACCTCCTCAAAATGCATAAAAATTTAATATAAATTTGGGCTTAAATTTTTAGATTTTACTATCTTTAAAAAAAATGAAAGTTATTTTTTAATATTTAATATTAAAATTTTTAAAACAAAATAGATAATACTTTGGAAAAGAAGAGCATAATTGAAATGAATATATATATATATATATATATATATATATATATATATATATATATATATATATTAAAATAATGGTTTAAAAGATTATCAAGAATTCAAAAATTTTACTAGAAATATTAGAAAATTTTAAAAATTTTAATGGGAACTTTCACACATGAGATAAATTTAATAGTATTTATCTATATAAAGAAAAAATAATAATTAATAGTTTTTACAAAATATGAAAATATGTAAACCCAAATTTGGGGATTCTAGTCTTCAATCTTGGGGTCCACACTCATGAAGATTCTTGCTTGAATCACATCCTAGTTTACGTTTTTTGGTGGGAAGTAAGGGTTCACCAAGACTGTTTTATGGATTCACTCTAAATACTATGTTTTTATGTATGTATTATGCAAGCACCTAAGTTTTGTAATTTAGAAGATATGAATAATGAAAAAAATGCAAATACCATGCAATTTAGCGATGATAATAATGAAACAAACAAGACTAATCTATGCACTCCAGATTTCTTGTAGAACTATACCAAAATCAAATAGAAAGAAATGTATTTAAATATTAGGCAAGGGTGCAAGAGGGAAGACACAAGCAATTCCTAACCTTCATGCAAACTAGATGTGATTATGATTAAATTCCTAATGAGTATACTTGAGAGAAAATAAATTTGATGAATTAACAAATACTAATACTAGTTTCATGATTTGTATGTTGTTTTTATAAAGTAAATAAACAACTGCAAATATGTAGAGAGCAATCAATGAAGTAGAAATTGATGTTAAAAGGGAAAACTATAATAGAAATACCCAGATTCCTACTAAAGACAAATTCAGTACCTAAACTCAAGTTTATCATCTACACACTTGTTCATCACCTATGATAAGTTTGTTACCTACACACTAGTTCACTGCTTGTGATAATTTAATCACCCATTGACCTAAAAATTTGCAACAAATATTGAAAAATGGAAAACAATAGATGATTTACGTTTTAGGGGGGCTACTTGATGCTTGAGAAGGTGTTGGAATTCCTTTTCAAGCTCGCTATTCCTTTTTACAAAATTGATTTTAACCTTTTAGAAGAAGATTATTTGCATAAAACTAGAATGTAACTATTACAAAACTAGATTGAACTAGTTTATATGGTTCAAGGATGTCCCCAAACTTGATTTATAATTTCTTTAATGTTGGAATTAATAAAATCATTGAATGAGAGGTTTGTAGCCTATAGGATGATTGTTTTTACCTATAAGATAGGGTTGTAGTCTACAGAGCCTATGACTTGTAAAATTAATTTTAAAGTATTAATAGATAAAATTTATATTAAAATTGTGATGGATGAGTTAGAAAAAGACTAGAGAAGAAGTGGATGACTAAAAATCTAGATAGATGTAGTATTAGGTGAATTCACTGTCTACCAATTGTATTAGTTGTGATTTCATTGTGGGTAGCTATAGAGGTAAATATGGGGCTATATATACTATGTGTCAACATAATATGGTAAATAGGAGGATCCCGATTAATGCCTATGAAACTAGGAAGGTAATCGAATCAAATTTGACAAGTCTATTAGATAGGGCTATTAACATCCTACAAAAGGGGTAACATGAATGGATATGAAATTTAGGGAAAAGCTAATCAAGTGTTGAATAATATAAAAGAAAATCATAATCAAGAGATAACTCCCATTTTCATCATTAGAATAAAGCTTATGAATGTAGCATTGTAGGAGAATTTGAGGCTAAAAAGTATCTTCAATAATAATGCTTATTTATTTGCTAGAGAAATTTGGTGAAGCTTTGTTGTTCCAGTTACTTGTATTTATTGAGAGGATTCTTGAGGATAGGAGCAATAAATATTACAAAATTTATGTATAATTGGAAGGAAGCCAGTTCCAACAAGGTAAAAAGGTAGAGGTGAAGAGTTGGTATGCTTCATAGGGTTGGTATAGGAAAAAATAAACCAAATTAGAATGATTATAGAGAACATGAATCCAATCCAATCTAACAAGCCATTGACATGGATAGGCATGAGCATTGGAATGACAAGCTTTCTATTTTGAAAGATCGAAGATAAATTTTTTGACTAGACAAATTTGTAGCTGTGAGTTGCAAATTTGTCCATCTGACCATTGGAGGGTGGGATTTTCTAATTTTAGCCTTGGATAAGATTCACCACCAAGGGGATAAATTTGCAACCTATGAAATTATCTATGAGTAACAAACTTATTTTGAGGATCCAATTTCTATAATGGAGGTTGAAAAAATATTTAGACATGTTTCTAAAATTGATTGAAATCTTAAGGTGTGATAGGGTGAGATTGAAAAAATATTTATATATATTTCCAAAATTTATTAGGCATATCTTTTAAATAAACTTCATCCACAACTTAGAAAAATCCCAAGAAACTAGACCTAACATCTACAACCATTGTGCTCCAAAAATAATATCACACCCACCTAATGGTAGGGCAAACATATCTATCTTGAGATTATATTCCCCATTTTTGAGTTTGACATTATGATATATTTTTTTTCATGGTAGGGTTCCACCATTAGTAATCATGAATTCAAAGGAATTGAATGTAGTAATATAAAGGTTTCCCTATTTGGCCACACATGGATCAATAAAGTTATATCTACTACCAGAGTCAATAAGAATGATGACCCTTTATTCCTTGAAGTATCCAGTCACTTTTATCATTTGGGGATTTGATACTCCTTCTAAAGCATGCATTGAGATTTACAATTGGGATTCCTCTATATATTATCTTTATTTTGTAGTTTTTGTCTCTTGATGATCCTCTTCTTCCTTTGAAGATTTTATAGTTGGTGCATCATCCATATCAAGAAAATACAATTTTTGTTGCACACACTTATGTCCTAGGAATACTTTTCATTACAATTATAGCATAGCCCTTGGGCCCTTCTATTCTCCATCTCTTCATAAGTCAATTTTTTATGGTTGGATATTTATTGGTAGTATTTGGCATAGGCTTGAATAAAAAAGGTTGTCAAGATTAAGGAAATTTAAAGGTGCATACTTGAGCCTTGAATGTGTCTTCTACCAATCTAACCAAATTTATTGCCTATTGTAATATTTGGGGCCTCAACATTTTAACCTCAACCTTAATGGTATCCTTCAAACCACTCACAAAATAGCTTTGAAAGAACTTGGCACTCAAACTACTGGTATGATTGGCTAGTTTTTAAAACTGAGTTTGATACTCTCAAATGGTTGAAGTTTGTCTAAGTTTAGAAAGGGCTCCTCTAAAATCTTCAAACTCACTAGTACCAAAGTAGTGAGTACGTTTTGCTCAAATTCAAACCAACTAAGATCATATGGGACCTTCCTAATTCACTAAAACCAATGTAGTGCATCTAATTCAAAATTGAAAGAGGTGATCATCAAATATATGTCTTGTAGGATATTATGAATATTAAAATATTATTTTTCCTTTCAAATACACCAATTGGGATATTTTATATAAAATTTTGGGATATCTAATTTTAATAGCTTAAGTCTATTATTATCTGGTATATTTTAATAAGGGTGAATCATACCTTCATCCTTTTGATCATGATGATCCAATCTATCATGTGGGAGGGGATCAATAGAGAAGCGATTGTCCAATTCTTCAAGTTTTTCTTTTAATTATGTGTTCATTTCCCTCTAGGTCTTGACAACAAAATCCATAGAATCCTATATTTTTTGAGTTCTATCATTAATTAGTTTAAGCTTTCACCTAATTGGTTCCCTAACTATTTTTCCAAATAATCCACGTGCATAGCAAATTTTGCCTCTAGTTCTTGTTGCTTTTGTTGTTGTCAAGTGCCTGAATCTATGTTCTAAGAGTTATGACTTGTTGGTGATACTTACTAAAAATAGAAACTTGATTTCAAGGATTACAATTTTTAGCAAGGAGCCCAAAAAAAGATTTGGATACTATATATCAAAATGATTAACTCAAAAAGGCAATTGTAGTGTACTAGGTCCCATGATGATGTTTTTTGGTACCTCTAAAATAGTGTATGGAGGCTATATACCAGAATTATCAGCTTGAGAAGATGGTCATAATGAGCTATATGACACAACACTAATTTTGGACACCCCAGATATATTTTTTAGGGGAGTGTTATCTTCAAGTGTTGTTGGTTTTCCTCCTGGAGGATTGGTTTTCTCTAAAAATTGATTTCTTATTGGCTAGCCTCTTATGATACATTACACTATCTATTTTGACTATTGACACTATTCAATTAATCCTAATATTGTTTTGTCAACTATCTGGTCTGACTTTTTTATGGACTAGTCATTATCTATTGTGAATTTTCACTATTATAGACAATTGTTACTAACACTGACAACTGGTAACTTTGTATTGACTATTACCAACTATGACTGAATATTCTTGATTGTTACTAAATATTACTAAATATTCTTGAATGTTACTGACACTATCAATCTTGTTCTCTCCGTTTCTAACTCTAAATTTTTCTGTCTTGACTATTATGTCCCTCTATAAATTTTTTATCTATTTTTATATAGTAATTTTTGAATAGATATGTCTTCTTCATATGCTCAATTTATATGGTAGGGTTAAGGTTATAGGTTTAATATTCAATAGAATAATATTTTATTATAGGATCATCATTACATATAATACTACACTCTAAGCTAGGGTATATGTACTACCCATAGGCCCTCTATTATACTGTAGTGATGAATTATAGTGCTTAGTATAATATTTTAGGCCACTACTAAAGGAGGATTCCATGCATACCCTTGAGCACACTACTTGCCTCTCTGAAATTATGGGAGGGTGATATTTTTAGATGTTATGTCTAGTGTACTATGGATAATACAAGGTCAAAAATATTTCTAAGGGTTAAATGCTTCTCTAAATCCTAGGGGGTCTTTTGATATACCCAAAAATATGTGGGAGATCAATTTCGTAGATGAGTGTAGTTTTAGGTCTATGTAATGGAGATTGATCGCCCTACTTTGTTAAACACTTTATAAGTAATATAGCTTAGCCAATAATGATAGATCCTTTGTGATATTTTAAAATAATTACCACAAGTTTTCTAATCTAATAAAATAATATAGAAAGCAAAGACTAGATTTTTTAATAAGTAAACTGACAAAAAACAAAACATGAAATATTATATTTAACAGTTGAAATGGTAAAAACTATCATAGTTGTAGTAGAACATGACCTAGAAAGTGCTGTAATACCACTTGTTAGAAACCTTCTCATTAAAATAAAAACATTCATAAAAATATTGTAATAAAACATAAATGCATGAAATATAAGATATTGCAAGACGAAATATAATTGTAGAATGAAACAATCTCATAAAGGAACACAAAATCATAGGCCACTTTGAGGGAGAAACCTATTTTAATACTTTTATTTAATAATGCAAAAATATACATTCATTCCTACCCCTGATAATTTTAAATACTTCATCCATCTACCTAATGCTCAAGGTTGGATTACATGCAAAATGCCACCCAAGCTATAATCTTCTACAAACAAAGCAGTTTCATTCTTAATAACAAATATATAATGGTGCCACTTGTCTAGGTACTTATACTGCGATAACCTATTACAAAATATTATCATGGATGTCACCCATGTTAAGCAAGGATTATTACATCATAGTGTTAGGACATGATCCTAACAAAGGCTTTGCTTATATAGAGGCCATTGCTAGACTATAGAATTATGTACATATGCCTAGACATGCTAGGGATTTGATGTGTAAAGGCCATTGTCAATCTATAACATTATATACATGTTGCTAGGCATACAAGGGCTTTGCTTATGTGAATATCAATATAAAATTATAGAATTATATACATGTGCCTAGGCTTGCTAGGTATTTGCTTATATGAAGGTAATTTCTAGCCTATATAATTACATACATATGCTTAGGATTTATAGGGATTTTATTTATGAAGATCATTGTTAGCCTATATAATTATATACATGTGCCTAGGTTTGCTAGGGATTTGCTCATGTGAAGGCCATTGCCAAACTATAGAATTATATACATGTACCTAGGTTTTCTAGTGCTTTATATGTGAAGGTCATTATTAACCTATAGAATTATATACATATCACTAGGCTTGCTAGGGATTTTATTTATGAAGAACCTTGGCAACTTATATAATGAGGTACATGTGACTACACTTTCTAAGGATTTTATATGTTGAGGCTATTATCAACCTATAAAATTTAATGTTTGTGCCTAGGCTTAGCTAGGGATTTTATGATAGATACCTCCTACTTGAAAACATGAGGTTTTATGATTTATTTGTAATATCTCAAGCAATTTTGATGATTGGTTGGTAAAAGATATTTGTTAAAGCCTTTTTCCAATTGTTACAGAGATAAAAAATACATAGTCATCCTACTAGGCTACTTTATAATGTTTTATGTATTCATAAAGTAATATGATTAGGTCACTTCTCTTCTTTAAAGAGAGGAAGCTAGTGCTTATATTAGATTGGTGTGAAGTTGTATTGTCTAAACTTTGGGATCACTAGTGTTACAATTTGGACCATGATATTATCTTCCATCAATAGCCTAATGAAGGAAAAAACCTTTTACTATATTTTGTTGATAATCTTAGGCTATTACGTTCCCTTTAATTGAGGTATATTGATAAAAATTTGTTACCTTTGTTAAAGATATTACAAGGGAAAAGATTAATGGTATTTAGCTTTAAATTATGACTCAATATTTAAGAGTCATTGAAGATGAATTGAAATGAATATGAGAGATGTGAGTGAGATGCATGCAAACACAAGATTTCAATCAAATAAATTTATGCAAATAGGAATACAATTTCCACTAGCATCTAATATACTTATGCATAATAACATATGCTAATGTGGGATATCATTACATCCTAGTGGGTATAATTAGACATCAAGTAAGCTAATTTCCTAAGGGAGGGGGTCCTCTAGAATTAGAGATCTAGTGCAAGTGTAAACTATCTTGACTAGTTATCATCATCACATCCTTGTAAAATTTTGTAATTCTATATGCATCAAGCAAGCAAGCATGCACGTAGTGTACAATGATGCAATAATGCAGACAATAAATCATATAAATGAAAATAAAATATGTTGATGTAAATAATATGTTGCAATAGATACTTCCCATTAAGAAATTTGTGGTAAGGTCTTTTAACATGAGGTTTTCAAATTAATGAAAAATATTTGATACATGTCTTTCCTTTCCTAATATAAAAGAGAAAGATTATTTGTTGAAGTGTATTCCCACCGGTTAAAGTGAGAAAAAATACCTAGTCTTCTTTATTGGCATGTCTATATGGATTTGTTGAAGGAAAGTAAAGGGGTTTAGTGCTTATGAATTTTTGTAAATATGGTATTATTATCGATTCTTGTGAAACTTGGACAATATTCATGTTTTTAAAAGGTGATGTAATAGGGTCATTAGTAATCATGAGGATTTTATGATGTTCATCATATGGTCTTGATTAGAGTAAAGGAATCATAACTTGAGTTTTTTGATAGATCCCTATACCAAGGAAGGATGTTTCACATAATCATCCCATGTTGTTGGACGTGTAGGTATGCTAGATACTTGCTAGACATTAAATTATTCTATCATTGATCCTTTTAGGTATAACAATAAATCATATTGTCAAGTTTCAAAAATGATGAAGTGTGATAAAGGTCATTTCACAACTTGAGATTCCTAATAGACCATTATACTAAGGAAAGATATTTGGTAGGATTATTCCATGCTTTTGGGTGTGTAAGTATATTAGAAACATATTATATATTTATGTATAAGGACGAATCAGGTTGATGAAGTAGGATGTATGTCATATCATACTTTAAGATTTTTGATAGATCCCTATACCGAGGAAGGACGTTTGATAGAGTTATCCCATGTTGTTGGGTGCGTAAGTATACCAAGGAAGGACATTTGATAGAGTTATCCCATGTTGTTGGGTGCGTAAGTATTTTAGGTACTTAAATATACCATACATCGTTCTTAGGTATAGGGATAAATATTACTAACAAGATATGTCTAATGAAATGTGATATTATTAAAAATAGTAGAGTATGAAGTTTGTCTAGGCTATGATGTAAATAGCCAAAAGACGTACCACATTTTTATCTAATGTTTGGTACATCTATAAAATTTTATATAACTATTAATAAGAAGATACAAATATGATTATTTCCCAAATTTTTGAAAGATAATGAGAAATATTAATGATATTAGAAATGTTTAGTGATTTTGAGAAGGGTTTTTGATATACCATATAACACCTATTAACTACATGTGAATATATCTATATTAGTAGAGTTGTTTATCATTTCTTTATTCTAAAGATTTTTCAAGGTTCAATGAACATTATATATACATAGAAAGAGATTTTATCTATAGGCTTTGAAGAAAATAAAAAAGACAAACCCATTAGCTTGTAAAGCATTCTTTTACTTATAAGATAATATTAACTTGTTTAATGTTTTAACTTATCATAACTAACTACATAAAAAAGTTATATATAATTTTTAAATAATTTTATAAAAATTAAGAAAATATTCTAATTATAATAACTTTCTTGTTAAGTAAGATTGGTTTACTAATCTACATAAAAATTTAAGCTAAACAATTAAAAAAAAATTATTTCAATTCCAAATTATAAAATAATATTATTAATACTATGCTTAAATTTTTTAAGAAAATAAAACAAACAAATAATAACTTAAACGGATATATTAAAAAAATAATATTAATACTATGTAATCAACACACTAAAAAGACGCCGAAAATATAACTTAAACCGATATATTAAAGGTTAGAAAGAGCTTTTTAGGCGCGTCCCTTCATTCTAGCAAGTGTTAGATCTCAATCCTTACAATTTCAACATCTCAAATCATGACGTGGATATAAAAGAAGTTTCCAGATTATCATTAGATATTTCTTCATCTGACATAAAATGTTACACATGTATTGAAGTCCTCAAATCTGTATTCCAACCGTTTCTTTATATAAAATAAGGTTGTTATTCTCAAATCTGTATACCAACCAAACTTTTCTCTATATAAAATTAAGTTGTTCTTCTCAAATATGTGTTCCAATAAGTATAAGTTGTATTTCGTTAAAAGTCTAAATGAATTCTAAATTTGGCAAATCAACCTTAAACAGGAGAATGCACGCTGTAATATGAGTTTTCAACCTAAATTCGGTAGGGAAAAAATTGAATGTGTTTTCAAGCTACAGAAGAAAAAACGAAGAAGACAATACGTAGGAAGAAGAAAACAACCATAACAAAACAATAATTATTCATTGCAATAAACACAACCATAGGAAAACAAATGTGTTCCAATAAGTACAACCATAGGTTGTATCTTTATCTCTGCCATCGATTTTTATTTTGTGCTTCTGCTGTCCTGTTGCAGAGCAGGCATGCACTCTGAAGAAGAAAAAAACCAAAGACGAAAACCCTGTGTTAACACAGTGCATACTAATAATTTATTAGATTTTAAAACGAAACACGTATTCAAGCCTTCCATCACCAGGACAAATGGCAACGGCATTTCGCCTGGGTGCTTTGGTTGGAGCCGCAGAAGACCACTTGTCCGGCACGGATATATCACAAACGAAAACTTTGTCGGAAATAGTTCCTTGGACGAGGACCGTCGTAGCTGAGCCTAAAAAAACCTTCTTCCATCTCAGGGAATGGAAAAGAGGTTTGGCCCTGCAGGTTGACATAAGAATATTGATGTCTTGCAAACTGATTCTCGTAATTTTCTTTCCTACCTTCTCTTCTCCTTTTGTCCTTGGTGGATGCATGACAGCAGAGGCACCCTCCCATCACTCAAAATTTTGGCTTACTGTGAAAGAAAAACAGTTCAGCACTCACTTCCGAGAAAGAACAAGAGACTCCAAAACCTTGACTCTTCCTTCACTTCCCTTTGATACGGCGCTTTCTTTTTATAGTCGAACCTGATCGTCTCTCAACCTTCGACTCGCTTTCTTTCATAGTTGAGCAAATTTAAGTCACAACCTCACTAATTGGATACAAAGAATAATTTTTTTAATTTATTTTTTAAAATTTTTACCATTATATTAAATAAAATATAATAATTTTTCAAATAATAAAATAAGTACATTTTTAAATAGTTATTAATGTATGAGAATGGAGGATAAATATGCAATTGGTGTTGAGACCAAAGTGAATAAACAATCTATATGTTAAATATTTTTGTTCATGCATGTTTTGATTTTCTTTCATAATAATTGGTGTAATGTTATTATTATTTTTGTTCATGCATGTAATATTATTTTTATTTTCTCTTCAATACAATACATTTTTAAGCTCTGCATTATTCAGTTATTATTTTTTTTACTAACAAAAGGGTTTCTCCAACACTTCCAACCTTCTACTGGGCTTTCTTTCATAATTGAGAAAATTTAAAAGTATGTTAAATAAAATATAATAATTTTTTCCAAATAATTAAAAATATATATATTCTTAAATAGTCGTGAATTTATAAAATGGAGGTTAAACATGCAATTGGTGTTGAGACCAAAGTGGGATAAGCAATCTATGTGTTAAGTATTTATGTTCATGCATGTTTTGATTTCTTTTGTAATATTATTTTTATTTTTCACTTACACATATGTAATTAGTGTCAATACCAAAGTGGGATAAGCAATATATGTGTTAAGTATTTTTGTTCATTCATGTTTTAATTTGTTTATGTAACTGTAATACATTTTTAGGTTTTCCAGTTATTTTTATTTCTTCTACACTTATCTTTTGTGCTAGCAAAAAGTCTATCATAATTGAGCAAATTTAAGTTACAACCTCCCAATTTGAATAGTTAAAATAAGTTTTTTTTACTTTTTTTTCTTTTTTACTATTATATAAAATAAAATATAATAAATTGTCAAACAATAAAAAAAGTACATTCTTAAATAGTCATTAATTTATAAAAATGGAGGTTAAACATGCAATTGGTGTGGAGACATTAATTTATAAAAATGGAGGTTAAACATGCAAGAGACATTATTATTTTTATTTAATATCTACATCCATTTTTATTAATATGATAAATAATAGTTATAACTACCCCTTCATTGAAATATATTTTCATTTTTTCATCTAATAATTATTATTTTTATATATTTTCATTCTTTTTAGATGTCAATTTTAATCCTTGTAAATAATGTTATTATTTTATTTAATCTCCACATCCATTTTTCTTATTAACATTAATAATAATTTATAAATACCCGTTAATTTAAATATATTTCCATCCTTTTTTAATGGCAATTTAAATCCTTATAACAAGTTTCCTAACCTTGGTATAGGTATTAGTTGAAGTTCCCTAGCCTTTGTATATTTATTAATTAAATTTGTATATGATTTTGAATAAGTGAGGAAAATTTTATCTTTATTATTTCGATAAATCCATCTCCAACAATATTTCTCCAATCTCCTTTACAAGTACCGTCAAAATTAATTTTGATAAAACCAATTTTTTTTAATTTCATTTTATCACATATTTAAGCAAAATATTAAGGTTCACCTATGAGATTTAAACCTCGGTTTAGGGTGTGAAAATCCTGACTCCAACCAATTAATATAATCCTCATGGGCTCTTATAAATAAATAATTGTATTTCTAAAACAATCATAATTTGAATTTAATAAATAAAATAAGTTGAATTATAATGAATAAATATTATTTTTAAAATTTATTTGCTTTTAAATATATATTTTAATTATCTATATTGGATTCAAATGAATTCCATGCATACTACATCATGATTGTGTTAGCATGCTATTTCAAAAAAATACACAGTGACATTACAATATTCTTCACAAATTGCATTTATTGTCTTACAAAATGTGAGCCTTAGTATCTACTTTGAAAGTCATCATACTTAACTAGTTGAGCTCATTTCATTTGATTTCTAAAACTTATTTTTAATTTTAAATAAAATACATTATAAAAATTTGGTTTATATATATATATATATATATATATATATATATATATATATATATATATATATATATATACAAAAGAGAGAGAGAGAGATAATTGATTTCATAGGGTTAAAACAACCCAATCTATAGGTCATATGTTTGTTGGAATATGAGGTGGTCAAGCTTCTCTTGAGGTTACAACTAACTTTTGTATATGTATTGATCATATTTGTCCTTTGGGCCACTATAAATATTTTGAAAGGTACTTTTATAATATTTTTAATGTTTTATTTTAGAAGGTCTATTTCACAACATTGATATAATGTAACATGTATTTGGGTATATATATTACTTCATATAAATGAAGTGTTATTCAATTCATTTGATAGTGAGATTATTTGGAGTTCACAAACACCCCCATATATTCTATGTTCTTCATTTATCATTTTGTATGTATTTTTTTCAAGCAATATTGGGTAACGTTTGATTTCATTTATTTCTAGAAACTATTATGAAATCCAACATGGTATCAAAATAGGTTTAAATATCCATTACTTGATTGCTTCTATTGGTTTTTATAGTTTATTCCAAGGGCATTTGTGATCAAAGCAACTAATAAGAGTTTATTTTTTTGAAAGATGATGTTGGTATTAGAAGAATGTTTTTTAATAAAATATTAAGTCCGCTTGGATTATAAAAATATTACTAGGACTAGATGATTTGCTCTAGGAGAAATATTTGTTGACATGTTTCTTTATTTCTCTTATTGGCACTCAATACTTTTTATTTTTTTAAATTCTAACCAAATGGATACCCTAGTTGTAGGATTGATTTTCTTGATATTTTTTGAAAACAAAAATTGTTTTTTAGAAAAAATAAAATAAAAATCTGTTTCCTTTTCTCTTCTAGCTTCGTGTATCCAATAGCAATATATATGAGAGGATAGATAGTTTGGTCACTATGAAATAAGAAAATAAGTGGTTGAATGTCTTTGGAGAGACCTTTGGTACCACAAAATCCATGGGTAGGATTCGGTACTTAGAAAATACCTCTAAGATGCTTAAGTTTAAAAACATGTTTAACAATATTTTTCTATATAAATATGAAAGGATGTCTTTATTGGTTGCATTTATTTTATTTTTGTATATGGATGAACCATTAGTATTTTTGGAGTCTTTATAAAATTTTAAAGAGATCTAATTTAGCACTTTTTCTTATTTTTCCTCGAGGTACCTCAAATTTGCATCCAAGAAATTTTCCTTTTATCCTCAATTTTTTTATAAAATTTATATTTAGAATATGCTAGGGAATGTTCCTTGACTTGGTTGGTAAAATAGGATAAACAAGCATACATTTATGTCATCATGATGCAAGATCACATCAAAAAGGCAAAAAAGTGGGGTGTTTTTCTTTATTTTGAGTTTAAATGTAATATTATAGTTTGATTTTCCAAGCAAAGTGCTTGGGTATATGACTAGCTAAGCCTAAATTAAGACTTAGTACATGGAATATCCTTGGTTTAAAATATTTATCACCATACCATTCTACATGATGACACCAACATATCACTTGATGATGTACCACTTTATGACTATGTGGCATCCTATAATGGCATGGCAATGGATGGAATCATTCCTTTATAGGTGATTGATGATGTGAGAGTTCATATAGTAGATATAAAAATTTATATAGGTGATATGACAACACTACACATGCAATAGTGGTAGTCTATATAGGTGACATGGAATAACACATGGCAACTAGTGTAGGTACTAATGCAAATGGTGACATGGCATGACACATGGTAGCTAGTATAGGCACTAATGCAAATGGTGACATGGTAGTCTATGTATTAATCATGAGGTGACATGTGGTAGATGATAATGTAGATTTTGGCATGACAAGTCTTGATTGGACCAACATGGTAGGTCATTTACCACTAGGTATATGTAAATATAATATCATCCAATCACATTCTACTATATCATTAAACTTAATAGGTAGCTTTCATAGTTATTGCTAGACTTGGTGACACATGAATTTCAGAGTAAATGAAGATGCAACAAGTGGTATAGTTGGTTTATAGACCAAACAACAAACTAGATCATGACAAATAGTGTCATGTAATTTGTTGTTACATTGCATAGTCAACATATTCTTGGAATACCCTTAACTACTCATGTAGTGACATGTGGTGGCTTCTCATTTATTTTAGGTATAGAATTTTATTTTTTTCAAAGGTTTTAGAAAGATTTTTTATGATTTTAGGGCCATAAATTTTACATATAGAAGCATTTTGAGGCTTTTTTAAAATCATATGGTTTTTTTAGATCTCTAAATTGGTGGTTTTATTTTTGGTCACAACTACATGGATAATTTTTTTATTTTAGCAAAATAGTCATGAATCACCATGTACCATTATGGAGTGCTCCAAACTATGCTACCTAGAAAATCAATATTGAAGCTCTAATCTGAACCAAGGGTTACTTAAGTATATGAATAAGGAGAATTATGATGCTGATACTAAAGAAATGAAGTAGCTTTATAGGAACAACAAGGATGAGGTCCATGGTGTCATATCCCTTCATTTTGACAATGTTTATGATACTCATGTTAGCAATAACATGGATCCTAAAGTGCTACTTGAGAAATTTTAGGTTTTTTTTAGAATTAATTCCACATAGATTAGTATATTGGATGATGAGCTTGCAATTTTATCCATGGACTAATTTGAAACTATTAATTAGCATATCAATCATTTCAAGAAGTTGCAAGAATATATCCAAATAGCAAGAGGACTACCTAAAGAGAAAAGAGAATGATAGGAAGTATTGGAGAAGGAAAAGAACATTGAACGAATGCATATTATTTTCATTAATATGTCAAAGCCATATGAAATATTTATTATCTTTAAAATGATTTTTGTGTGCTTTCTAGAATCTCATGCCATCAAGGAAGCTATTGCCAAATCCTAAAATTACAAGAGGAAAAAATAGAATGAGAAAAATCCCAAGAAGCCTACATATGAGTTTTGAAGAAAGGAATATAACAAGATAAAACTTTGTTATATTTACATCAAGAAACTTGAGAAAGTACCAAGAAAGAAGAATATGATGATGATGCTCTCTTTTATGTACAAAATGAGGATAGTTTTCATGGATAAATCTCATAATAACATATAGTTTTTATGTCTTTCATATGAGTTGATTGTATATTTAGGGGAACTAGGAACATGACAAAGCATAAACACATCTCACAATCACATATTATAATTGGAGATGATTCTTTATTTCAGGTTGCTGGATGTGGAGAAACTAGCATTGAACTACATATTTTAATAAGGTACTTCATGTTCCTAATGTTGGTCCTAACCTTTTGTCTATTTATCATATTACTCATACAAACAAGAAGGTAAAAAATTGGCCTAATTGATGGGAAATTAAAGATATAAACAATAGGTTTAAAAGTATTTCTTCTAGGTATTATAAGTTGGAAGAAATGATAGCTTTCTTTACTCCCTCTTCTAGGAAGAAACCATTTGTTGCTATTATTTATTATGTAGATAATCAAAATTAGAAGTTGCATCAAAGGCTTTGGAATCTTAGTTATGTATCTTGAGATACATGATTCAACAACATAAGAATGTCCAACTTATTCTATCCCTTGAGTGACACCATAAGGATCCTTCTTGAGCATTATCTCAAAGGTAGTTTATTGTTATGATCATCTCACATATTGCATGAGTTGTCCACCTAGTTGTAATAATTATTAAAGAGAAGTATCTCCAATCCATTTGCCTCGAGTGATATTTCTTAGATGACCAAAATATTGACTTCTTTGACCAATCATAAGTGAAAACCCTATTTTTTTTAGGTTCAAGTTCATAACCACATTCATTATTAAATATATTGGCTTGCATAATTCCCTCTAAAAGTGAGAGCATGATCAAGATCTAATTTACTATAAATATCCTTTTTATGCTAGTATTTTTTAAATCACTTCATCCTTTATCACTTTGTATCTTAATTGAGTCCCAGTAATAGTATTTAGCTATTTATAGACCTCAAATCAAGGCTTTTACTTTGAACTAATATTTTAAAAATAATTTCTAACTCTTCAACATATGTCAATGATAAACTATCATTGGAATATTGGAAGACTTCTTTCTACTAAAAATTTCCAAGTTATGTCCTTTTCCTGGTGCTTTCAGCGGTGTAAAAGGTTTTAAATGATTGTGGCATGGTGGTTATAAGGGCGGACTGCGTGAAGATCTGTGTGGTGGTTTCTGGGGTGGAAAATGCTAGAATACTGTGGCGACCATAAAAAGTTGGACAGCCTACCCGGATTCGTGGCGGCTACCGATTCCACCATGTAAATTCAAAAAAAAAGAAAAAGAAAAAAAAAACAATTTCCAAGTTGCCTTTTGGAGTTGCTATCAAAATTTAATTATTGAGTCTAAAGTGAGGTATTTTTAATTAAATGGAGTTGAAATGGACCCATTACTACTATATCATGATTATTTATGTTGTATTTTATCAAATCAAATTATCATGGTATTCTAGAAAATCATATTATTGTGGTTACCTTTTCATAGGAGTGTCTTATTGAGTAATTAACCAAATTTTATTGATTCAACATGAGAAATTTAAATACATTAAAATAGTTATAACAATACCATATTGTTATAACAATATATTAATATAGTATAGTGGGTTATAACCAATATTATAATCTTATAAATACCTAACATCTCCCCTTATTACATTATTTGTTTTACAAAGAGAACTACAAAATAATTCAAATTTGATATGTGCAAGTGCCTTTGTAAAAAAATATACAAGCTATTCTTTGGAGATAATGTACTAGAGATGAATTTGGTTATTCATAATTTGTTATTGAATAAAATGATACTAAAATTCAATGTGCTTTGTTCTTTCATAAAAAACTAGGTTCTTGATCAAATTTAGAACACCTTGATTGTCACAATTTAGGATTATCAATTGTTTTTTCTTATTAGATTCAAGAAGGGATTTTGCAAGGATCCATGACCATTTATAAATAATGGAGTGCAATGGCTCCACAACAAGCACTACATCAGGGTCCATTGCATCAAAGATTAAATTTTATCTACATGAGCAATGACCAACAAAAATACACAAAATAGAGATCCCAACCAAGGAGGGATAATTCAAGAGGACTAACACCATATAATGGACAAATATTTTAAATTAAAAAATAAAACAACCTAGCCTTCCCCCCTAGGCAAACTTTTGGAAGAGAAAAGCAACTTTTGAACAAAACAACTATGTCACCCATTGGGGTCATTTAAAAATTAAAATATGCCAAAAGGTGCCAAAATAAACAAGTACAACCCATAAGAGAGAATCCCCTAGAAAAATATAGCATAAATCTTCCCAACAATGGGTCTAGTATAAAAACTACCAAGGCCTCCCCTACACTGGATAAAACAATCCAAATCTTCAAATGGGGTTTGGATAAGGAGTTAATTCCTCTAGAAAATTTTTGGGAAGGACAAAAAGAGTTCATATTTAACTGATTAACCCCATAATACTTTAGAATGGACTAAGAGACAATTGATTTCATGTCCATTTTCTTAGGGGTTTCCCCGCCTTACAAAATCCCAAAATCAGAGGACGATTTTGGAGAAACAATCGAGGCCTCAATTATCTCAATTGAAGAATCAACCAAAAGAATTTACCTCTCCTTATGTGGAACCAACCAAATGATGATATGCATCTGTAGCAACTTTCGATGGGGATTCCTAAGCATCCATATTCCCTAAAGATTTTTGGGCCTAGATTTTATTTTTATCTTCTATTTTTTCTAAGATATGCAATGCTCTAGATAAAGGCCAACTCTTTTGCACTCAGAGCAAACTGTAAGTATAATCCTATATTCAATGGATTGGACCCATGAACCCAGTTATGAGATGAGTTTGATCGAATATAGAAGGTCTACCTCCAAGTCTACCAAGACACACACCCTAGAAAAAATCATCCTTGATTCAGCTATAGTAATAAAATTGATCAAAATAAAGTCCTCCACTACCTTTGCAATACCCCTTATTATATCATCATGCCAAAAGTGGTAAGGCAATCTTAAGAGCCTTACCTAGAGAGGAACCGAGTTTAATTTTTGTGTAAAAAAATTAAAATCGAGTCTTCATTTATGAAGGAATATGCCACACTTATAGTAAAACCAAGGGCCTACCTCCATTATACTTTTTGAATCTTCCTCATAGTTAAGATTAATAATAAAAAAGCTTTGGGAACTACTATGATTTCCAGTAAACCTCGGGTTTTCCATTTGGTCAAAGCGCATCTTCTGATCGAATATAGATTGGCTTACTAGCCTAAAATTTACCCACAAGGTTCCATGATCCTTCCCCCAAAAATAATTCTTAGAATATTCCTCATAATGTATAATTTATTGTGAGCAGGGGTAAGATAAAAAATATACTTCAATCCACTACTCCCAACATCATTAGATGTGATAGAGGCATAGGAATTACCAAGAACAAAAGGTTTAAGAAAATCTTAGTGACCTAGATTAGGGGACCCACCATCAGTCTTATCTGGACTTGGCTTGTTATTCCCCAAGGGAACCAATGGACTACTCCCAAGATCAAAACCGATAATTGTAGCCTCAACTACCACATCAAAAATTTCCTTCTCTTATTAACCATTTAATTTATCCACCTTGCAAGCCTACACCCACAACTTCTCCTAACTTCCACTTGGAAAAGACCCATGACCACTCGAAGAAACCAAAAAGTCAAAAAGAACCACTTTATAGCATCACTTTTAGTGCTCAAACTATCACCATCCTCCTTATCACTTGAACCTCCCACCTCTAATGGCTCACTCACTGTAGCAAAAGAACACCCTAAGAACTAGTTTTCAAGGGAAACCACACCACTCAAGAATTTCTTTAGGTCGAATGATCCAACAAGATCCATGATATTATAAAATTACGTCCTCAAAGGGTGTGGTCCCAGACCACCCTTAGGACTGCCCAAACCACCAACCACCACAAACTTGAGCTAGGGGACTAGAATACCCTCAAGATAAGATGCCATTTCTTGATATAGCTTAAACCTGAACTACCATCACCTAGACCAACCTTTTTTGGTGAAGGCTAACAAGGAAATCTATTCTCAAGAGGAACCAGATCCCCAACATCCAAAAGAGAATTAGGGGTTTACTTTCTCTCAACAACACCCTTACAATTTTCTCGCTATATGTTAATGTCAAAATCTAGATTTGAAATGAAATAACCTTGCATATCTGAAGGAGTTCTACTCCCAACCAATAATATCCTCCTTCTATGACCTTGAAATTCACCTTGCCCTCTCACTCTACCTCTCAGACCTCTCATTTCTAGATGTTCTTTTTGCTAAAGCAAATATTGATAAAGTAGATACTGCTTAAGTAGATTGTCAATTGATTTTTAGGTACACCAAGATATGATAATATGTGATGTAACCATATTTATTTTCACATATATCCTAATGTAACGTAATACTCTATAGCTATGGATGAAAATTATTTTATTTTTTATTTCTTGTTATACCAAAAGATAGGTCTAAATCTGAGATGAAACACATATCTAGGTGTTGACCTCCTATCATCTATGTATCTGACATAATATTAGGGTATGTATCCTTGTATAATTTTTTATCATTATTCTTTTATTCCATGCCATATTCCATTTTAGTATAGACATAATGCAAAATCCTCTTTGTTTCCTTCCAATGATTCTCCTTAGATTCCTACATAAACCTTGAAAATAACTCATAGTAAAGTTGAAATTAGGCCTAGTATTTGTTAGGTATATGAGACTACCAATAAGTTGATAATAAATAGTACTAGATACCTATGGTGGCTTATCATATCAATATAATTATAAACCTTAATCCATTGGTGATACCTTTGGTTTATAATTTATCATTTGGTATTTTTCAAGTAATTTATTGGCATACTTCATACGTAATACCACAATGTGATTCTTTATTTCCCATACCTCCAAGCCAATAAAATAGTGTAGAAGTGCCAAATATGTCATCTCAAATGACTTTTTCAAGTCATTATTCACACCATTTACCAAATCAATTATACTGTTAGTAATGACCAGAAACCATATTATAATAAGTAATCATCAATTTTTATGTACTAGGATTTGAAAGCCTACTTCAACCCATACAATGACTTGATCAATTTGTAAATATTTTTATGTTTTACATTTATATTAAAGCCTCCAGGCCATTTCATATATACTTCTTCTTTTAGATCACCATTAACAAAGGAACTCTTAATACTATTTGCTATAGTTTCCAATCGAACTATGTTGTTAGTATGTAGATTATATGGATGGTCTTGATCTTGACTATGGTGATAAATGTATCTTCATAATAAATTCCTTTATATGGTACACACCTTTACAATGAGCCATATCTTATACATGTAAATGGATCAATATACCTTGTATTTGATTTTGATGATCCAATGTAGCCTATGGGGTTTTTTCCCCTTTTCAGATCAACAAGATCCCATGGTTTGTTCTTCACCTAAGATTCATACTCTACATCCATAGCTACCTTCTACTATGTTAAACTATGTGCGTCCTTCATTGATTCTAGTTTTTAATTCTCCATAGCTAAATTCAACAATTCTAGATTTACTTATTAACATACACTACTATAAGTATGTGGTCATGTGGAAGTGATGTTAGGAGTTACATCAAATTTATCATCTTTGATGGTACAAGTGAACAATTTTGAAGTCTTTCTCCATTGTGATGGAGCTATATATATAATAACTCCCTCTTCATAAACTACTATAGGTTCATAAACAACTTTTGAAACTTAATAAACTTTCTCATCTAACTCCATATCATCATTTATGCTCAAAACTAGTGACGTGTCATTGTTATACTCCTTAGAATCCTACATATTTGAATTAATTTCAAATTATTCATATAACACCACAAATATATTTGTATGCAATTTCTTGATGAATAGATCTATTAGCTATTGAGATTTTGATTGATAATTATACCAAATAAAAATGTATGGTAGGATCTTAATGTTCAACTTGGTCCTTTGCTACTTTCACACATGCATGTATACCTTATCTCTAAGAACTCTATGATATGCAATTAAAGTCTTCCTCCTATACCATGATTCTTTAGGTGTAACTCCTTGTATTCACTTTGTGGGTGCTCTATTTAGAATATACATGATAGTGGAAACAACTTCAACCCAATACTACTGCTCTAGACTACCTCTTGTGAGTATACAATGAACCATTTTCATGATGAAATAGTTCCTCCTATTACTAACCTGATTTTATTGTGGAGTGTATGCTATAGTGAGATATTTATTGATTCCATTTGATGTGAGAAATCATAAAAATCATTAAATGTATATCCTCCCTTGATATAAGCAGACAACTTAAAAATAATGTCCAATTTACGTTTCTATACACTTCTCAAAGTGTAGGGAATACTTGAGCACATATAATTTTGGTTGCAAAAAATACATCCATATCTTCTATGAGTAGTTTATCATCTATAATGGTACTAGTGAATGATTTTGAAGTCTTTATCCATTGTGATGGTGTTATAGGTACAATAACTTCTTCTTCATTAACTACTATAGATTTATTAAAAATATTTGAACTTCATAATATTTCTTGTCTAATTCCATATCATCATTTATGCTCAAAATTATTTAATTGTATAATAATATTTATTATCAAAAAGTTTTAATACATTACCCAATATTTGTTTCATTAGTTAATATTATATCATTATAAATTTGTGCATCTTTAACAGCTTCTATAAAATCATATCATGTCAAAATGATTCTACATATGTATTTTCCTTGTTAAACCTCTTAAATTATGTTTTCCTCTTATTTCAAATGTATGATGTAGCCTAATTGGCTTTTTTCCATTCCATCCTTCATAAGGAGTGATCCCATCTAGACTAGAAGTAGGACTCCTATTTAAAATGTAAACACTAGTTCTTACAGCAACACCCCAATACATGTTGCTGAGATGCTTAGTTTACAACATCGATCTAGCCATTTCTACTATGGTGTGGTTCTTTATTTTAGCCACACCATTTTGTTGTGGTGTGTAGGGAGTTGTTAATTGTCTTTTTATTCCACAATATTTATAATATTTTAGAAATACATTTGAAGAATACTCTCCTCCTCTATCAGTCCTTAGACTTTTTACAACAAACTTACTTTGTTTCTCTACATTATTTTTGAAATATATGAAACAATCAAAAGCTTCATCTTTGGTTTTCAAAAAATAGATCCAACACATCCTAGAGAAATCATCTATGAAAGTGATAAAGTAAGAATTATTACCAATTATTTTATTTTGCATTAGACCACAAATGCCCGAATGCACCAATTGGAGTTGATGTCGAGCTCTCCATGCTTGTCCTTTTGGAAACTTGGATCTAGAGTGCTTGCCCAAAGTGCACCCTTCACAGACCTCCTTATGTTCATCAACTATTGGAAGACCACACACCATAGCTTGAGAAGTTAACATTTTCAAGCTTGCAGAATTTAGGTAACCATATATCAAGTGCCAAAGTACACTTGGATTTTCTATAGCAATACTAGCAAGTTGAGCACCCCCTTTTACACTAAAATTAAAAGGAAACAATCTATTCTGAGTCATATATACTTGGGTAACAACTCTATTACAATTGTTCTTATAAAAAATTACACATTTTCCTTCATAAAAAATAAGTCTATAATTTTTCTCCATCATTTGTCCAACACTAAGCAAGTTATGTTGGAGTTTGGGGGTGTAATAGATGTCATTTAACTTTTTGGTGCCTTCTTTTGTTGGAACCTCCATGGATCCAATACCTTCAACTTGTAGATATTTATCATATTCCAACTTGATTCTTGATTTGTAGGTGGAATCCATTGTAGCAAAGAGCTCTTCTTTGCCACTCATGTGATTGGAACAACCAATATCCAAAATCCAAGTTTCATTTAGATTTTGATATGATTTTCCATAAGTAAGAAATAAATTTGAAGTTCCTTCTTCTTCACCATAGTTTCCATATTGACCTCTTCCATCTTGAAAAATCTTGGACCAACAATCTTGAGCAAAATGACCAGGCTTGCCACAATTGAAATAAGATTTCTTTGTTTTGTCACCTCATCTTCCTTGATTGCCACTCCTTCCAAAATCCAAGTTTCATTTAGATTTTGGTATGATTTTCCATAAGAAATAAATTTGAAGTTCCTTCATCTTCACCATAGTTTCCATATTGACCTCTTCCATATTGAAAAATCTTGGACCAACAATCTTGAGCAAAATGACCAGGCTTGCCACAATTGAAATAAGATTTCTTTGTTTTGTCACCTCATCTTCCTTGATTGCCACTCCTTCCTTGATTGCCACCTCTATTTTGATTGCCACCTCTGCCTTGATTTCTACCTCTACTTGGATTGCCACCTATTGAGCTACTTCTTCCTCTACCTCTTTTTTGTCCTCTGCCTGCACCTTCATTGGATGAGAAAGCTTTATCATCTCCTCCATAGCTTGTTGAAGTAGTCCCTATAATATTTTATCATGAGGCATTAAGGAACCTATTGTAGACACCAAAACAGCACCAATCCGATTATGTGACTGCAAACACTGATCGCTTTGACAAACACAGCCCCCAGGGCAGCCCTCAGAGGTTAAACAGTGGCTTTAACCACTTTCCTAGCAATTTTGTAAGGTCAAGGAGCAATTTGGCACACTTGGACACTTTTACCAGTACTCGTCTCACCCCGGGACGAATTCAAAATAGAATCCGTCCCTCCCCAGGATGAATTCTGAATCCGTCCCTGGGTGGGACGAATTCTAAGCTTAACGGGCAAAAAGGCAAATGGTGCCAAGTGGCAGCCCAGAACGATCAGTTAAGGGCTCCTACCTTGCACGCATGTGTAAGTGGACAGAGGGGCCGTTGGAGGACTGTTACAAGAAGCATTTATCAAAGTTCAAGTCAATGAAGGACTCCCCTCCCTCATGGGAAGACAAGACTGCCACATGGCGCCCATGGCCAACACTTGGCTTTTGTGCTTCCCTCCTAAAAGAGACCCCTTGGGTCTATAAAAGGTGGGAATTTTCTCACCCAAAATAGACAGGTTGAAGGAGTGTTCAAGCAACGAAGTGCTGCCGAATTGAAGACTCACTTGCATCCCCCTTTGTTCACCTTCCTACATCCATCAATCTCTTTTGCAAGGGAGGTTGTTGGGTGGCCTTTGGAAGCTCGAACCTTACTCAAATCCGACGCATGGACATCTGAACCTACCAATTCTCCGACCCCCAATCCTAAAAGGTTTTGGGCCCATCCCTGGTGGATTGGCTCCAAAATCGAGGGCCAACGGTGGGAGGCCCACTTGGGCACCCCCGCACTCCCAAGTTCTAATTTTAGTTTTTGAGCACTTTAGATTAATTTTTAGATTGCATTCTATGTTACTAGGTATGATTAGTCTATAATTGCAATTTTGTAGCTTTTGGTCAGATTTTAGGGCATTTTGTATTGCTTTGTCGTTTCGCTAACTTGCAGGTGTCAAGGTCAAATTCCTGAGGGTGGAGGCCAAATTGGGAAAATCCGACCATCTGGGTCGTCCCAAAATGGCCCCAATTACCTAACCCCCTTGTTTGCGGGGAGTTTTGCGGGTCCCGAGGATCCGACATTGGAGCAGCGAGCAGGTCGATTTCTCCTACTCGGAAGAATTCGTCCCACCCGGGGACGAATTATAGTCGAGATTCGTCTGCCCGGGGACGAATTCTAGTTTAAGGTGGATTGGCCAGCTGCCTCAGTGGCGGTGTCCTTCTGGTAACTTTTCTTACTTTCTGTCAGGTTTTGAAGCAATTTGGATTCATTGTTTTCATTGTTTCAGGCAAATATTCGTATGCATATTTTGTTAGTTTTAGAGAGAGAATGCTTTTCATTTGCAGCAAGTGCTACTAACGTCTTGATCATTTCTTTGTTTGCAGGAGAAGCAGCGGAGGCGAAGAACCCATCAACATCGGCGGCGGCATCATCTTAGCCCGCCCAGTGCAATCGTGGGCATGCAGAAGGAGGAACCATTCAGCGATTGTAATCAAACCTTATTTGCGCTCCTAACCCCTGAAAATGGAGGAGGCATTATTGTAACAGAGATCAAAAGAAATTAATGAAAGGGTTGTTTTTCTTTATCTGATTGCGTCTCTTACAACATGTCTCTTTTCCGTTTCATGTAATTCATATTTCTAGGACTTAGGCGTGCTTAACTTTGAATGCAATTGCACTTGGTGTTTCCTTTGACCGAAATCTCGTGCTTTCCATTCAGCGATTGTAATCAAACCTTATTTGCGCTCCTAGCCCCTGAAAAGAGAGGAGGCATTATTGTAACAGAGATCAAAAGAAATTAATGAAAGGGCTTTTTTTCTTTATCTGATTGCGTCTCTTACAACATGTCTCTTTTCCGTTTCATGTAATTCATATTTCTAGGACTTAGGCGTGCTTAATTTTGAATGCAATCGCACTTGGTGTTTCTTTTGACCGAAATCTCGTGCTTTCAGTGGAGATCACGGTGGGACCAACAAAACTCTAATTTGCCATCCCATATGAGGGACAAATTTGTGGCAAATTGGTTAGGTCCGTATGTCATTGATAGCAAAATAGGACCAGGAACGTACAGGCTAGCTTCTCTTGACGGTATCAAGGAAACGGAACCCTTGAATATCAGTCATTTACGACCATTTCATATCTAAGACAACCATGTACCAAAAAAAAAAAAAAAAAATTCAACAAAAACAAACAAACAAAAAGCTCCAAGGATTATCGCAATCTCTTGGTCACCCAAAAAGCTCCAAGGATTATCGCAATCTCTTGGTCACCCAAAAAGCTCCAAGGATTATCGCAATCTCTTGGTCAACCCAAAAAGCTCCAAGGATTATCGCAATCTCTTGGTCAACCCAAAAAGCTCCAAGGATTATCGCAATCTCTTGGTCAACCAAAAAGCTCCAAGGATTATCGCAATCTCTTGGTCACCCAAAAAGCTCCAAGGATTATCGCAATCTCTTGGTCAACCCAAAAAGCTCCAAGGATTATCGCAATCTCTTGGTCAACCCAAAAAGCTCCAAGGATTATCGCAATCTCTTGGTCACCAAAAAGCTCAAGGATTATCGCAATCTCTTGGTCAACCCAAAAAGCTCCAAGGATTATCGCAATCTCTTGGTCAAACAAATCAATAAATTCAACAAAAACAAAACAACAAAAATCAACAAAATAAAAAAAAAATTTGCATCTCAATTCTAGGCATACTCGAATTCATCAAAATCAACAAAAACACCATGCATAAATCTTACCACACTACGGTCGGTGGTGCGGGAATGTACTAGGAGTTTCAATAATTCAGTCATCATTTTCCTCTTTAGCCATGTAGTGTACCAAGTCGAACGGATTTTATAAAGGTAGAGTCATACTTGAAATACACCTTGTTACGTAACATCCCAACACAAATCAAAACACTAAAATTCCCAAAATTGTGTGAACGAAAGATGAAACATGCAAAATAATCTAGGTCACCACAAGAGAAACGGTTATCTTTCTCATCCCCCCGTGCGAATGACCCCTAGAATGCTGAGAGTTGGCAAAAGGACAAGCTTCCTCCCTACCCAATTCCCTAAGAATCCCTAAAGTTCTCAATAGTTGCAAAACACAAAAATTTGCAAAATGTCAAAACTCAAAAATTTGACAAACTATAGTGCACACATCAAAAGGCACAAACAACAGTGATTTTCGTCACTCCATATCCCCAATCCCTTGCTCAAAAGAAAAATCAATCAAAATAAACAGTGATCTCATCACTACAATGAGCAAGTATCCCAATACAATTGAAAAAAAAAGAAGGGAGTTGACCTTGAATCCCTGGAACTCTCAGCATTCTGTAGGTCATAAGGCAAGCTTCAATACCAACTCGGTAACAGAAGTAAACCTCCCGCATGACGATATATCTGTCACATTAACTTGTGTACAGATCAATGTTTGCATGTGGATGAGCTAGCTTATGGCATCCTGGATTACAACGCAGATTAATCTTAGTACATATAACAAAGGAATTCGTGGAGCTAATTAGGTGATCCTCAGTACAGGTTCGGTTGAAAGCCCATCTGCACTGGCGGTATCCTAACAAATACCACTAAATGAACTCAATTGCACACACGGGGATGTGAAATAGCTCGGTCAAAAACAAGTTTGATTCATACCTTGTTCAAAAGTCTTGTAAGATAAAGTACGAGTCGTGGATAGTGAGTTAAAACTGTCTGAATCTCAGAAAATCTTACACTCATCCCAAAAACCATCTGCGCTACTTATCATTCTTATGATACCATCAGAAAATACAAAAACAACAAAGAAAAACCAGATAAATAAAAATAGCATTCATCCATTTTGCATATCACATAGGCATCTAAAACAAATTCAATTCATCTGCATCCATCAAATAAATAAACATGCATAACAAAAATCAATCACATCATCACATGTACAAATCCAAAAATAAAACCGGTATATATATATATATTTCGTCAAAAAAAGATGCCCGCAGGCTACAAAAACAGGTCCTCAGACCCCGCAATCATATCCAAAACCCAACCTAAGGCGTCGGCCACCATGATCACGCAGGATCGGTGTGACGGGAACTACCCCCCGTCGTGTGGGTCCTACGGGACCACTGCGGGCGGCTCTCGCTAGCCCCCGCATCATGCCTACTACCACCCCCCTCATCCAACCGCTGCGGCGAGATGATCTTGATTGCTCGGTCAGACTATCCCTCGTCCGTCGAGAAGATCTGCTGATAGAAGGCTCAGGGAGCCGCCCGCCAAGGCGGATGACCTCCCTCTCCAAGTCTATCCGGTATAGACACCACTCTGCCTCCCGCCGATGATAGATAGACAATGCATCATCGCGCTGCGCCAAAACGCTATCCCGCTCTGCCAAGCGAGCCCGCAGAAGATCCCTCTCTAGATCCCGCATCCGTAGCAGCTACGTAAGCCGTGCAACCTCATCGCCTACATCCGACCCCACCCCCTCCGTATCTGTCGGACGCATAGGACTCCCGGGGACAATAGCCTGCCCAGGCTCCAACTGCTCCTCCACATCCTGCATGTCCGGCTGCTCCGGAACACCCAAGTCCACATCCTCATCTCCCACATCCGCCATGTCTGCATCATCCAACGGCCCTCCCCAATCACCCCCTGTCGCCTCAGCATCCTCCACTGCCGCCTCCGCACCTCCCAGTGGACCCTCACCTCTCCAGCGCCGCAAAACCCACCACGAGTCATACTCAGTGGTAGTACCTACGTCATCCACATCCAACACCTCAATAACGGCATCCGACTCCTCGCCCAATGGCACGAGGACAGGTGGCTCCAGATCCCTCTCATCTCCCCGACGCCGATAGCCTACGGGTTCACCAGGCAACCCCTGGCGCACCCCAAACTGTCGTGTAACCCGGCGGTACGGAAAGAACTCATGCTCCGTCCCGTGTCGCCCAGTCAACCATCGCTCCCTCCGTACCCGTCGGAGCCACTCTCCAGCCTCAGGCCAGGCTGGACAGTCCCGATAGGGACGCCAAAACACCTCCCCTAGAGTGAGCCATGAAAAGGCATCAATGTAGTGCTCAACTGCACCTGCCCACAAAGCTGCATAACCAATCTCATCATCCTCCATCGCCACCCGAGTCGTCCACGGTAACCCGGTAGGCCTCTCAACGAACTATGTCTTTGCCAACCCCGACATCTTGCAACAAAAAGCTACAACTGACACCCTTCCGTTGTCGACAGCGGACCCCGTACAGCTCTCCGTAAAGCTGCGCCAACAAAGTCTGTCCCCATCTCAGGATCAACGGTGCCTCTATCGGGCACTTCGCCAACTGCCACACCAAATCCAGCGGGTTCCACGGGAACCTCGCGCTGACGAATCAGGGAGAAGAATTTTAGAAATGAGGCCCATTAGGAATGCGTGCCTCACTCCTAACACCCCCCTCTCCTTCCACCAGCCAACCAAAATCCCGCCAGCCTGGCAATCCGCCTCGGTTGTCTCCACTGGGTCTGCTACACCCAGCTCCCCCCCATGCCCAAAACATCTCGTGAGTATAGCGATCCGGCGATCGAACGGAGATGTCCTAATAGGCAGACCATCTATCGGAATCCGAAGCAACCGATAGACGTCCTCAAGAGTCACAGTCATCTCCCCTGTCGGGAGATGGAAAGTATTGGTCCTCGGATCCCAAAGCTTGATCAGGGCCGTCAGATAGGCCTGATCCGAAACCACAGGCTCCAGTCGAGCCACCTGCTTGAGCCCAAGGGCATCAAGCCATTCCCGATCGTCATCAGTCAAGGCCAACCGCGCCTCAGTAAAGGCAGCGGGTACACGGTACCGGCTCCTAACAACCTGCAAGCAAAAAAAATAAAATAATAATAAATAAAATAAAAATAAAATTTTCAATTCTAGGGTTTCTAACCTTAGTTGTTAAACAAAAAACATCACAAAAAAAATCTTAAAATTTTGAAAAGCGCAACACAAAAACAATGCATTCAGTTAAAGCAAAATAAGCCCTAGGGTCACTTACAGGACTCGCCTCGGCTCCGCCGCTCGAACCAGTTTGTGCACTCATGATGGCGGAGAGAATTCCAAGTGGCGCTTCGCTTCGCGAATTACCTCCTCCTCCCCGAGCTCCAAAATCGCAAGAAAAAAATGACACAAATGAGCCCAAAATCAAGTTTTGGCCCTTAAATAGGCCTTTTGCACTTGGAATTCGTCCTTGAGCTGGGACGAGCGCTCGATTAGCGCTCGTCCCACCCGGGGACGAATTCTCCAGCTGGAATTCGTCCCACCCGGGGACGAATTCGAGCCAACACAAAAAAAAATCAAGAAAAATGACTAAAAATGCACTAAAAACAGACAATAAAACTGCCTGACAGGATTGCAAATGCAACTGACAACATGGGCATACAAAATCGACATCGGGGTCACAAATTATCAATATCCTACTCCCTAAGAAGGCTACCATAGCCGGACCACTCCAGGGAAGACAGATTTTGAAAATTTAATCCCAAAAATGATGTCACAAAAAACAACAAAAACAGTACAAAAATCAACAAAAACACAACATAAACATTGCCAGACACAAGTGCTCTTGCACTTAACCTCTTGGCATAGCAAAATTGATGTCGGGGTTTGCATTGTCACTATCCTACTCCCGAAGAAGGCTACCATAGCCGGACCGCTCCACGGGAGGACGGATTGCCGACAATTCAATCACCAAATGGTGTCACAAAAACAACAAAAACAGTACAAAATTCAACAAAAACACAACAAAAACATTGCCGGGCATAAGTGCTCATGCACTTAACCTCTAGGAAAAGAAAATCGATGTCGAGGTCCAAATTATCGCTCTCCTAGTTCCCCAAGAAGGCTATCATAGCCGGACCGCTCCACGGGAAATAGGTTTTCGACGATTTCACCTCATTATGACATCACCAAAAGGGTTAACACCCACCAAAAATAGGTCCATATGTTGGAAAAATTGCACACGCTTAACGGTAAACCCTCTAAAGGCAACCTTGCACAAGTCATCTTGGGTCAAGCGACTCGTCGCTTCTCTCACGAAGGTCATTCCCTCATCGATTCGTCGCTTGAGGGGGTAGTCACACTTAGTCACCAATCAACAATCACACACCCAATTAAGGAAAACGACATGCATTCAAAGAATCATTGACAAAGACAATCACGCTCCTGCTTGGGGCGGTAAACAAGCAACAATCAAATCAATCAAACACTTGGCATTTCGTGAATCATGAACACAAGGTTCCCCCTGAGGATAAAAATGCCCTTCACTTGTTCATGGTGATCAATGTCCAAGTTCAAGTCACACCTCACCAAAACAGGTTAATACTTGAAATCAAATTCCTTAGCTCGTCGAAGCAAGGATTCAAGAATGCATGCCCTTTCCATACTTGGGGCATCAAAAGTTGGTTAGGTTACCAAGAAACCCTAATCATTAGTGCTTTGGTTATCTATTTTTGCTCGAGCATCTGCGTCACCCGCAGCGCTTCCCAAAAAGGGGCATCTGTAGACACCAAAACAGCACCAATCCGATTATGTGACTGCAAACACTGATCGCTTTGACAAACACAGCCCCCAGGGCAGCCCTCAGAGGTTAAACAGTGGTCTTAACCACTTTCATAGCAATTTTGTGAGGTCAAGGAGCAATTTGGCACACTTGGACACTTTGCCCAGTATTCGTCTCACCCAGGGACGAATTCAAAATAGAATCCGTCCCACCCCAGGACGAATTCTGAATCCGTCCCTGGGTGGGACGAATTCTAAGCTTAACGGGCAAAAAGGCAAATGGTGCCAAGTGGCAGCCCAGAACAGTCAGTTAAGGGCTCCTACCTTGCACGCATGTGTAAGTGGACAGAGGGGCCGTTAGAGGACTGTTACAAGAAGCATTTATCAAAGTTCAAGTCAATTGAGGACTCCCCTCCCTCATGGGAAGACAAGACTGCCACATGGCGCCCATGGCCAACACTTGGCTTTTGTGCTTCCCTCCCAAAAGAGACCCCTTGGGTCTATAAAAGGTGGGACTTTTCTCACCCAAAACATACGAGTGGAAGGAGTGTTCAAGCAACGAAGTGCTTTGCCGAATCGAAGACTCACTTGCATCCCCCTTTGTTCACCTTCCTACATCCATCAATCTCTTTTGCAAGGGAGGTTGTTGGGTGGCCTTTGGAAGCTCGAACCTTACTCAAATCCGACGCATGGACATCCGAACCTACCAATTCGCCGACCCCCCAATCCTAAAAGGTTTTGGGCCCATCCTTGGTGGATTGGCTCCAAAATCGAGGGCCAACGGTGGGAGGCCCACTTGGGCACCCCCGCACCTCCCAAGTCCTAATTTTAGTTTTTGAGCACTTTAGATTAATTTTTAGATTGCATTATGTGTTACTAGGTCTGATTAGTCTATAATTGCAATTTTGTAGCTTTTGGTCAGAGTTTAGGGTGTTTTGTATTGCTTTGTCGTTTCGCTAACTTGCAGGTGTCAAGGCCAAATTCCCGAGGGAGGAGGCCAAATTGGGAAAATCCGACCATGCGGGTCGTCCCAAAATGGCCCCAATTACCTAACCCCCCTGTTTGCGGGAGTTTTGCAGGTCCCGGGATCCGACATTGGAGCAGCAGCAGGTCGGTTTCTCCTACTCAGAAGAATTCGTCCCACCCAGGGACGAATTACGGTCGAATTCGTCCCGCCCGGGGACGAATTCCAGTTTAAGGTGGATTGGCCAGTTGCCTCAGTGGCGGTGGCCTTCGGTAACTTTTCTTACCTTACGTCAGGTTTTGAAGCAATTTGGATTCACTGTTTTCACGGTTTCAGGCAAATATTCGTATGCATATTTTGTTAGTTTTAGAGAGAGAATGCTTTTCATTTGCAGCAGGTGCTACTAACGTCTTGATCATTTCTTTGTTTGCAGGAGAAGCAGCAGAGGCGAAGAACCCATCAACATCAGCGGCGACATCATCTTAGCCCGCCCAGTGCAATCGTGGGCACGCGGAAGGAGGAACCATTCAGCGATTGTAATCAAACCCTATTTGCGCTCCTAGCCCCTGAAAAGGGAGGAGGCATTATTGTAACAGAGATCGAAAGAAATTAATGAAAGGGCTGTTTTTCTTTATCTGATTGCGTCTCTTACAACATGTCTCTTTTCCGTTTCATGTAATTTACATTTCTAGGACTTAGGCGTGCTTAACTTTGAATGCAATTGCACTTGGTGTTTCCTTTGACCGGAATCTCGTGCTTTCAGTCATGAACAAGTGAAGGGCATTTTTATCCTCAGGGGGAACCTTCACTTGTTCCTTTGAAAAGTGCAACACCAAGTGCGATTGCATTCAAAATTAAGCACGCCCTTGTTAGCGAGACCTGTAAGTGACCCTAGGCAAATATTCGTATGCATATTTTGTTAGTTTTAGAGAGAGAATGCTTTTCATTTGCAGCAGGTGCTACTAACGTCTTGATCATTTCTTTGTTCGCAGGAGAAGCAGCAGAGGCGAAGAACTCATCGACATCAGCGACGGCATCATCTTGGCCCGCCCATTGCAATCGTGGGCACGCGAAAGGAGGAATCATTCAGCGATTGTAATCAAACCCTATTTGCGCTCCTAGCCCCTGAAAAGGGAGGAGGCATTATTGTAACAGAGATCGAAAGAAATTAATGAAAGGGCTATGTTTTCTTTATCTGATTGCGTCTCTTCCAATATGTCTCTTTTTCGTTTCATGTAATTTATATTTCTAGGACTTAGGCGTGCTTAACTTTGAATGCAATTGCACTTGGTGTTTCCTTTGACCGGAATCTCGTGCTTTCAGTGGCGATCACGGTGGGACTCTGTTCCCTGGTTTTTGAAATCACGAAAACTAATTAAATTTTTGTGTTTGTGCTTGACAGGTACATTTTTTTTGTTGCAGACTGCTATTCGTCTCTGACAGGGACGAATCCTTTTCCGTAATTCGTCTGACCCCCTGAGACGAATTCAAATTCGTCTCTGGGTGGGACGAATTATGTTCTACAATTCGTCTCCCAGAGGGACGAATTCCTGTCTGTGGATTTTCAGAGCAGAAATTCAGAGACAACAGGAGCAGGCAGAGAAGAGGTAGGGATTTTTATTATCTCTGTTAAATTTTTCTGTTTCTGTTTCTGTTTCGTTAATTGTTTTCATTTAATCTTGCATTGCATTAGGAAAAGTCATGTATGCTAGTTTCATTTTGTTGAATAAAACGAATCCCACACACATCACGAAATAATTTTAAACCAAGGAGCTGGTCGTAAGACCCGAGCCCTTGATCAAGACCATTGGTGGATTTCATCACCACCTTGGCTTGATTTGCATCCATTTCCCGATTGTCAACTGTTGTTAGGCGTAAATCCTGACGAAGACAGACCGAGCGTAGTTGGGGTGATTCCCATGCGCGCGAGGATAAGTTTTCTATGGTAGGTGCCATTAACAGGACAATCCCCCTTTCGTACCGCCTATGTACCACGTACCTTTTGCTCTCACGTACCTATAGTCTCCCTCTCGTAAGGGCGGGTATATAGAGAGGTTGGTATATCGGCCTGGCTGGTATATTGAAGGGGCGACCTTTTGGAGTTATAAGAGCCTACATGATGCATTTAAACGTTCTACAAAACCTACAAAAACAAGACAAAACATCAAAATGCACTAAACCAGTCTAGGGCACACCAAGAATCCTTAAAAGAGATAATCACAGTTTTTTGAATGTGTGTGTTTAATTCTGTTTAGTGTAAAAAAAAATCATCATCATAAACTAAAGATAAAATTCTACGCATTTTGTCACTTGTCCCAAAAAGCTCCAAGGGTTCCCGTAATCGCTTGGTCACTCCAAAATGCCCCAAAGGTGTCCATGAACCCTTTGGTCAACCCAAAAGCACCCCAAATGTGCCCATAAGTGATGCAGGACCATCCAACAAAATATGGGAAATCTTGTATTTTTCCCTAAATTTTAGTGCATCTTGCCGGGGCCATAACTTCTCAATCGTAGCTCCGATTGACTTGAAATTTTATAGGGAGTTATTTGGGATAATTTTAAACAAATATGATTCCCTAGAATCCTATTTTCCCAGAAAATTCAGTTTTCGAGGCCAAATTCCATCATCTAGTGCCCCGAAATTAGGTTCTAAAATTGCGTGCCCAATTTTTTACACTTTTTGAGCTGTTTGGATGTCAATATCTCCTAATGTATTTATAGTTAGGACTTGAAACTTCATTTTTTTCTTATCTATTATAAGAGGGATGCGCACACCAATTTTGGGCCCCATCTGACTCATTTTCAATTTTAGGGCTTTTTAGAGAGACATCGTCATGGTGCTAACCCGTAGCCAAGCCCAATCACGGGCGAAGGCTATGGGGGGTGTCCCAGGAGGCACGAGTCACCTCCGTTACAATCCCAAGGATTTGGTCATACCACCTTGGCGACCTAACACACAATGCAGTCCCCTCCACACCTTAAAGGAAAGAGACTACAGGGACACCTCTTCGAGGAGCACTCCTGTTCAACATAGCACTCATCACACACCCTTCCATGAGGGGTACAGTCATAGGAGAGCTCCCTTAGATGATCGCTATGAGCGATCACCGCGCGATGAAGCGCTAGGTCAACATAGGGTTCGACGGGAGGAACCACATCATTACACTACCCTTCCTTCACCCCCTCTAGTTGTCAGGACTACAAAGACAAATCCAGAGCACAAGGCTCCTCAGGCGGGGCAGGCCAACTCCACTCATTCCTTTTTCATTTATGAAAGATAGCACGAGGAAGACCTCTACCTTCCTTGAGAGCAATATACAGTGCGAGAGCAATATGCCTCCGCACCTGCTATCTATCAGGAACACTCACTGAGGCCAAAGCCTCAAGGGAATGTTGTTACCCCCAATAAAGGGAGGTCGCCTATAGAGATCTTGGATCACTATGACCGAGATAGATATCTAGAAGAGGCATCTAGGCCTTCTAGACATGAAACAATGAGAGCTCCCTTAGATGCTCGCTATGAGCGGTCATCGCGCGATGAAGTGCTAAGTCAACATAGGGTTCGAAGGGAGGAACCACATGATTACATTATCCCTCCTTCACCCACACTAGTTGTCAGGACTACAAAGACAAATCCAGAACACAAGGCTCTTCGGGCAGGGCGAGATAGCTCCGTCCACCCCCTTTTCACTTATGAAAGAGAGCAGGAGGAAGACATCTACCTTCCTCGAGAGCAATATATCATGCGGGAGCAATACGCCTTCGCACCTGCTATCTATCAGGACCACTCACTGAGGCCAAAGCCCCGAGAGAATGTTGCTACCCCTAACAGAGGGATGTGTCCTATAGAGATCTTGGATCACTACGATCGATATTTTTATCTAATAGATGCGTCTAGGCCTTCTAGACATGAGGCGGTGGGACCAACTATCATAGAATCTATCGAATATATCACACATCTCAAGCAACTCACGCAACTTGAGCTCGAATGACTACCATTAGAGGAACCGTACCATATTAATGAAGAGCACCTTCAGCGCCAGAAGGATGAGCTGTTCCAACACACTATACAAGAGAGGACTCCAACCCCTCACATGCATAAGACAAAATATTTTGAGTGGCACAACCCGGGGGAAGATAGGTCATCGCGACCTCATCAAAGGCTACCCCAAACACCTCCTAGACAGGAGCGGGAAGCTACTCTCTCGATTCCTGAAGCACCACCCCCGACACCTCCTAGACATGAATGGGAGGCCGCTCCTATAACCAATGACGGGTGCCTTCCTCAGACATCCACCCAGGCTTATGAGCCACCCTTAGAAATTCATCAAGAAGCCTCTAAGGAATCAGAGCACGAAGAAGAGTAGGATGAACTGCCCTACCAAGGCATGGGGGGTGCCATCTGGCCACCCCTCCATAAGCCCCAAGTTCCTCAACAAGAACCAACCAAAGAGGAGGAGTTCAAATCTCCCAATACATGTAAAGCACCAGAGCACTTAGAGTTGGTAGAGGCCAAGATTTTGGAGCTCCCAAGGCCCAACTTACATAAGGCTCCTTTCGAAGAGGATCAACCTTTAACCATAGGGCTACCTGATGATGCGAGTCCTCCATGTCTCAGAATCTATAGATTCTGATGAGCTATACACATTGTCCGAAGGTGAGGATGAAACAGACATAGCACACAACAATCACATAAGACAACATCGACATCCCATAAAATTTGAAGAAGCATGTCAACAGATAAACATAATACTAGGGCATGAGTGGCACGTTAACCCACCACAGTGGGACCAAGCATTACATCCGCCACGTTGGGCACACAAAGAGCAACTTCCACTAAGAGACATCATAGCAACATCAGTGCCGTCGGGCGGACCCTGTCCTCATCTCCGTGCATAGGGATGATCCATTCATGCCCATACCTCTAGAGCCAGATCCAGAGTGCAAAGACCATCAAGCTGGGGGTACCTCTATCCCCCGAAGAACCATAATCCAAACCAAAAAGCTCCAAGGATTATCGCAATCCCTTGGTCACCCAAAAAGCTCCAAGGATTATCGCAATCCGTCCCCGCCCCTCCTTGGTCACTCCAAAACTCCAGGTTATCCATCCCTTGGTCACCAAAACCCATTATCCAACTCCAGGATTATCGCAATCTCTTGGTCACTCCAAAAGCTCCAAGGATTATCGCAATCCCTTGGTCACCCAAAAAGCTCCAAGGATTATCGCAATCTCTTGGTCACCCCAAAAAGCTCCAAGGATTATCGCAATCTCTTGGTCACCCAAAAAGCTCCAAGGATTATCGCAATCTCTTGGTCACCCAAAAAGCTCCAAGGATTATCGCAATCTCTTGGTCACCCAAAAAGCTCCAAGGATTATCGCAATCTCTTGGTCAACCCAAAAAGCTCCAAGGATTATCGCAATCTCTTGGTCACCCAAAAAGCTCCAAGGATTATCGCAATCTCTTGGTCAACCCAAAAAGCTCCAAGGATTATCGCAATCTCTTGGTCACCAAAAAGCTCCAAGGATTATCGCAATCTCTTGGTCACCCAAAAAGCTCCAAGGATTTCGCTCTCTTGGTCAATCCAAAAAGCTCCAAGGATTATCGCAATCACTTGGTCAAACCCAAAAAGCTCCAACGATTATCGCAATCGCTTGGTCAAAAAAAAAAAAATCAAGAAATTCAAAAAAACAAAACAACAAAAATCATCAAAAACAACAAAGATTTGCATCTCAATTCTAGGCATACTCAAATTCATCAAAAAATTCATATTCTCGCACCTCATCTTCACCTTCACCAAAAACAATCCATCAAAATTACAAAAATACATAGTTGCATTAAGCATTGCATCCATACATTGCATATTTGTAGTCATACAGGTCAAAGGCACCATAAGTTGCAATAGCTCTGATAGTCCATCTTGTTCCGCATTGTCTCATGTTACAAAAACAACAAAAACACCAAGCATAACTTTTACCACACTACAAGTCGATGGTCCGGGAATGTACCAAGAGTTTCTATGATTCAGTCATCATTTTCCTCTTTAGCCATGTAGTGTATCAAGTCGAACAGATTTTACGAAGGTAGAGTCATACTTGAAATACACCTTGTTACGTAACATCCCAACACAAATAAAAACACTAAAATTCCCAAAATTGTGTGAATGAAAGACGAAACCTGCAAAATAATCTAGGTCACCACAAGCGAAACGGTTATCTTGCTCATCCCCCTGTGCGAATGACCCATAGAATGCTGAGAGTTGGCAAAAGGACAAGCTTCCTCCCTACCCAATTCCCTAAGAATCCCTAAAGTTCTCAATAGTTGCAAAACACAAAAATTTGCAAAATGTCAAATCTCCAAATTTGACAAACTATAGTGCACACATCAAAAGGCACAAACAACAGTGATTTTCATCACTCAATATCCCCAATCCCTTGCTCAAAAAAAAAAAAACAAATAAAAACAAAATAAACAGTGATCTTATCACTACAAACGAGCAAGTATCCCAATACAATTGAAGAAAAGAAGGGAGTTGACCTTGAATCCCTGGAACTCTCAGCATTCTATAGGTCATAAGGCAAGCTTCAGTACCAATTTGGTTGATAGCCTATCGGAATGTAAGTAAACCTCCCGCATGACGATATATCTGTCACATTAACTTGCGTATAGATCAATGTTTGCATGTGGATGAGCTAGCTTATGGCATCTTGGATTACAACGCAGATTAATCTTAGTACATACAACAAAGGAATTAGTGGAGCTAATTAGGTGATCCTCAGTACAGGTTCGGTTGAAAGCCCATCTGGCACTGGCGGTATCCTAACAAATACCACTAAATGAACTCAATTGCACACACAGGGATGTTAAATAACTCGGTCAAAAATAGGTCCGATTCATACCTTGTTCAAAAGTCTTGTAAGATAAAGTACAGTCATGGCTAGTGAGTTAAAACCGTCTGAGTCTCAGAAAACCTTAGCTACATTTCTAAACCAACTGCGCTACTTTTCATCCTTACAATACCATCAAAAAATACAAAAATAGAAAATACAAGAAGTATTTATCAAAGTTCAAGTCAATTGAGGACTCCCCTCCCTCATGGGAAGACAAGACTGCCACATGGCGCCCATGGCCAACACTTGGCTTTTGTGCTTCCCTCCCAAAAGAGACCCCTTGGGTCTATAAAAGGTGGGAATTTTCTCACCCAAAACAGAGCAGTAGAAGGAGTGTTCAAGCAACGAAGTGTCGCCGAATTGAAGACTCACTTGCATCCCCCTTTGTTCACCTTCCTACATCCATCAATCTCTTTTGCAAGGGAGGTTGTTGGGTGGCCTTTGGAAGCTCGAACCTTACTCAAATCCGACGCATGGACATCTGAACCTACCAATTCGCCGACCCCCCAATCCTAAAAGTTTTTGGGCCCATCCTTGGTGGATTGGCTCCAAAATCGAGGGCCAACGGTGGGAGGCCCACTTGGGCACCCCCGCACCTCCCAAGTCCTAATTTTAGTTTTTGAGCACTTTAGATTATTTTTTAGATTGCATTCTGTGTTACTAGGTCTGATTAGTCTATAATTGCAATTTTGTAGCTTTTGGTCAGAGTTTAGGGTGTTTTGTATTACTTTGTCGTTTCGCTAACTTGTAGGTGTCAAGGTCAAATTCTCGAGGGTGGAGGCCAAATTGGGAAAATCCGACCATCTGGGTCGTCCCAAAATGGCCCCAATTACCTAACCCCCTTGTTTGCAGGAGTTTTGTAGGTCCCGGGATCCGACATTGGAGTAGCGATGAGGTCGGTTTCTCCTACTCGAAGAATTCGTCCCACCCGAGGGACGACCATTACGATCGAATCGTCCTGCCCAGGGACGAATTCCAGTTTAAGGTGGATTGGCCAAAATTCATGAAAACAGTGGGACCAAATTGGTGCTTAATTTTGAATGCAATCGCACTTGGTGTTTCTTTTGACCGGAATCTCGTGCTTTCAGTGATATTTTTGGTGTTTTGTTGATTGGCTGTTTTTCTTTATCTGATTGCGTCTCTTACAACATGTCTCTTTTCCGTTTCATGTAATTCATATTTCTAGGACTTAGGCGTGCTTAATTTTGAATGCAATCGCACTTGGTGTTTCTTTTGACCGGAATCTCGTGCTTTCAATGGCGATCACAGTGGGAATCTCGTGCTTTCAGTGGCGATCGCGAGGTTCCCGTGGAACCTGCTGGATTTGGTGTGGCAGTTGGCAGAGTGCCCGGTAGAGGCACCGTTGATCCTGAGATGGGGACAAAATTTGTTGGCGCAGCTTTACGGAGAGGCAGACGGGGTCCGCCGTCGACAGCGGAAGGGTTTCGGTTGCAGGCTTTTTGTTGCGATCTTGGGGTTGGCAGCACATAGCTGTTGAGAGGCTCTACCGGGTTACCGTGGACGACTCGGGTGGCGATGGAGGATGATGAGATTGGTTATGCAACTTTGTGGCGACGGTCTGCGGAGCAGGGGCAGATTCGGCGATGGGCAGGTGCAGTTGAGCACTACATTGATGCCTTTTCGCGGCTCACTCCGGGGAGGTGTTTTGGCATCCCTATCGGGACTGTCCAGCTTGGCCTGAGGCTGGAGAGTGGCTCCGACGGGTACTGAGGGAGCGATGGTTGACTGGGCAGCACGGGACGGAGCATGAGTTCTTTCCATATCGTCGGGTTACACGACAGTTTGGGGTGCACCAGGGGTTGCCTGGTAAACCCATAGGCTATCGACGTCGGGGAGATGAGGGATCTGGAGCCACATGTCCTCGTGCCATTGGGCGAGGATTCGGATGCTATTATTGAGGTGTTGGATGTGGATGACGTAGGTACTACCACTGAGTATGACTCGTGGTGGGTTTTGCGGCGCTGGAGAGGTGAGGGTCCTCTGGGAGGTGCGGAGGCGGTAGTGGAGGATGCTGAGGTGACAGGGGGTGATTGGGGAGGGCCGTTGGATGATGCAGACATGGCGGATGTGGGAGATGAGGATGTGGACTTGGGTGTTCCGAAGCAGCCGGACATGCAGGATGTGGAGGAGCAGTTGGAGCCCGGGCGAGCCACGTCCCCGGAGTCCTATGCGTCCGACAGATACGGAGGGGGTGGGGTCGGATGTAGGCGATGAGGTTACATGACTTACGAAGCTGCTACGGATGCAGGATCTGGAGAGGGATCTTCTGCGGGCTCAGTTGGCAGAGCGGGATAGCGTTTTGGCGTAGCGTGATGATGCATTGTCTATCTATCATCGACGGGAGGCATAGTGGTGTCTATATCGGATAGACTTGGAGAGGGAGGTCATCCACCTTGGCGGGTGGCTCCCTGAGCCTTCTATCAGCAGATCTTCTCGACGGACGACGGATAGTCTGATTGAGTAGTCAGCATCATCTCGTCGCAGACGGTTGGATGAGGGGGGTGGTAGTAGGCATGATGCGGGGGCTAGCAGTAGCCGCCCTGCAGGGTCCCGTAGGACCCACGGGGGGTAGTTCCCGTCGCACCTATCCTGCGTGATCATGGTGGCCGATGCCTTAGGTTGGGTTTTGGATATGATTGCGGGGTCTGAGGACCTGTTTTTGTAGCCTGCGGGCATCTTTTTTTTTTTTTTGACGATATATATATATATATATATATATATATACCGGTTTTATTTTTGGATTTGTACATGTGATGATGTGATTGATTTTTGTTATGCATGTTTATTTATTTGATGGATGCAAATGAATTGAATTTTTTTTTTTTTTTTTACCTATGTGATATGCAAAATGGATGAATGCTATTTTTATTTATCTGGTTTTTCTTTGCTGTTTTTGTATTTTCTGATGGTATCATAAGAATGATAAGTAGCGCAGATGGTTTTCGGGATGAGTGTAAGATTTTCTGAGATTAAGACAGCTTTTAACTCACTATCCACGACTGTACTTTATCTTACAAGACTTTTGAACAAGGTATGAATCAAACTTGTTTTTGACCGAGCTATTTCACATCCCTATGTGTGCAATTGAGTTCATTTAGTGGTATTTGTTAGGATACCGCCAGTGCCAGATGGGCTTTCAACCGAACCTGTATTGAGGATCACCTAATTAGCTCCACGAATTCCTTTGTTATATGTACTAAGATTAATCTGCGTTGTAATCCAGGCTGCCATAAGCTAGCTCATCCACATGCAAACATTGATCTGTACACAAGTTAATGTGACAGATATATCGTCATGCGGGAGGTTTACTTTTGTTACCGAGTTGGTATTGAAGCTTGCCTTATGACCCCTAGAATGCTGAGAGTTGGCAAAAGGACAAGCTTCCTCCCTACCCAATTCCCTAAGAATCCCTAAAGTTCTCAATAGTTGCAGAACGCAAAAAATTTGCAAAATGTCAAACTCAAAAATTTGACAAACTACAGTGCAAACATCAAAGGCACAAACAACTGTGATTTTCATCACTCCATATCCCAAATCCCTTGCTCAAAAGAAAAATCAATCAAAATAAACAGTGATCTTATCACTACAAAAGAGCAAGAATCCCAATACAATTGAAAAAAATAAGGGAGTTGACCTTGAATCCCACCGTGATCTTTTTGGTGCCTAAGTCCCACCGTGAAACACGAGATTCCGGTCAAAAGAAACACCAAGTGCGATTGCATTCAAAATTTGCCTGAAACAGTGAAAACAGTGAATCCAAATTGCTTCAAAACCAGACAGAAAGTAAGAAGAGTTACCAGAAGGACACTGCCACTGAGGCAGCTGTCCAATCCACCTTAAACCGGAATTCGTCCCCGGGCGGGACGACTCTCGATCGTAATTCGTCCCCGGGTGGGACGAATTCTTTTGAGTAGGAGAAATCGACCTGCTCGCTGCTCCAATGTCGGATCCCGGGATCTGCAAAACTCCTGCAAACAAGGGGGTTAGGTAATTGGGGCCATTTTGGGACGACCCAGATGGTCAGATTTTCCCAATTTGGCCTCCACCCTCGAGAATTTGACCTTGACACCTGCAAGTTAGCGAAACGACAAAGCAATACAAAACGCCCTAAACTCGACCAAAAGCTACAAAATTGCAATTATAGACTAATCAGACCTAGTAACACAGAATGCAATCTAAAAATTAATCTAAAGTGCTCAAAAACTAAAATTAGAACTTGGGGGTTCGGGGGTGCCCAAGTGGGCCTCCCACCGTTGGCCCTCGATTTGGAGCCAATCCACCAAGGATGGTCCCAAAACCTTTTAGGATTGGGGGGTCGGCGAATTGGTAGGTTCAGATGTCCATGCGTCGGATTTGAGTAAGGTTCGAGCTTCCAAAGGCCACCCAAAAACCTCCCTTGCAAAAGAGATTGATGGATGTAGGAAGGTGAACAAAGGGGGATGCAAATGAGTCTTCGATTCGGCAGCACTCCGTTCGATCAGCGGACTGCTATACTCACGAGATGTTTTGGGCATGGGGGGGAGCTGGGTGTAGCAGACCCAGTGGAGACAGCTGAGGCGGATTTCCAGGCTGGCGGGATTTTGGTTGGCTGGTGGAAGGAGAGGGGGGTGTTAGGAGTGAGGCACGCATTCCTATGGGCCTCATTTCTAACATTCTTCTCCCCGATTCGTCGAGCGCGAGGTTCCCGTGGAACCCGCTTGGATTTGGTGTGGCAGTTGGCAGAGTGCCCGGTAGAGGCACCATTGATCCTGAGATGGGGACAGACTTTGTTGGCGCAGCTTTACGGAGAGCTGTACGGGGTCCGCTGTCGACAGCGGAAGGGTGTCAGTTGTAGCTTTTTGTTGCAGTGCTGGGGTTGGCAGCACATAGCTGTTGAGAGGCCTATCGGGTTACCGTGGACGACTCGGGTGGCGATGGAGGATGATGAGATTGGTTATGCAGCTTTGTGGCGACGGTCTGCGGAGCAGGGGCAGATTCGGCGATGGGCAGGTGCAGTTGAGCACTACATTGATGCCTTTTTGCGGCTCACTCCGGGGGAGGTGTTTTGGCGTCCCTATCGGGACTGTCCAGCCTGGCCTGAGGCTGGAGAGTGGCTCCGACGGGTACGGAGGGAGCGATGGTTTACTGGGCGGCACGGGACGGAGCATGAGTTCTTTCCGTACCGTCGGGTTACACGATAGTTTGGGGTGCGCCAGGGGTTGCCTGGTGAACCCGTAGGCTATCGACGTCGGGGAGATGAGAGGGATCTGGAGCCGTCGGTCCTCGTGCCATTGGGCGAGGAGTCGAATGCAGTTTTTGAGGTGTTGGATGTGGATGACGTAGGTACTACCACTGAGTATGACTCGTGGTGGGTTTTGCGGCGCTGGAGAGGTGAGGGTCCACTGGGAGGTGCGGAGGCGGTAGTGGAGGATGCTAAGGCGACAGGGGTTGATTGGGGAGGGTCATTGGATGATGCAGACATGGCGGATGTGGGAGATGAGGATGTGGACTTGGGTGTTCCGGAGCAGCCGGACATGCAGGATGTGGAGGAGCAGTTGGAGCCTGGGCAGGCTACTGTCCTCGGGAGTCCTATGCATCCGACAGATACGGAGGGGGTGGGGTCGGATGTAGGCGATGAGGTTGTGCGGCTTACAGAGCTGCTACGGATGCGGGATCTAGAGAGGGATCTTCTGCGGGCTCAGTTGGCAGAGCGGGATAGCGTTTTGGCGCAGCGCGATGATGCATTGTCTATCTATCATCGACGAGAGGCAGAGTGGTGTCTATACCGGATAGACTTGGAGAGGGAGGTCATCCGCCTTGGCGGGTGGCTCCCTGAGCCTTCGATCAACAGATCTTCTCGACGGACGAGGGATAGTCTGACTGAGCAGTCAAGCATCATCTCGTCGCAGGCGGTTGGATGAGGGGGGTGGTAGTAGGCATGATGCGGGGGCTAGCAGTAGCCGCCCTGCAGGGTCCCATAGGACCCACACCACGGGGGGTAGTTCCCGTCACACCGATCCTGCGTGATCATGGTGGCCGACGCCTTAGGTTGGGTTTTGGATATGATTGCGGGGTCTGAGGACCTGTTTTTGTAGCCTGCGGGCATCTTTTTTTTTTTTTGACGATATATATATATATACCGGTTTTATTTTTGGATTTGTACATGTGATGATGTGATTGATTTTTGTTATGCATGTTTATTTATTTGATGGATGCAGATGAATTGAATTTTTTTTTTTTTTTTACCTATGTGATATGCAAAATGGATGAATGCTATTTTTATTTATCTGGTTTTTCTTTGTTGTTTTTGTATTTTCTGATGGTATGATAAGAATGATAAGTAGCGCAGATGGTTTTCGGGATGAGTGTAAGATTTTCCGAGATTCGAGCGGTTTTAACTCACTATCCATGATTGTACTTTATCTTACAAGACTTTTGAACAAGGTATGAATCAAACTTGTTTTTGACCGAGCTATTTCACATCCCTGTGTGTGCAATTGAGTTCATTTAGTGGTATTTGTTAGGATACCGCCAGTGCCAGATGGGCTTTCAACCAAACCCGTATCGAGGATCACCTAATTAGCTCCACGAATTCCTTTGTTATATGTACTAAGATTAATCTGCGTTGTAATCCAGGCTGCCATAAGCTAGCTCATCCACATGCAAACATTGATCCGTACACAAGTTAATGTGACGAGATATATCGTCATGCGGGAGGTTTACTTCTGTTACCGAGTTGGTATTGAAGCTTGCCTTATGACCTACAGAATGCTGAGAGTTCCAGGGATTCAAGGTCAACTCCCTTCTTTTTTTTCAATTGTATTGGGATTCTTGCTCTTTTGTAGTGATAAGATCACTGTTTATTTTGATTGATTTTTCTTTTGAGCAAGGGATTTGGGATATGGAGTGATGAAAATCACAGTTGTTTGTGCCTTTGATGTTTGCACTGTAGTTTGTCAAATTTTTGAGTTTGACATTTTGCAAATTTTTTGCGTTCTGCAACTATTGAGAACTTTAGGGATTCTTAGGGAATTGGGTAGGGAGGAAGCTTGTCCTTTTGCCAACTCTCAGCATTCTAGGGGTCATTCGCACAGGGGGATGAGCAAGATAACCTTTCGCTTGTGGTGACCTAGATTATTTTGCAGGTTTCGTCTTTCGTTCACATAATTTTGGGAATTTTAGTGTTTTGATTCGTGTTGGGATGTTACGTAACAAGGTGTATTTCAAGTATGACTCTACCTTTATAAAATTCGTTCGACTTGGTACACTACATGGCTAAAGAGGAAAATGATGACTGAATTACTGAAACTCCTAGTACGTTCCCAGACCACTGACTGTAGTGTGGTAAGATTTATGCATGGTGTTTTTGTTGATTTTGATGAATTCGAGTATGCCTAGAATTGAGATGCAAATTTTTTTTTTTTTTTTTGATTTTGTTGATTTTTGTTGTTTTGTTTTTGTTGAATTTATTGATTTGTTTGACCAAGAGATTGCGATAATCCTTGGAGCTTTTTAGGTGACCAAGAGATTGCGATAATCCTTGGAGCTTTTTGGGTGACCAAGAGATTGTGATAATCCTTGGAGCTTTTTGGGTGACCAAGAGATTGCGATAATCCTTGGAGCTTTTTGGGTTGACCAAGAGATTGCGATAATCCTTGGAGCTTTTTGGGTGACCAAGAGATTGCGATAATCCTTGGAGCTTTTTGGGTGACCAAGAGATTGCGATAATCCTTGGAGCTTTTTGGGTTGACCAAGATATTGCGATAATCCTTGGAGCTTTTTGGTTGACCAAGAGATTGCGATAATCCTTGGAGCTTTTTTGGTGACCAAGAGATTGCGATAATCCTTGGATATTTTTGGGTGACCAAGAGATTGCGATAATCCTTGGAGCTTTTTGTTTGTTTGTTTTTGTTGAATTTTTTTTTTTTTTTTTTTTTGGTACATGGCTGTCTTAGATATGAAATGGTCGTAAATGACTGATATTCAAGGGTTTTGTTTCCTTTATACCGTCAAGAGAAGCTAGCCTGTACATTCCCGGTCCTATTTTGCTATCAATGACATACGGACCTAACCAATTTGCCGCAAATTTGTCCCTCATATGGGACGACAAATTAGAGTTTTGTTGGTTTTCCTTTAGAACCAGATCACCAACCCGAAAGTCTCTTAGGTGAACTTTCATGTTGTAAGCTCTCTTAAGCCGCTCTTGATAGATACGTAAGTGCTCGAGAGCATTAACGCGTCTTTCATCAAGCAACGTAAGCTGGTCTAACCGGGCTTGCCGTGCAGTGTCATCATCGATGAATTCCTGCATTGATATGCGGAGGGAAGGAATTTCCAACTCGAGAGGCATTACTGCCTCTGAGCCATACACTAGTGAAAATAGAGTTGCCCCAGTGGGCACCCGAATGCTAGTGCGATAGGCCCAAAGGGCAAGTGGGATTTGTATGTGCCAATCCTTATGACTGTCTGCGACGGTATTTTTAAGGATGGAAACTAGCGTTTTGTTTGACGCCTCTGCTTGCCCATTTGCTTGCGGATAATAGGGTGTTGAAAAGCTGTGCTGAATTTTGTACTTTGTGGTTAAAGCACGCACGTCTTTGTTCTTGAATGATGGCCCATTATCCGAGATTATTTTGGATGGAATACCAAAACGACATATGATGTAATGCAAAATGAACTCCGCAATGCGGGGTCCTGTCGTAGAGGTTAACGGAATTGCTTCCACCCATTTGGTAAAATATTTTGTGGCCATTATGATAAACGTGTGACGGCCTGACGATGCAAGGGAGATCTTTCCAATTAGATCGAGGCCCCACTACGAAAATGGCCAAGCAGACTGGACTGTCTGTAGGGCCTGGGAAGGTGCGTGCATCAGATTGGCATGATGTTGACATTTCACACACCTCTTGACATATGCGCAGCAATCCCGCTCTAAAGATTGCCAATAATAGCCCATGCGAAGAATGCGCTTTGCAATGGCCATACCACTAAAGTGGCCGCCACATGTACCATCATGCGCTTGGGTGACTGCCCAAGTGGACTCTTGCTGGTCCAAGCAACGAAGAAGAATTCCGTCGTAGCTGCGACGATACAAAATGTCTCCTATCAAGACATATTTTGCCGCTTCTGTTTGAATGTTCGTTTTGCGCCTTGCGTCAATCCAAAGGGTAGATTACCTAACTTGAGGTAATCTCTTATGGGTAAATACCAGTCCTGTTGATCAGATACCTCGACAGTTTGAACAGCCAATCCCTTTTGGAGTTCTTCCCTAACAAATGTTGATTGGGATAGAACTTGTAAAAATAGCGTTGTGTTGCTATTAATGGGAATGGGGGAGAACAAAGACCCCCAGTTGGCGTGTTTCAAATAGTCTCGGATTCGAAAGAACTTATCCGAAGATGGTTCGATCTTGATCATGTGGATTCCTGGCGTCAAGTCTGAGCTTGCGCGCTCCATCGCGGGTTGCGATAAGGTTTTGACCTGAATGGTTGTTATATCATCGGAAAGGTCTTGCGGGATTAGTGACCCCAAGGAGGCCATTGTGTCCGTAAAACGATTCGATGATCGAGGGAGTGCCTCGATGTCATACCACTCAAATTTTGCCAGGAATTTATCCACGAGGGCTTTATAGGCCTTCAGAACTGGGCATTTGCATTGATATACCCCTTTGACTTGATTGACGATTAACGACGAATCGCCAAAGATGTTCAATCTTTTGATGTTCATGGCGATTGCTGTCTGAAGACCTAGGAGCAAGGCTTCATATTCGCATTGTTGTTGGTGCACTGGAAGTTTAATTTAAATGACAGGGGCATTGGAGCGCCCTACGGTGTGAAGAATACAATTCCTGTGCCACCACCTTGCTCGCATTTAGAACCATCAAAAAATAAGGTTATGTCGGCCTGAGACTCAGGCTCTTCAGAATCTGGCGATTCTGAGACATGGAAGACCTCATCATCGGGTAGTTCTATGACCAGAGGCTGATCGTCTTCAAGAGGAGCCTCTGCTAGTTGATCGGCTATGACTTGTCCTTTTATAGATTTTTGTCCAATAAACTCAATGTCAAATTCCGTCAACAACATGATCCATTTCGTCGTGCGGCTACTATGATAAGTACGACTCATCATGTATCGCAATGGATTCTCCTTAGACACAACATACGTCGTGTTGCTCAGCTTGTAGTGGCGTAGCATTTTGGTTGCAAACACCACTGCCAAGGAGAGTTTCCCACCGTGATCGCCACTGAAAGCACGATATTCCGGTCAAAGGAAACACCAAGTGCAATTGCATTCAAAGTTAAGCACGCCTAAGTCCTAGAAATATGAATTACATGAAACGAAAAAGAGACATGTTGTAAGAGACGCAATCAGATAAAGAAAAATAGCCCTTTCATTAATTTCTTTTGATCTCTGTTACAATAATGCCTCCTCCCTTTTCAGGGGTTAGGAGCGCAAATAAGGTTTGATTACAATCGTTGAATGGTTCCTCCTTCCGCGTGCCCACGATTGCACTGGGCGGGCTAAGATGATGCCGCCACTGATGTTGATGGGTTCTTTGCCTCTGCTACTTCTCCTGCAAACAAAGAAATGATCAAGACGTTAGTAGCACCTGCTGCAAATTAAAAGCATTCTCTCTCTAAAACTAACAAAATATGCATACGAATATTTTCCTGAAACAGTGAAAACAGTGAATCCAAATTGCTTCAAAACCTGACATAAAGTAAGAAAAGTTACCAGAAGGACACGCCACCGAGGCAGCTGGCCAATTCACCTTAAACCGGAATTCGTCCCCGGCGGGACGACTTCGACCGTAATTCGTCCCTGGGTGGGACGAATTCTTCTGAGTAGGAGAAATCGACCTGCTGCTGCTCCAATGTCGGATCCCGGGACCTGTAAAACTCCTGCAAACAAGGGGGTTAGGTAATTGGGGCCATTTTGGGATGACCCAGATGGTCGGATTTTCCCAATTTGGCCTCCACCCTCGGGAATTTGACCTTGACACCTGCAAGTTAGCGAAACGACAAAGCAATACAAAACGCCCTAAACTCTGACCAAAAGCTACAAAATTGCAATTATAGACTAATCAGACCTAGTAACATAGAATGCAATCTAAAAATTAATCTAAAGTGCTCAAAAACTAAAATTAGAACTTGGGGGTGCGGGGGTGCCCAAGTGGGCCTCCCACCGTTGGCCCTCGATTTTGGAGCCAATCCACCAAGGATGGGCCCAAAACCTTTTAGGATTGGGGGTCGGCGAATTGGTAGGTTCAGATGTCCATGCGTCGGATTTGAGTAAGGTTCGAGCTTCCAAAGGCCACCCAACAACCTCCCTTGCAAAAGATTTTGATGGATGTAGGAAGGTGAACAAAGGGGGATGCAAATGAGTCTTCGATTCGGCAGCACTTCGTTGCTTGAACACTCCTTCCACCTGCATGTTTTGGGTGAGAAAATTCCCACCTTTTATAGACCCAAGGGGTCTCTTTTGGGAGGGAAGCACAAAAGCCAAGTGTTGGCCATGGGCGCCATGTGGCAGTCTTGTCTTCCCATGAGGGAGGGGAGTCCTCAATTGACTTGAACTTTGATAAATGCTTTTTGTAACAGTCCTCTAACGGCCCCTATGTCCACTTACACATGCGTGCAAGGTAGGAGCCCTTAACTGACTGTTCTGGGCTGCCACTTGGCACCATTTTCCTTTTTGCCCGTTAAGCTTGGAATTCGTCCCACCTAGGGACGGATTCAGAATTCGTCCTGGGGTGGGACGGATTCTATTTTGCATTCGTCCCGGGGTGAGACGAATACTGGGCAAAGTGTCCAAGTGTGCCAAATTGCTCCTTGCTAAGCTAGTAAGTAGCCTGTTCTTTGTGAAGTTCATTCTTCTGGGCTAGCATTGCGCCCAGTGCCACCTCAGTAGCTGAGATGTATAAGTAGAACGGCACACCTGGTCAGTTACGAACTTAACTATGCATACGTTGAGAAACTCTGCTTGGTAGTGGTGTTTGCCACCAAAAGGCTACACCACTACATGCTGAGCAACACGACGTATGTTGTGTCTAAGGAGAATCCATTGCGATACATGATGAGTCATACTTATCATAGTAGTCGCACGGCGAAATGGATCATGTTGTTGACAGAATTTGACATTGAGTTTATTGGACAAAAATCTATAAAAGGACAAGTCATAGCCGATCAACTAGCAGAGGCTCCTCTTGAAGACAATCAGCCTCTGGTCATAGAACTACCCGATGATGAGGTCTTCCATGTCTCAGAATCGCCAGATTCTGAAGAGCCTGAGTTTCAGGCCGACATAACCTTATTTTTCGATGGTTCTAAATGCGAGCAAGGTGGTGGCGCAGGAATTGTATTCTTCACACCGCAGAGGCGCTCCAATGCCCCTCGTCATTTAAATTAAACTTCCAAATGCACCAACAACAATGCAGAATATGAAGCCTTGCTCCTAGGTCTTCGTGACAACAATCGCCATGAACATCAAAATACTAAACATCTTTGGCGATTCGTTGTTAATCGTCAATCAAGTCAAAGGGGTATATCAATGCAAATGCCCAGTTTTGAAGGCCTATAAAGCCCTCGTGGATAAATTCCTGGCAAAATTTGAGTGGTATGACATCGAGGCACTCCCTCGATCATAAAATCATTTTGCGGACACAATGGCCTCCTTGGGGTCACTAATCTCACAAGACCTTTTCGGTGATATAGCAACCATTCAGGTCAAAACCTTATCGCAACCCGTGATGGAGCGTGCAAGCTCAGAATTGACGCTAGGAATCCACATGATCAAGATCGAACCATCTTCGGATAAGTTCTTTCGAATCCGAGACTATTTGAAACACGCCAACTGGGGGTCTTTGTTCTCCCCCATTCCCATTAATAGCAACACAACGCTATTTTTACAAGTTCTATCCCAATCAGCATTTGTTAGGGAAGAACTCCAAAAGGGATTGGTTGTTCAAACCGTCGAGGTATCTGATCAACAGGACTGGTATTTACCCATAAGAGATTACCTCAAGTTAGGTAATCTACCCTTTGGATTGACGCAAGCCGCAAAACGAACATTCAAACAGAAAGCGGCAAAATATGTCTTGATAGGAGACATTTTGTATCGTCGCAGCTACGACGGAATTCTTCTTCGTTGCTTGGACCAGCAAGAGTCCACTTGGGCAGTCACCCAAGCGCATGACGGTACATGTGGCGGCCACTTTAGTGGTATGGCCATTGCAAAGCGCATTCTTCGCATGGGCTATTATTGGCCATCTTTAGAGCGAGATTGCTGCGCATATGTCAAGAGGTGTGTGAAATGTCAACATCATGCCAATCCGATGCACGCACCTTCCCGGGCCCTACGGATACCCGATCCGCTTGGCCATTTTCGTAGTGGGGCCTCGATCTAATTGGAAAGATCTCCCCGCATCGTCGAGCCGTCACACGTTTATCATAACGGCCACGGAATATTTTACCAAATGGGTGGAAGCAATTCCGTTAACCTCTACGACAAGACCCCGCATTGCGGAGTTCATTTTGCATTACATCATATGTCGTTTTGGTATTCCATCCAAAATAATCTCGGATAATGGGCCATCATTCAAGAACAAAGACGTGCGTGCTTTAACCACAAAGTACAAAATTCAGCACAACTTTTCAACACCCTATTATCCGCAAGCAAATGGGCAAGTAGAGGCGTTAAACAAAATGCTAGTCGCCATCCTTAAAAAGACCGTCGCAGACAATCATAAGGATTGGCACATACAAATCCCACTTGCCCTTTGGGCCTATCGCACTAGCATTCGGACGCCCACTGGGGCAACTCTGTTTTCACTAGTGTATGGCTCAGAGGCAGTAATGCCTCTCGAGTTGGAAATTCCTTCCCTCCGCATATCAATGCAGGAATTCATCGATGATGACACTACGCGGTAGGCCCGGTTAGACCAACTTACGTTGCTTGATGAAAGACGCGTTAATGCTCTCGAGCACTTACGTATCTATCAAGAGTGGCTTAAGAGAGCTTACAACATGAAAGTTCACCTAAGAGACTTTCGGGTTGGTGATCTGGTTCTGAAGGAAAACCAACAAAACTCTAATTTGCCGTCCCATATGAGGGACAAATTTGCGGCAAATTGGTTAGGTCCGTATGTCATTGATAGCAAAATAGGACCAAGAACGTACAGGCTAGCTTCTCTTGACGGTATCAAGGAAACAGAACCCTTGAATATCAGTCATTTACGACCATTTCATATCTAAGACAGCCATGTACCAAAAAAAAAAAAAATTCAACAAAAACAAACAAACAAAAAGCTCCAAGGATTATCGCAATCTCTTGGTCACCCAAAAAGCTCCAAGGATTATCGCAATCTCTTGGTCACCCAAAAAGCTCCAATGATTATCGCAATCTCTTGGTCAACCCAAAAAGCTCCAAGGATTATCGCAATCTCTTGGTCACCCAAAAAGCTCCAAGGATTATCGCAATCTCTTGGTCAACCCAAAAAGCTCCAAGGATTATCGCAATCTCTTGGTCACCCAAAAAGCTCCAAGGATTATCGCAATCTCTTGGTCACCTAAAAAGCTCCAAGGATTATCGCAATCTCTTGGTCACCAAAAGCTCCAAGGATTATCGCAATCTCTTGGTCAAACAAATCAATAAATTCAACAAAAACAAAACAACAAAAATCAACAAAATAAAAAAAAAAAAAAATTTGCATCTCAATTCTAGGCATACTCGAATTCATCAAAATCAACAAAAACACCATGCATAAATCTTACCACACTACAGTCAGTGGTCTGGGAACGTACTAGGAGTTTCAGTGAATTCAATCATCATTTTCCTCTTTAGCCATGTAGTGTACCAAGTCGAACGGATTTTACAAAGGTAGAGTCATACTTGAAATACACCTTGTTACGTAACATCCCAACACAAATCAAACATTAAAATTCCCAAAATTGTGTGAACGAAATACGAAACCTGCAAAATAATCTAGGTCACCACAAGCGAAAGGTTATCTTGCTCATCCCCCTGTGCGAATGACCCCTAGAATGCTGAGAGTTGGCAAAAGGACAAGCTTCCTCCCTACCCAATTCCCTAAGAATCCCTAAAGTTCTCAATAGTTGCAGAACGCAAAAAATTTGCAAAATTTCAAACTCAAAAATTTGACAAACTACAGTGCAAACATCAAAGGCACAAACAACTGTGATTTTCATCACTCCATATCCCAAATCCCTTGCTCAAAAGAAAAATCAATCAAAATAAACAGTGATCTTATCACTACAAAAGAGCAAGAATCCCAATACAATTGAAAAAAAGAAGGGAGTTGACCTTGAATCCCCGGAACTCTCGTAATCTCGTAGGTCATAAGGCAAGCTTCAATACCAACTCGAGTAATGTAGTAAACCTCCCGCATGACGATATATCTGTCACATTAACTTGTGTACAGATCAATGTTTGCATGTGGATGAGCTAGCTTATGGCAGCCTGGATTACAACGCAGATTAATCTTAGTACATATAACAAAGGAATTCGTGGAGCTAATTAGGTGATCCTCAGTACAGGTTCGGTTGAAAGCCCATCTGGCACTGGCGGTATCCTAACAAATACCACTAAATGAACTCAATTGCACACACAGGGATGTGAAATAGCTCGGTCAAAAACAAGTTTGATTCATACCTTGTTCAAAAGTCTTGTAAGATAAAGTACAGTCATGGATAGTGAGTTAAAACTGTCTCGAATCTCGTGAAAATCTTACACTCATCCCGAAAACCATCTCACGCTACTTATCATTCTTATGATACCATCGTGAAAATACAAAAACAAAGAAAGAAAAACCAGATAAATAAAAATAGCATTCATCCATTTTGCATATCACATAGGTAAAAAAAAAAAAAAAATTCAATTCATCTGCATCCATCAAATAAATAAACATGCATAACAAAAATCAATCACATCATCACATGTACAAATCCAAAAATAAAACCGGTATATATATATATATATATATATATATATATATATATATATATTATATCGTCAAAAAAAAAAAAGATGCCCGCAGGCTACAAAAACAGGTCCTCAGACCCCGCAATCATATCCAAAACCCAACCTAAGGCGTCGGCCACCATGATCACGCAGGATCGGTGCGACGGGAACTACCCCCCATGGTGTGGGTCCTACGGGACCTCGCAGGGCGGCTCATCGCTAGCCCCCGCATCATGCCTACTACCACCCCCCTCATCCAACCACCTGCGGCGAGATGATGCTGACTGCTCAGTCAGACTATCCCTTGTCCGTCAAGAAGATCTGCTGATCGAAGGCTCAGGGAGCCGCCCGCCAAGGCGGATGACCTCCCTATCCAAGTCTATCCGGTATAGACACCACTCTACCTCCCGCCGATGATAGATAGACAATACATCATCGTGCTACGCCAAAACGCTATCCCGCTCTGCCAACTGAGCCCGCAGAAGATCCCTCTCTAGATCCCGCATCCGTAGCAGCTCTGTAAGCCGTGCAACCTCATCGCCTACATCCGACCCCACCCCCTCCATATCTGTCGGACGCATAGGACTCCCGGGGACAATAGCCTACCCAGGCTCCAACTGCTCCTCCACATCCTGCATGTCCAGCTGCTCCGAAACACCCAAGTCCACATCCTCATCTCCCACATCCGCCATGTCTGCATCATCCAACGACCCTCCCCAATCACCCCCTGTCACCTCAGCATCCTCCACTGCCGCCTCCGCACCTCCCAGTGGACCCTCACCTCTCCAGCGCCACAAAACCCACCACGAGTCATACTCAGTGGTAGTACCTACGTCATCCACATCCAACACCTCAATAACAGCATCCGACTCCTCGCCCAATGGCACGAGGACAGGTGGCTCCAGATCCCTCTCATCTCCCCGACGTCGATAGCCTACGGGTTCACCAGGAAACCCCTGGCACACCCCAAACTATCATGTAACCCGGCGGTACGGAAAGAACTCATGCTCCGTCCCGTGCCGCCCAGTCAACCATCGCTCCCTCCATACCCGTCGGAGCCACTCTCCGACCTCGAGCCGGTCGGGACGAGTCCCGATAGGGACGCCAAAACACCTCCCCTGGAGTGAGCCGTGAAAAGGCATCAATGTAGTGCTCAACTGCACCTGCCCATCGCCGACTCTGCCCCTGCTCCACAGACCGTCGCCACAAAGCTGCATAACCAATCTCATCATCCTCCATCGCCACCCGAGTCATCCACGGTAACCCGGTAGGCCTCTCAACGACTATGTGCTTGCCAACCCCAACGATCGCAACAAAAAGCCGCAATCGACACCCTTTCACCGTCGACAGCGGACCCCGTACGCCTCTCCGTAAAGTTGCGCCAACAAAGTCTCGTCCCCATCTCGAGATCAACGGTGCCTCTACCGGGCACTCGCCAACCGCCACACCAAATCCAAGCAGGTTCCATGGGAACCTCGCGCTCGACGAATCAGGGAGAAGAATGTTAGAAATGAGGCCCATCGAGAATGCGTGCCTCACTCCTAACATCCCCCTCTCCTTCCACCAACCAACCAAAATCCCGCCGGCCGGAAATCCGCCTCATTGTCTCCACCGGGTCCGCTACACCCGGCTCCCCCCATGCCCAAAACATCTCGTGAGTATAGCAGTTCGTTGATCGAACAGAGATGTCCTAATAGGCAGACCATCTATCGGAATCCGAAGCAACCGATAGATGTCCTCAAGAGTCACAGTCATCTCCCATATCGGGAGATGGAAAGTATTGGTCCTCGGATCCCAAAGCTTGATCAGGGCCGTCAGATAGGCCTGATCCGAAACCACAGGCTCTAGTCGAGCCACCTGCTTGAGCCCAAGGGCATCAAGTCATTCCCAGTCGTCATCAGTCAAGGCCAACCGTGCCTCAGTAAAGGCAGCAGGTACACGGTACCGGCTCCTAACAACCTGCAAGCAAAAAAATAATAATAATAATAAATAAAATAAAAATAAAATTTTCAATTCTAGGGTTTCTAACCTTAGTTGTTAAACAAAAAACATCACAAAAAAAAAATCTTAAAATTTTGAAAAGCGCAACACAAAAACAATGCATTCAGTTAAAGCAAAATAAGCCCTAGGGTCACTTACAGGACTCGCCTCGGCTCCGCCGCTCGAACCAGTTTGTGCACTCATGATGGCAGAGAGAATTCCAGTAGCGCTTCGCTTCGCAGAATTACCTCCTCCTCCCAGAGCTCCAAAATCGCAAGAAAAAAATGACACAAATGAGCCCAAAATCAAGTTTTGGCCCTTAAATAGGCCTTTTGCACTAGAATTCGTCCTTGACTGGGACGAGCGCTCTGATTAGTGCTCGTCCCACCCAGGGACGAATTCTCTAGCTGGAATTCGTCCCACCCAGGGACGAATTCAGGCCAGCACAAAAAAAAATCAAGAAAAATGACTAAAAATGCACTAAAAATAGACAATAAAACTGCCTGACAGGATTGCAAATGCAACTGACAACATGGGCATACAAAATCGGCATCGGGGTCACAAAATTATCAATATCCTACTCCCTAAGAAGGCTACCATAGCCGGACCGCTCCAGGGGAAGACAGATTTTGAAAATTTAATCCCAAAAATGATGTCAAAAAAAACAACAAAAACAGTACAAAATTCAACAAAAACACAACATAAACATTGCCAGACACAAGTGCTCTTGCACTTAACCTCTTGGCATAGCAAAATTGATGTCGGAGTTTGCATTGTCACTATCCTACTCCCAAAGAAGGCTACCATAGCCGGACCGCTCCACGGGAGGACGGATTGCCGACAATTCAATCACCAAATGGTGTCACAAAAAACAACAAAAACAGTACAAAATTCAACAAAAACACAACATAAACATTGCCAGACACAAGTGCTCTTGCACTTAACCTCTTTGCATAGCAAAATTGATGTCGGAGTTTGCATTGTCACTATCCTACTCCCAAAGAAGGCTACCATAGCCGGACCGCTCCACGGGAGGACGGATTGCCGACAATTCAATCACCAAATGGTGTCACAAAAAACAACAAAAACAGTACAAAATTCAACAAAAACACAACATAAACATTGCCAGACACAAGTGCTCTTGCACTTAACCTCTTGGCATAGCAAAATTGATGTCGGAGTTTGCATTGTCACTATCCTACTCCCGAAGAAGGCTACCATAGCCGGACCGCTCCACGGGAGGACGGATTGCCGACAATTCAATCACCAAATGGTGTCACAAAAACAACAAAAACAATACAAAATTCAACAAAAACACAACAAAAACATTGCCGGGCATAAGTGCTCATGCACTTAACCTCTAGGCAAAGAAAATCGATGTCGAGGTCCAAATTATCGCTCTCCTAGTTCCCCAAGAAGGCTATCATAGCCGGACCGCTCCACGGGAAATAGGTTTTCGACGATTTCACCTCATTATGACATCACCAAAAGGGTTAACACCCACCAAAAATAGGTCCATATGTTGGAAAAATTGCACACGCTTAACGGTAAACCCTCTAAAGGCAAACCTTGCACAAGTCATCTTGGGTCAAGCGACTCGTCGCTTCTCTCACGAAGGTCATTCCCTCATCGATTCGTCGCTTGAGGGGGTAGTCACACTTAGTCACCAATCAACAATCACACACCCAATTAAGGAAAACGACATGCATTCAAAGAATCATTGACAAAGACAATCACGCTCCTGCTGGGGCGATAAACAAGCAACAATCAAATCAATCAAACACTTGGCATTTCGATGAATCATGAACACAAGGTTCCCCCCGAGGATAAAAACGCCCTTCACTTGTTCATGATCGATCAATGTCCAAGTTCAAGTCACACCTCACCAAAACAGGTTAATACTTGAAATCAAATTCCTTAGCTCGTCGAAGCAAGGATTCAAGAATGCATGCCCTTTCCATACTTGGGGCATCAAAAGTTGGTTAGGTTACCAAGAAACCCTAATCATTAGTGCTTTGGTTATCTATTTTTGCTCAGCACTGCGTCACCCGTAGCGCTTCCCAAAAAGGGGCATCTGTAGACACCAAAACAGCACCAATCCGATTATGTGACTGCAAACACTGATCGCTTTGACAAACACAGCCCCCAGGGCAGCCCTCAAAGGTTAAACAGTGGTCTTAACCACTTTCATAGCAATTTTGTGAGGTCAAGGAGCAATTTGGCACACTTGGACACTTTGCCCAGTATTCGTCTCACCCAGGGACGAATTCAAAATAGAATCCGTCCCACCCCAGGACGAATTCTGAATCCGTCCCTGGGTGGGACGAATTCTAAGCTTAACGGGCAAAAATGCAAATGGTGCCAAGTGGCAGCCCAGAACAGTCAGTTAAGGGCTCCTACCTTGCACGCATGTGTAAGTGGACAGAGGGGCCGTTAGAGGACTGTTACAAGAAGCATTTATCAAAGTTCAAGTCAATTGAGGACTCCCCTCCCTCATGGGAAGACAAGACTGCCACATGGCGCCCATGGCCAACACTTGGCTTTTGTGCTTCCCTCCCAAAAGAGACCCCTTGGGTCTATAAAAGGTGGGACTTTTCTCACCAAAAACAGATAGGTGGAAGGAGTGTTCAAGCAACGAAGTGCTTCCGAATTGAAGACTCACTTGCATCCCCCTTTGTTCACCTTCCTACATCCATCAATCTCTTTTGCAAGGGAGGTTGTTGGGTGGCCTTTGGAAGCTCGAACCTTACTCAAATCCGACGCATGGACATCCGAACCTACCAATTCGCCGACCCCCAATCCTAAAAGGTTTTGGGCCCATCCTTGGTGGATTGGCTCCAAAATCGAGGGCCAACGGTGGGAGGCCCACTTGGGCACCCCCGCACCTCCCAAGTCCTAATTTTAGTTTTTGAGCACTTTAGATTATTTTTTAGATTGCATTCCGTGTTACTAGGTCTGATTAGTCTATAATTGCAATTTTGTAGCTTTTGGTCAGAGTTTAGGGTGTTTTGTATTGCTTTGTCGTTTCGCTAACTTGCAGGTGTCAAGGTCAAATTCCCGAGGGTGGAGGCCAAATTGGGAAAATCCGACCATCTGGGTCGTCCCAAAATGGCCCCAATTACCTAACCCCCTTGTTTGCAGGAGTTTTGCAGGTCCCGAGATCCGACATTGGAGCAGCAGCAGGTCGATTTCTCCTATTCAGAAGAATTCGTCCCACCCAGGGACGAATTACAGTCAGAATTCGTCCTGCCCAGGGACGAATTCCAGTTTAAGGTGGATTGGCCAGCTGCCTCAGTGGCAGTGGCCTTCTGGTGACTTTTCTTACCTTCTGTCAGGTTTTGAAGCAATTTGGATTCACTGTTTTCACTGTTTTAGGCAAATATTCGTATGCATATTTTGTTAGTTTTAGAGAGAGAATGCTTTTCATTTGCAGCAGGTGCTACTAACGTCTTGATCATTTCTTTGTTTGCAGGAGAAGCAGCAGAGGCGAAGAACTCATCAACATCAGCGACGGCATCATCTTGGCCCGCCCATTGCAATCGTGGGCACGCGGAAGGAGGAACCATTCAGCGATTGTAATCAAACCCTATTTGCGCTCCTAGCCCCTGAAAAGGGAGGAGGCATTATTGTAACAGAGATCGAAGGAAATTAATGAAAGGGCTGTGTTTTCTTTATCTGATTGCGTCTCTTCCAACATGTCTCTTTTTCGTTTCATGTAATTTATATTTCTAGGACTTAGGCGTGCTTAATTTTGAATGCAATCGCACTTGGTGTTTCCTTTGACCGGAATCTCGTGCTTTCAAAGGCGATCACGGTGGGACTTAGGCACGAATTTTGATCACGGTGGGATTCAAGGTCAACTCCCTTCTTTTTGAATGCTTTCCATGAGATTTTGGTGCAATTTGAAACACTGATCGCTTTGACAAACACAGCCCCCAGGGCAGCCCTCAGAGGTTAAACAGTGGCTTTAACCACTTTCCTAGCAATTTTGTAAGGTCAAGGAGCAATTTGGCACACTTGGACACTTTGCCCAATACTCGTCTCACCCCGGGACGAATTCAAAATAGAATCCGTCCCACCCCAGGATGAATTTTGAATCCGTCCCTGGGTGGGACGAATTCTAAGCTTAACGGGCAAAAATGCAAATGGTGCCAAGTGGCAGCCCAGAATAGTCAGTTAAGGGCTCCTACCTTGCACGCATGTGTAAGTGGACAGAGGGGCCATTGGAGGACTGTTACAAGAAGTATTTATCAAAGTTCAAGTCAATGAAGGACTCCCCTCCCATGGGAAGACAAGACTGCCACATGGCGCCCATGGCCAACACTTGGCTTTTGTGCTTCCCTCCCAAAAGAGACCCCTTGGGTCTATAAAAGGTGGGAATTTTCTCACCCAAAACAGACAGGTAGAAGGAGTGTTCAAGCAACGAAGTGCTGCCGAATTGAAGACTCACTTGCATCCCCCTTTGTTCACCTTCCTACATCCATCAATCTCTTTTGCAAGGGAGGTTGTTGGGTGGCCTTTGGAAGCTCGAACCTTACTCAAATCCGACGCATGGACATCTGAACCTACCAATTTGCCGACCCCCCAATCCTAAAAGGTTTTGGGCCCATCCTTGGTGGATTGGCTCCAAAATCGAGGGCCAACGGTGGGAGGCCCACTTGGGCACCCCCGCACCTCCCAAGTCCTAATTTTAGTTTTTGAGCACTTTAGATTATTTTTTAGATTGCATTCCGTGTTACTAGGTCCGATTAGTCTATAATTGCAATTTTGTAGCTTTTGGTCAGAGTTTAGGGTGTTTTGTATTACTTTGTCGTTTCGCTAACTTGCAGGTGTCAAGGTCAAATTCCCGAGGGTGGAGGCCAAATTGGGAAAATCCGACCATCTGGGTCGTCCCAAAATGGCCCCAATTACCTAACCCCCTTGTTTGCAGGAGTTTTGCATGTCCCGAGATCCGACATTGGAGCGACAGCAGGTCGGTTTCTCCTACTCGAAGAATTCGTCCCACCCGGGGACGAATTACGATTAGAATTCGTCCCGCCCGGGGACGAATTCCGGTTTAAGGTGGATTGGCCAGCTGCCTCAGTGGCAGTGGCCTTCTGGTAACTTTTCTTACCTTCTGTCAGGTTTTGAAGCAATTTGGATTCACTGTTTTCACTGTTTCAGGCAAATATTCGTATGCATATTTTGTTAGTTTTAGAGAGAGAATGCTTTTCATTTGCAGCAGGTGCTACTAACGTCTTGATCATTTCTTTGTTCGCAGGAGAAGCAGCAGAGGCGAAGAACTCATCGACATCAGCGACGGCATCATCTTGGCCCGCCCATTGCAATCGTGGGCACGCGGAAGGAGGAATCATTCAGTGATTGTAATCAAACCCTATTTGCGCTCCTAGCCCCTGAAAAGGGAGGAGGCATTATTGTAACAGAGATCAAAGGAAATTAATGAAAGGGCTGTGTTTTCTTTATCTGATTGCATCTCTTCCAATGTGTCTCTTTTTTGTTTCATGTAATTTACATTTCTAGGACTTAAGCGTGCTTAATTTTGAATGCAATCGCACTTGGTGTTTCTTTTGACCGGAATCTCGTGCTTTCACCTATTAGTGCATCAAAATTTAGAGTAGAAAGATCTTTAGATTCCTCAATGATGATAGCAATATGGTTCCATTTATGAAGAAGTGTTATCAACACTTTCTTTACAACCATTTTAGGTTTTATGTCTTCTCCAAGGATCTCCATATTGTTGACAACTGCTTTCACTTGTACACAGTAGTCACCAACGTTCTCATTTTCCTAAATTTTTAGATTCTCAAAATCTCACTTTAAGATTTGAAGCCTCACTTGCTTCACCTGATCGCTCCCTTGATAACCTTCTTTCAAATCTTTCCAAGCTTCAAGTGCTATTTTACAAGCAACAATCTTGAGTGTTAGGATCCTCCATCCTAACATTATTAGTTAGTATTATTAATCATTTAATTATTATATTATTATCCCATAAAGTGAACCATCACATTATTCATACGTGAACCATCACGTCTCTTCATAATGTGAACCATAACGTCTCTTCACCAACGTAGCTTTAGGGTAGATATATATATTAGGTTGGCCATTCAAACAAATCATCCAAGAAGAGGAAGAAGAATAAGAATCATATATTCTAAAGGAGGGAGCCCCGTTATAGTGGCAAAGCGATTACAAGGGAGCCCCCTATAGTGGCAAAGCGATTACAAGGGAGCCCCATTTGAGTGGCCTGCGATTACATTTACATTAATTTGTTAATAATTTTACAGTAAGACCTTGGGGTCTTACCATTTGGTATCAGAGCCAAATAGAAATACACTATTTCATAGTGTGTCAAATGATCATAGGGAAGTAGCCATTTTGACATGGGAGATTTATTAAAAAATTTCCTAAAGTACAACAAAACCAAAATATTTTTAGCAAAATACTATGCAAATGGCCAATGGAGGAATATATCATGATCCCAACCTACTTTTGCTGCTTAATATTGCCCACCTATGTCAAATCACATCAGTGTGTGCATATAAAATTTAGTTCCAGGATATCACCAGTCGCATCATAGGGTTGGATGAATCAGTTCTCATAAGTGGTTTCATTAGTGGATTAAAAGAAGAAAATAGAGTGGCGGTCATGATGTACACTCCTCACACCCTACAAGAAGCCATTGGATTAGCCTTGTTAGTTGAAGATAAATTCAATGTTCAACGTCGACACAGGGAGCAACCTATTGATAAATCATCATTCATGCCCACTATCCCAAAAACTAAACCCTTTCCAGTTAAGTACCTCAGCCTGCAAGAAATGGAGGAGCGACGAGTGAAAGACCTCTATTGTACTTGTGATGAGCAATTTGGGCCTCATCATTGTTGCGCTACACCAACATTGTATTTATTAAATATAAATAATCCTTGTCTCTCCATAGGGGCCAAATAGTTATATGTATAATTGTTGAATGTACTTGATCCCTATCATTCCATAGAGGTAGAAGGTGAGGTAGATGTGCAAGACATGATCAAAGCACCTGATCACAACAATGAAGGAAAAGAGATCGATATACAAGAAGTGACCAATGAAGGCCAGTCATACACTCTAACAAGACTACACACAAGTTCTTCACAAATAGTGAGTTCTCACTACAGGGTCAAACCTATTCAAAAACAAGGTAGAAAGGTGACTGCACACTCCTCCATTACCTCTCCCAGGGAAGAACAGGAGAAAATAGAAGTTTTACCACCTCTTTTTATGCATCATTTTAAGGCGTTTGAAGAATCCCAAGTGTTTCCCTTCCCTCATCATCACACATTTACTAATTTTTTTGGAAACCCCCTGCTAACACTTCATCCCTATCGATATCCCTACCTACGAAAGGATGACAATAAAAGATTCCAATAACTTATGCAAATCCTTCTTGGAAAACAAAGGATAAATCTTCTCACATTGAGCTTTGAGGATAAATATCTTTTTAAGGAGGGTGGCATGTTAGGATCCTCCATCCTAACATTATTATTTAGTATTAGTTAGTATTATTAATCATTTAATTATTATATTATTAACCCATAAAGTGAACCATCACATCTCTTCATACGTGAACCATCACGTCTCTTCATAACGTGAACCATCACGTCTCTTCACCAACATAGCTTTAGGGTAGATATATATATTAGGTTGGCCATTCAAACAAATCATCCAAGAAGAGGAAGAAGAATAAGAATCATAGATTCTAAAGGAGGAAGCCCCCTATAGTGGCAAAGCGATTACAAGGGAGCCCCCTTTGAGTGGCCTGCGATTACATTTACATTAATTTGTTAATAATTTTATAATAAGACCTTGGGGTCTTACCACTGGGAAAGATGCTTTTCTCCAAGGCTTCTTGGAGATGGTAGAGAGTGAATGAGTTCTTCTTTTAGGCATATTTTTAGTAGTCTTATCAGCTAAACTCAAGGTAGTCCAGTCTTGAGGTTCATTGTAGCATTCCTCAACAATATCCCATAAACCTTTACCAATGGGTAGGGTCTTCATCTTGATAGACTAGTACTCATAATGTAACCCATGAAACTCAGGTATGGGTAGATTATTATTTGATGCCATAACTTTTGAAAATAATCTAGAAATACACTTATTTTATTTCTCAATACAATCAATACACTATACTTTTCAAAGAAAAAATTACATATTTAAATCAAATCTAACTTGATCTACTCTCTCGTAGGTATCCTGTTCTACTTGCATAGGTTCTCCTATCACTTGATTGACAAAGGTGTCAACAACTGAATAACCATTATCACTAACAATAATGACTTCAAGTTATTGTGGTTTTGGCTCCACTATTTCAACTGAGTTACTATCACTTAGATAAATAATATCAGGTTTCTATGGTGCAACTTCTATAGATCCTGACACCTCATATCTGCTACCAAAATAATTGTCTTCAGAATCACCATTATATTTTGCATTTGATGCTCTTTGATTTACTATTAAAACATTTTAAAGTTTATTGAATATAGTATTCAATACATACATTAGAACTTTTTCATCAAAAGATTCAGGGGCTTCTCTTGCTAAAAGAGAATGAAGGACATAATAGCATCCAATTGACCTTAACATTAATGACTACATAAATATTCCCCTTTGATGTAAAAAATATCCCCTCCTTAAAGCAGAAAAATAATACTTTTATGCTCCCTTTTTCTTGTTACAAAGATTGCCTCTTAGGCAATGGTGCAAATCACTTACAAAAATTACCTCTTAGGCAATAGTTAAAAAATTTGCAAGTTGTTTTTTTTTTATTGCATAAAAAACTTTATCAAAGGTTTAACTAATAAAATTTTAATTTTAACTAAAAAAAGAACATTTAAATAAATAAAATGTTTTTTCTAATTAAATTAAAATTAAATTAAAAACTATTTGATAAAAAAATTAAATTATGCAAAAAAAAATATTTAAGGTGAGTCCTCCTCACCTTATAGAAGCCAAGCGTATATATTTTTTAAAAAGAAATAGAGCCCCGATGGGACTCGATCTACTCTCGATCGTGAATGAGCACCCTTAGAGTGGGAAGCTCTGCCAGTTGGGCTACGATACCAGATGAGTACCAAAGGGAACAACATTTCCTTTGTTCTTGTCCATTGGGCAAAATTTAAAAAAAAAATTGGGACTATTTGTCCCACATTACCCCTACGACAATGTTTGGGGTGTTTAAAAGAAAAAACACAGCCAAGTTAAGTGATTGCCTTCGGGAAATCAACGAACCAACCTTTTTTGTCAGAATTACCAATCACAGTCCACCAACTTAGCATCCAATCACAGTCTGCCATTTTAGCATCTATTCATAGTCTGCCACGTGTGTCTTGGTTCCTGCACCTAACAAGCGCTAGGTGTCCACCACATCAACTTCTGCCTTAGGAGTTGTACCGTTTGCCACGTTAGCTTCGCCACATCAGCTCCTACCTTGGGAGTTGTATCATCTACCATGTTAGCTATGCCATGCAGCTCCTTGATTCGCATGTGATGTCGATGCTCATGTTGCGGGTCAGTTCTAGCTCTGCGAACTGGTCCTCAGGATGCATGCCTAGGGCTGCCATGCCATCTGCGTAGGCTCCTCTGTGGGCCACTCCTCGAGATGCATACTTGGGGCTTTGGATCCTCTATGGGCTGCTCCTCGAGATGCGTGTTTGGCTTCTACGTCAAGTCTCTTACCCTAGCTCTGATACCAAATGTAGTTTAGGAAACATAATAATCTAATTTAAATAGAAAATTACATAGGGATTATATAGTATAGAGGTCGGAATAACCACTAACCATAAAGCCTAAATCTGGGAGATGCTAACTCGAAGAAAAATGCAACACTCTAACCTTGCCAACCATGTCATCCAAAAGATATTAAAAAAATAAAATCTAAGCGTAGACTATATGCTAACAGGAAAGAGAAGGCAAGTTGAATTCATACACAAGAATCATAAATATTTTATCTTGAATGCCTTTGATTCTCTCATAGACATTGACGATACTAAAAAAGTAAAAATAGTTTTGATCCTTGAAGATTCCTCATAACGTGTATCTCATGGAATGCTCATGGTATGATAGGTGCAATTAGAAATTACTATGTATGAAATAATATTTTGGATATATCTTCAAGATTTGGTGTTATCAACATTATTTACCTATAAAAAGTAAAGGTAACAAACTTTATTCTACATAGTGCTTGTTAATTTATTTGGCCTTGGGACTAATTTTACTCCACCTCTCATACATCTAGCATAAGAGAAGAAATTATTTTTATATTGGATACCTATCACTCCCATTTTATAACTTAGGGAGTGGATCTTGTTAGAATATTATTAATGTGCACTATGCCTTCATGACACTTTTCATATTATCTTGACACTTGTCATGTATTCATATAGGCCTTTGGCCTATATATTGTAATACATTTCTTGTATAATTTATCTCATCTCTTTGAATCCTAACATTTGGTATCAGAGCAGGCTTTCCCTACCCTGTGAAACCCTTGAGGGGGGATTTCCCTCATGGAAATCCTCCCTCCTCCCCCTCATTTTTTTTAGCTCCATTTTTTTTCTAAAATACTGAGGGAGTATGCTCTCCATTCTTGGATGGATCAAAAACCAAACATTGAAGAAATTAATAGCTGCCATTTTTTGAGAGATCCATTCCTATGTTTCTGTCCGTAGAAGTAATTTTTTGTGAGAGATAAAAAATAGGAAACTAGAATAATATTTACTATGGACTTAGCAGAAATTCCATTTTGGAGGATACTTGGTCAATGTTGGCTAGTTTGTGTACCATTATTCAAATTTATCATTTTTTTTATTATTTATTTTTTACAGGTCCATATAAACTCTTGCAATGTTGTTCGATGTTTCATGGAGGGGTGTTTGATCTGCTAGTCTATATATCTATTTGTGTGTAGATATATTTAGTTTGCAGTGCAGTTTGGAGAGCTGTGTAATCGAGGAATGGCTACTTCCAGCTTCGGGGCTGCTTCTGCTTCGTTTATCCCATGGCTGAAGGATCTGGGAGGCGTCAAACTTATCAACAACACGGTCCATGCTGTAGAGGCAGCAAGTCAGGAGGAGGCGTCAAGATTCTTTGTTTGTAGAATGAGAGTGAAATTAGTCTGAGGTATTTTTTATCAGGCTATGTGGAGGTGGAAGTGAAGCTTCGGTCGCGCGTTCGTGGACGTGATTTTTTGTTATAATCTGGGTGGAGTCTTCGTGATGGGTGAAGTTTTTACGTGGTGATGGACATCGATGATGCCACCATGCATTTGAGAGTGTCATTTACCTGTTGTAAGTTGAAGTTTATGCGACTATTTGCCAGGCAATGTGTTGACGTACTTCAATTTTTTTTGACACGACAACAGTGAAGAATGGCTATTTTTTGATTATCTATAGATCTGTTTCTACGTGGAGGCAACACAATGTGTTTCTATAGCCATATAACTGGTAATCCATATCATTCGGCGAGTGGTGAGTAATGCCAATCTGAATTGTTAGCTGGAGATGCTTCTTTGTAGAGTTTCAGTGGCTATTTTTTCAGCGATCCTCGTGTGCAAATAGCTAATAGTTTGTACACAGTGGAGAAACCCAGGAGGAGACGACATTCTAGAGCTCGCGATAGAGGATATTTAAGGACACTACTACTGATATTTTCATGATTACCACAAGTGTAAGGCTATTACTATTTTTTTTATGAGCGTAAGTTTGACCATCAGTTCGAATCATCCGCAAAACCAGATTTCAGTGATCACAGGCAGCATGGGATGGAGGTAGCATGCTCATGGACGATGGTAGAAAATAAAGCCTTATGTTTTTTCATGTTGCACGTATGGCAGTTGAATGGTGGACAATGTTCGGATTGCCACTGCATAATGTTTCAAATCGCTCAGGTAGAGCGATTATTGACTGCAACTCTGTGTAGCCCCCGATGCTTCTTAACACCATTTTGTTTATATTTTTCCAAATGGGTTGCCGACGGATCACGGGTGACATATATCATTAAAATATTCTAGAATATTTCCCAGAATCAAATCCATTGAAGCAGAGGATCCCGCATGTGTTCTAGCAAGGCAAACCACACACATAGAATTGTTGTGTACAAAGATTGATGGAAGGTCTGGGCAGAAGGATTATGGATGCACACTCTGTAATTGACTATGACAAAAACATGAGAAAACAGATGCATTTGTTTTTTGTTGTACCCGTGATAAATACCAGACCCTGATATGGTATCCGTTGTCTGTTTTTCCACCAATTTCTACTCACATGTAATGGCCAGATTATGGCCTAGTTTATATCAATTTGTTTGTTTGTTCGTGCTATTCTCGAGGGTATTGACGTGGCCATGATGGTGGGCATGGCCTAGTTTATATCAATTTGTTTGTTTGTTCATGCTATTCCTAAGGGTATTGACGTGGCCATGATGGTGGGCACCATAGAGTCGAGGGCAAGTGCAAGAACCGTTCACCTTCAATGCCAATAACAGGTTGCTGCGGATGTATATGATGTGTAGATGAAGTCTTACTGATATGAAATCAATGTTTTTCATTACTTTTATGAGTTTTTCATTGTTTTTCATAGTTGCACCGATAGATGGATCAACACCTATGTCTGGCATTGTATTCTAGGCCAGGCCATTTTTTTTTATGTGAGCAGTTTTAACCCGTGGAGATGCATGTGGGATTCTGGCGTAGGGGGGATTTTGAACTCTTGGAAGGGTCTGCATCCACCTAATGAAAAGTTGCACACCTATTATTTTTCTATTGCACTACTGAACACAAACCTCAATTTTTTGTAATCCCACGCAAAAATTGCATGAGAATGATGCATCCGATCTATGGTGAAATGTACGATCTGTAGTGATCGTAAAATACATGATCTGTAATGGGCAGCAATGTTTCAGATTTTTTTCCCTATTCCAGTGTTTTGATTTTGTGGATTATTTTTTTAATTTGTTTTGCAAGCGGTGCTCGGTGCTATCTGCAACAAATATTTCCAAACCAAAACAATCGGTAACCTTCCACAGTTTTTCCAGATCAAATATGGGCTGCTTATTTTTTTGGTTTGCCAGGTCCTCCAGGTGGGCGTGGGATAATGGCTGCATTGCGAATTGGTGGATGCAGTGGGCAGTGTAGTGGGAGGCATCTATGCTGGGCTCTGTTCAAAAATATTTTTTCGATGCCCATACTAAAGATAAAATGGAGAGTGATGAGGTTTTCCTATGAGACGATGCCGGTTGCGGGAGCAGGCAGTTGGTTGATTGTTTTAATTTGTGCGTATGTGTTGAAATATGGAGGACCCATCAATCATCGAGTGATGAACCTAAGCTACATTCGGTTTCGACCAAGTGCTATTTTTTCATAACTGCAAATTATAAGCTCTTTTATTTCTAAGCTACTGCGTGTAACTCACAAAATTTCACGAACATCACGTGTGGGAACTTAAGTTGACTGTGGGATCCTACCACATTTTGTTCGTGTGGCTACGTAGTGATTTTGGAGGTAATACAGCATCGTGGTAGCATCAAGCCTGGGAGCACAGAACCTGGCGGAGAAATAATTTTTGATGGGCGGATTTTGTTTTCTATTGGAGATGTCATGAAAAAATAAGGAGGATCGCCTGTTCGATGAGTTAGTGATATCCAACGTGTTATTTCATGGTGGAAAGAACATCGTCTAGGACTGCCCTCTGCTGCTGTTTGTTTGTGCGTGGCAGAAAGCTCACCGATTTTGCTTGCGGTATGTAGTGAGTACTGCAGCGGTAAGCGTGGACCTCAAGATGACATGGTGGTGGACATTTTTCATCAGATTGAATATTAAGAGAGATCAAACCATTGTAGATGTTGATTGAGAGAGTTTTATTTTTTTGGTGATAGCGGATAGATTTGAATCTATGGGAAATATTTGCTGGTGTTGAAAATGTTTGTTTGGAAGTGTGTAGGATAAGCAGTTGGAGTTTGTTAAACCTGGTGACTTTACTATTCCATGATTGAAGAATTCCATTGACGAAAATGCTCTCAGTCTTGTTTGATGAAACAAGCACGTTCCTGCCTTTGGCGCACATGACAGTAATCGAATCTCCTATGGGCAGAAATTTATCTTCGTGGAAGCTGTTCTGGTTTGATGCCAAAGGAGGAGAAACCGATGGTGGTGCCAGCAAAAAGAAAAGACCATTTGAAAGCAGTAGATTTGGTGAAGTTTCTAGACAATGAAGGTAGCAAGCTGAAGAAAATTTATGACGAGCAAATTTGCAGAGGCTGTGCTTCTCCACGGCCTGTATGATAGACTGAGGATGAAGTAAAACCAGCATGGCGCTTGCTCCTTGATCTGACAAAAGCCAAAGATGTGGCAGAGATCTGGATATGCTGAACCTTATTCAATACAAAAGGGAGGCACTCAAACTTGTTCATGAAGAGCTTGTGGATCTATGTGTTGCTTGTTTCAGTTGCTCGATGGGAGGAGCTAGAAAGTTTTTAAAACTGTTCTATTCTACAATTTATGCTAATGCGTTAATGAGTTCTTTTTTGTGTGGCGAAGGGTTTCCATACTGTGGAGGAAACGTGTTTGGTGTTTTTAAAATGGTAGACTTTTAAATTTATCAGATGCACATAGAAATATCTATTTTATTATTTTTCTTCCCATTGAAGGCACACTAGAAGCCGCTTGGCATGATGGAATTTTTACACGAGGTGTGACGGAAGGCCGCCACGGTGAGATTATCGCATATGTGTTGCATATGTGGTTGACGTGGGTCTCGAATCGAAATCCACGAAGGTCTTAAATGAGTGGGGGCCTAAGCAAGTGGGTATTGAGTGGGTCGAATTATTTAAATATTATGTTTTCTAATGTTTTGAGGACCCATTATGTATAAAGTGGAGGACCACTTTATCTATCATTGTATACAATTGTAATTTTCAAATTTCAAGATAACGGTTCATGGGCTATTTAATTCCCCTACAAGGGAAAATTTAAAGACTATTTTTTTACGCTTGAGAGCGATGCCAAGAGAATAATCTTGATGTGTATTTGTTGCCTAGAGAAGCATGTTGTTGTTTTTTGCAACATTTGAAAATCCCATTGAAACCCAAACATAGGGGTATTTATAGTCATCAAAAAGGTTTTTCCATGACAGACACGTTGGTGGTGTCCTAATTTTATTTTGAGGTTGTTTCATTTGCATATTTTAGCCTGAAAGTTTTGTACCTTGGAGTGCACTCTCGGTTGTACCCGACACTCCCAAGGCAAATTGTATGTGATCCTTATACCTAGTCACCTTCTCTATAGCACCTAGCAGATGTAGTGGATGGTTACCCATGCATTATGGTAGGATGAGGTGGTTACAATAAGGACACTTACTCTAGGGACTACAAACATAGACACCCTAGACTCTATCCAAGGACTTTTCCAGATCTACTTCTAAAGACTACAGATGAAACACTTCAGAAGATTCTAATATATTCTTTCTTCTCCTCAAAATTTAGATTCTAAGGCTCAATTTATTGTATTTCATGGTTCCTATTTTCTTTTGTATTAAGGTGCATTTTCGGTAGATACCAACACCTTATAAATTGAGTTCACCATGAGAGGGGATGATATTCATGGTGAATCTAGTTAGTGATATATGAGAGGCAACATACCTGAAGGATGACCTACAGAGGCAACAAACCTAGAAGTGGCTGACTTTGAGGCACATAATATGACCTTGAGGTACTTAGATAGCTGACCTAGAGGCAACAGATCCAAGGAAGTGGCTGACCCTGTGGCAACATACCAAGATGTATGCATCGTTGATCTAGCATTATTAACAGTTGGAGAGCCAAGCACAAAGAGCATGAGTCTAGACCAAATCATGTAATAAAGGAGGATGATAGGGTTCTTTTAGAGAAGTCAATATTAAGGGGGAATGTTACCTAATGTTGACTTTTTTTTCTTTCTATATTTAGGATAGTACATATTAAGGGAGAATGTTAGAATATTATTAATATGCACTATGCCTTCATGAAACTTGTCATATTCTCCTGACAATTGTCATGTATTCATATAGACCTTTGGCCTATATATTGTAACACATTTCTTGTATAATTTATCTCATCTCTTTGAATCCTAACAGATCTGACCTCTCATGGAGTTTGGATTATTTTGGATTTTATGGATCAACCCCTAGGCGTCCTCAATGTTAATGCTCCTAATGATCCTTCAAGTAGATGTAATATTTGGTAGTGGATTACTTTATATTTTCCTCCCTCCATATAAACTATCAATGGTGACTTTAATATGGTTGAATATATATATGATAAATTTAGGATCCTTCCTCAGTTTGTGTGCTGACACCATTAGTGGTGATAGTCTCGACATGGATTGGGAACTCATACCTAGGATAGCTTGAGGAGTTCCATCAATGGTCCTAAAGGAGAGAAGCCTTCAAATTAGGTGGTATGCAAATCTAATATCACCCTATCATTTTAGATTTCTGATGAGTTAAAATTTTAGGGAAAATGACTATCATTCCCATCTATTTTAAATTACATATGAGACTCAGTGGTGGTTTATTTGGTTTACGCCCTGGTGGATTATCTGGTTCATGCTTTGGTGGATCATCTAGATTGTGATTTCTATTAGTTTTTAAGGGTGGGTTGCTATAATGGCACTACTCAAGCCTGAGACCCTACAAATTGATGCTACTATTGAGGATATTTGGGGTAACCATGGTTTCTTGCCCTTTCTACATAAATTTAGTGGAAGTGAGTCTAAATTATCCAAGGAATTCACAAGATTCTGGAATAATGAGCTATGATTTATGATCTCTCCTTCAAAATTACTATTCAATTACTAACCGAGGTGATAGAGTTGGTTAATTATGGTGATCTCATCCACTATGCTAAACATTCCTTGGTGGTAGAGCTTGGCCACTTTAGAGATAAAGAGAAAAACTTGGCAACATAGAATAGTGGTATCATTAGATAAGGTCTTCATGTACCTTGGAATAGGTTCTTAATCCCTATTATGTAATATTTCACCATTAATGAGCCTAGTTCACCTATCAGGAGTTTCCACTTGGTATTATTAAACAACCTACATGATGCAAAGAGTATCAATATTCTTGAGTACCTTTTCAAGTCTATGGAAATTTTGGCTGTAATAATTAAGAAGGGAAAATCAATCCACCCAAAGCATCAAGACCTCCATTTGATCATTTACAAGCATGGATTACAAATATAGTCCCAAAGGACCATCCTCTCTAATGTCGATAGCCCTACAGATTATCTTTCTACATCAACCCCTGATCTAGAGTCCCCCTAGAAGGATATCCCGAGTAACAATGACTTAAAATATTATATCATCACTACTACAAAAGTGGAATAAAATTTAAATTTTTGCTCTTCAGACACCTCGCCTTCCACTTGCCGATGCTGTCCAAAAGCAAGGTTTCTAAGGAAAAGTGCAAAAGCATAATTGTTATTGACCAAGACAGGGAGGTTCCTAGTGGGTCTCCCATGAATCACAAGAAGGAAAAGTCTCAAGTTGTCCTTGGGTATTTTATCACCCTCAAGTATGGTCTTGACCTTTGCAAGACCTCTTCTTAGCTTTAGTCAAGAGATTATCTTGATCCCATGGCCAATTTAGATGACCTAGTTAATCTGGATTTGACTCTCCTTCTTTAGGTTTTCAATGAGATCAACAACATCAAGAATCAAAAGACATATAGAACTCAAATATCTAATGCATCTAATGAGAGGAAGCGCAGGCGCTACCTATTTATGAGTTGTGAATTTCAATTGCTAACAAAATCTATTTTTATAGTAAATCTTCTAGTGAGTGAAGATATTGATGGATTGCCTTAGTTTCTATCCATTAAAAATAATTTATTTTTATCTTCACCTTCCATACAATTCTTCTACACTATCCAAGTCATTATTTAGTCCCCATATGAAATATTTTCTTGATATGTTGAGGCCTACAGTCTAGATGCTCAACCTAATATAGACAAGGTATATATTGTACATATATAACTAATGTTTTTGAATTAGAAACCTAGAAAATAGGTATAATTTATGTGATCTTTCTCATACATGTAACATCCAACAACTACATGTGAAAAATATGAGTATTTTAAATTATAGAATAGTATTTTATTTTTAAAACATATATATATATATATATATTGGTAAAAGGGGTTTTGAAAAGGATTGAAAATCCAACTAAGTGTTCTATTATTTACAATTCAATTTATAGGCTCTAATGGCCCAAAATACATAACCAAACCCATCAAATCATGGATTTGATCCAATATGCTTAACCATAAGCTACAAAAGTGCAAAGGAGAATGCACGTAACTTTCAAAGGAATAATGCTAACTATAAGATCCATTTTAGCTATCTTGAAGTACACACTTCCTACTTTGAGTTCACACTTCCTAACTAACACTCCTAAATGACAACTAAAAGATAACTAGTGCCCACAAGTGCATGTGAGAAAGAGACTCACTTACAATATTAATTTGAAAGAAATAAACTATGCAAAACTAACTAGAAATTACTAGAGGGGTCATATGAGTGATCAAACATCAATCCTCAGCATGCCTCCCCACAATAGAAGCATTGGACTCCAATGCTTTCAGAAGAGTAGGAAAATCACGGGACATCTGATGAAAAGAAATCCAATGAGCCTGATGCGACAACTGTCCTCATCAAGCCACAAGATATGAGGTGGTAGACCCCTGGCGAGTCTGTCAAGTCTTCGTGTCATAGATCTGATCTGAATCCAATGGTAACTGAGCATCAAGAACCATGTCCATAGGATGACTGATAGTTGGTGTGGTCTCCAATGTAGAGTCAAAGTACAACTTTAAAATATCTACATTGACGACGTCATGAATTCCCAAGTGTGCGAGAAGATCAAGGCGAAAAGCATTCTCGGACATCTGCTGAAGAATAGTATAAGGACCATAGCAAATTAGTTTTATTTTACTATGAGTCTTATCAGTAAAACGTCGCTTGTCAAGATGCAACCAAACTTTGTCACCAACCTGAAATGGATGAGGAATTCGATGTCGATCCATGGCCTTTTTCTATTGCTGCTATGTCTTTTGCAAAATCTCAATCACCTTTGATTGAATATTGTGCAAGTGTTGAATAAATGAGTGTGCCTTGTCTTGCTCTTTCTGAAGATGTGAAGTTACAGGAGAAGGCAAAGACAAAGGTAACTCATAAGGTGCCAAGGGCTGAAATCCCATACAAACCTCAAAAGGTGAGTGACCTATAGAAGAATGTAGGGCCCTATTGTAGGCATGTTCAATATGAGTGAGACTCAAGTCCCACTTTGCTGGTGAAGCGTGATGATAGATGCGTAAACTTTGCACAAGTGTACGGTTTACCACTTCGATCTACCCATCGAACTACGGATGATAGGCGATGGAAAAGTTAAGGGAAACTCCCAAAATTTTCCACAAAGAATGCCAAAAGTGACCCACAAAGCGTGAATCACGATCCGAGATAATGTTGGTAGGTAGACCAAAGGAACGTAAAATGCTTTCAAAGACCAATTGGGCTAAGTCTGCTGCAAAACTTGTCTTGCGGTATGGAATAAACTTAGCCATCTTACCGAATCTGTCAACCACTACGAACACACAATCATGTTGTCACACTGTCATGGGAAAAACACTAGCAAAATCCATGGAAATGCTTTCCCAAGGATGGGAAGGAATGGGCAAAGGCATTCCTAAGCCAAACTTCCTATTAGCTAGTTTGGAGCTACCACAAACTGCACATTGTTTAAGAAATCTCAACACATCCCTCTGCATTTTAGGCCAGTAGAAAAATATTTGCAAGTGATGAAGTGTTTTGTGCTTCCCAAAGTGACCACCATAAAGTGTAGAATGAGCTTCCTTAAGAAGTGACACTCTAGGCTCACAAGGAACACAAACCTTGTCCAATTTGTAAAGAAGTCCTTCTTTGATGTAGAAATATTGGAAAGGATGCAAATTGGAAGAAGAAGGCTTACTTACTTGCTCAAATATTTTTCCAAAATCAGGATCCTGTGAATACTGATTAGGCCAAGTCTGAAATCCCAAGTGTGAAGTGGACATAATTGTTAAGGCAAGAGCAGCTGGAGGCCTACTCAAACAATCAGCAATAGTATTACTCTTCCCCTTTTTATACTTGATCACCAAGTGAAATTATTGGAGGTAAGAGGCCCACTTCATATGTCTTGATTCTTCAATTTTACTTTGAGATTGTAAAAACTTGAGAGGCATATGATTAGTGTGTACTACTGTATCTTTTCCCAAAATATAATGTCTCCAGTACTTGATAGCTTGAACTAAGGCATACAACTCCTTGTCATATGTAGAATAGTTCAACTTAGCAGCAGAAAAAGTTTCTGAATGATAAGCAACTCGATGACCATTTTTTTTAGCATAGCTCCTAAGGCAACTTTAGAGGCATCTGTTTCAATCTCAAAAGGTTGAGAGAGGTCAGGTAAAGTTAACATAGGTGTTGTACAAAGTTTCTTTTTGAGTTTCTCAAAGGCAACTTCTTGGCTTTTCTCTCAATGAAATGGAACTTTAGATTTAGTGAGATAATGCAATGGATCTGCAAGAGTGGAATATTGAGAAATGAACTTGTGATAAAAATTCGCAAGTCCTAGGAAACTCCTTAACTCAGTGAGAGTTGTAGGAGGGGACCACTTAAGTAAAACATCAACTTTTATGGGATCTACCTAAATTCCACTTTCACTAATCACATAACCAAGGTAAGAAACATAAGTATTGCCAAAAGAACATTTGGAAGAATTGGCATATAATTGATTCTTCGCAAGAAGATCAAGTGTTTGCTGGATATGCCTAAGGTGTTCCTCCCAAGTTTTTGAGAAAATCAATATATCATCAAGATATATTATTACAAATTTGTCAAGTACATCATGAAATACATCATTCATCAACCTCATGAAGGTTGCAGGAGCATTAGTAAGACCAAAAGGCATGAACAACCATTCAAAGAGGCCCATCATTGTCTTAAAAGTTGTCTTCCATGTATCCTCAGCTTGGATACACACTTGATGATATCCACTTTTGAGATCTATTTTTGAAAAGAACTTAGCTCCTTGAAGCTGATCTAATAAATCATCAATGCGTGGTAATGGATATCTATTCTTTATAGAAATTATGTTCAAAGCATAAAAATCAATGCACAATCTCCAAGTGCCATATTTTTTAAGAACTAAAAAAATAGGTGATGCACAAGCAGAAGTACTTTCCTTAATGAAACCCTTAGACAACAAATCTTCTATTTGCCTTTTTATTTCCTCATTTTGCAAAATAGATTGTCTATACATGGGTGCATTAGGTAGTGAAGAACCATGAATGATTTCAATGTTGTGATTAATTGTGCGAATTGGAGGAAGAGACTTTGGCTCCTGAAATATGTGTTAATAACTTTGCAATATTTTATCCATTGAAGAGTGTTGCTTTGGAATGGATGTGGATGTAGAAGTGTTTTGAGAGTGAATGAAAATTATAGCAACATCACCACTTTTTTTAATAAATCTTTTTGTTTGCTTGGAACTTAGAATGATGTTAGGAGTTTTGGTGCTTTTAATGAGAAAGACCTTACCATCCTTTTGAAATGTGTAGGTTCTTTTGAAAGCATCATAAACAGATCTCCTATCATACTAAAAAGGTTGTCCAAGCAAAATCCCACAACAATCCATAGGAGTCACATCACAAGTGACTTGATCTATGAAATGGGGGCCAAGTGCAAATTTTAAGGTGCAAGTGTGAGTGATTTCTGAGCCTCTTCCACTATCCTTCCAACCCAAAGAATAAGGTTGAGGATGAGGCTCCATAGGTAACTTCAAACGCTCAATAATGGACTGTGCAATTAGATTTTTCTATGAGCCATTATCCACTATACAATCTGTTGCAAAGTTATGAAGCAAGTGAGCTCTAGTGATGAACAAAGCATCACGATTGCTCCCTGATGAACTTACATTTACCAAGGTAACCTCATTGAGTTTACCTCGTAATTCCATGTATACTCTAATTTCTCCTACTGACTCCAGGGGACCTTTAGAAGCATCCTCCACTTGAGTAGTAATAACTAAACTTTTCTTCTTAAGCTTAAAATAGTCAGCTTTTTCATGACCCTTCTTCTTACAATAGTTGCAAAATTTTTTAGAAGAAGAAGAAGGTTTAGGAGAAGAAGAAGAAGAAGAAGTAGAAGCGGAAGGAGAAGGAGAAGAAGAATTATTCTTTTGAGCAAAGTTCTTCTTTTGTGAGAAATAACTATTCCCTTTTGATGAGTTTGCAACCACTTGAGTAGCAGGTGCACGAAATGCCTACGAGTGCGCTTTGAACTTGTCCTCCATAAGTTGTGCCTGGTTGAAAACTGAATCCAATGTTTCTATAGAAACAAACATAATTTCTTTGTACAAGTGCTCTAACAAGCAACTTTGAAATTTGAGAATCAAAGCTAGAACATCATCCTCCACATTCACAAGTATCCTATACCTATTAAACTAAAAAATATATTCCTGTACAGACATATTAGTTCCTTACCTAAACCAAAACCACCTAATTACCAAATCCTTAGAATAATTGGAAGGATAAAAATTGGTTTTCAAACAGTCTACAAGTTCATCCCAAGAATCCAACTATTCAAGACATCAGGGTTCCTGGATCCATCATAAAATGGCACTTCACAATGAACTCTCAAGCGGGAATCATGAGCAAAATTTGAAGCATTGTGGACAGAAATGTCATTTACCTTCATGGCAAGATTACCAAGGACTTCTGCCATGGTAGTCTCATTAGCTTTATCTGCTAAAGCATTTACAACATGGGCAAGTTCTACCACTTGGGCAGCCAAGTCAGAAGCCATGTTCAACCAGGTATAAGCCAGGAGTAAAAAAGGGAAAAGCACTAAAAATCAAGAAAAATTTGGAAATTCCTTGTTACAATGGTGTGCCCCCGAATTTGAAAATTAGTCCTAAGGCTCAAAATTTTAAATTTTAAACTAACCTAAGGTTTACAATTTATAATTTATTAATTTAAAAATAACTTAATTAAAAATTAAATTTTAATTAATCAAAGATTAATTAATTTAATTAAGTTATTAAAAATTAAATTAATAAAAATAAATTTACATGCAACCTTAGAATAGTAAAATTTAAAAATTACAAGAAATTACCCTTGAAGTTGCTGCCTGAACTGGAACTGCACTCAACTTATCTGCATGAAATTTTGAAACTGCCAGTTGCACGTTTCTCGAGGTGTAGAAAAAAAAATTGCATGGCACAGATCCCGAGGCAATCAAAATACAGGCTCAAAAATACCTGCACCTTATCTACAAAATTTTTTGGGCCTACAAATGTTTTTGGGCCCTGTTGGTGCACGTAGTCAGTGGTCCTATGTGTGCAGGTTGCAGACTGCACTCCTGCAGATCATGTAGGCGGCAGTCAGTGTTGTCGACCTGACAGTAGGTAGGCCTGTCAGCCATGGCAGGCTTGGCAGAATCCTGTCGTCCTGTCAGTTGCGGTAGGCCGGGCGCTGCCCTGTCGGCCTGTCAGCCGTGGCAGGCCGAGCGGTGCGTCGACATCCACGACTACGGACGGACAACGCCGTCATCTGACAGGTGCGATAGGCCTGACAACCACTACTGGCCTATCAGTCGTGGTAGGGCTAACACAGTCCTGTCGACTATCAGTCGTAGCCGGATGGCGTATCAACGTCCGCGCCTACAAATATTACAAGCAAACGGATAGCGCCTGTTCGCTAGCTATCGGGGACTGAACACAGTCGATGCCCGTCGGCTGTGTTTAGACGTTGGCCAACGTCCGTCGACAGCCGTCAGGATACGGCTATCAGTCGAAAGACATACAGCGGCCGACGGGCAAGCCTCGGCTCCTGCTGAGTTGGGGCCGAGGGCCCCTAAAAAAAATTTATATATTTTTTTTGACAACACTAATTATTTAATTAAAATATCAAATAGATATATTAAAAAAAATAATTAATTTTTTTTTTTTACAATATACTTCAAATTAATATATTAAGAAAATAATATATTAATGAAAATTTAAGCTTTTCTAATAAAAACAATGAAATTTTTTAAATTAACCAGGGGGGTTAATTTAAAGACATTGAAAACTTAAACGGTTACAAAAATTAACAATTTTTGAAGGTAAATTACCTTCAAATTTCCTTAACAAATGCTAATTTTCTTGCATATCACCAAGATCCCTTCAGTAGCTCTCCTTTCAAGATCCAGTCGACACACGACCAGTGTTTGAAAGGCAACCAGATCTAAGTCGACACACGACCTAGTTTTGATGAAAATCCTAGATCTCTTCAGTACTTGAAAATGGGGGGGCAGTAGGGTTAAATGGCTCCCTAATCCTAATTGGACCGTAACTACGATCCAATCCCTTCCAAGGATCGCAATAGGAAGAACTCTGAGGAAAAATTTTCCTATACCTCTTGAGCATAAGCAAAAATTTGGAACGAGGAGTTTGTCATCGAAGGAACTTCCTTCTACGAATGGTTTTCAAGCTACCCTTGAGATTAAACCGAGTCCTCAATGAGAAATAACTTCTCATAACAAAATTATCTCCTACCCTCTCACCTCACAAGCCCTAGTGCAAACATGAACTAGGCTCTGATATCAATGAAAAGGATTGAAAATCCAACTAAGTGTTCTATTATTTACAATTCAATTTATAGGCTCTAATGGCCCAAAATACATAACCAAACCCATCAAATCATGGATTTGATCCAATATGCTTAACCATAAGCTACAAAAGTGCAAAGGAGAATGCACATAACTTTCAAAGGAATAATGCTAACTATAAGATCCATTTTAGCTATCTTGAAGTACACACTTCCTACTTTGATTTCACACTTCCTAACTAACACTCCTAAATGACAACTAGAAGATAAATAGTGCCCACAAGTGCATGTGAGAAAGAGACTCACTTACAATATTAATTTGCAAGAAATAAACTATGCAAAACTAACTAGAAATTACTAGAGGGGTCATATGAGTGATCAAACATCAATCCTCATCAAGTTTTGAAGAGGTCCCATAATATTTTAAAATAAGGAAAAATCAAAAGAAACAACCTCCCAAAAATAGGGATATGATACCCAAAGAAGACACCTAGATATGATCTCCTCATAACCATCTCTGGACAGGAACAAAAATGAAAAGTTGGTTTCTTGACCACTAGGAAACACCCCCACACAAAATAAAATAGGTATTCCCATAGAAGAAAAAGCTCAAAACCATGGAGATAGGCTTTGCCATACACTAAATTTTGAAAAAGGTTTTCTTGCCTAGGAGAAAACCAAACAATCCTGTACACTAAAATATGAAAAAAAAAAATTTGCCCAGGAGAAAACCAAATAGTCCTGTACACTAAAATTTGAAAAATATTTTCCTACCCAATAGAAAACCACACAGTATTAATAGGACCATAGACACTCTACAATTCTAACTATTATAACACAGAAAGACTAGCATCGAGTATATCAAAATAAGCAAAAACATAAGATCTAAAAAAATCCACACTAGGTCTTTTGAAGGCTTAGAAATGAAACAACTTGAGAAAGAATCCATAGACCACAAAGCATTCTTATAGAGAATATGATGCATAGCCAGATCCAAAAAACCCTAGCCATGAATTGATACCCTCAAATTATGAAGCATATTATACGCGATGTTAGATTTTAGGAAGCCCTCCATTGTAACAAACAATCATCACATGATATCCCCCAAGACCAAAAAATACTACTGGTAGATCCATCAAAATAAACAATAGTAGATCTGCAAGGATCCCAATCCCACCATAGAACAAGAAGAAATTAACATCAAAAATATTTCTCGAATAGAGAATACCATAGATAAAGTCCTTCTGATGGCCTAAAAATGGAATAATAAAAAATGGAGGTCTCCATAAGCCATGATATCTCCCTACAAAAGAGGAATGCACTACAAGAAAACTAGATGAATCCATAAAGAACTTTGGAGCTAAGAAAACATGAAGCACAACTGTAATCAACCTATAATATGAAGAAACACCAAGAACCACCAATCGATCAAAAGAACATAAGGTTCCCTATGACCAAAAGAATTGAAAGGAATGCTCCATCGAAAACCACCAAAACTAGACATGAGAAGCTACTTTTAAATGCCTGATCTAGAGGTATTTGTGGAAGCATATTAACTATAGACAGTAAATGTGAGGTCCCCCTTCAAATACCATGAGAAATGAAAAGGAGATCTTCCAGGTTGCCACAAACTAGATCGAACAAACAGGAAGTCCTCAAAGCTAAGAACCTGAACAAGAAATCCAACACCTGAGCTGAATAGAGGAAACCCACCAATGACTAGAAGGCATCCATGAGAGCATCTCAAATGCATGTAATCAATAAGCATGTGGTCCTCCCCAAGATCAAAATGATACAGAGAAAAAAACGTTAGGTTGCACAATAAAGGACTGTAGACGAACACCCAAATCAAAAGAGCCTCACCACTCTAACCCACATCGAATTCAACCAAAAAAGTAGCAAGCATCCACTAGGAGGACCTAGATAAGGTCCTAGGAGCAAATAAAAATCCTCAAAGCTAAAACAGAGGAGGGAGTATGAAAATGAATCAGAGTCCCCACCCAAATGGGAGAACACCTACTCTAATAGCCTTGTCCAAAAAATGGAAGATCCTGAAAACTCACCAGGCAACCCTATCACGAAAGAGAGCAGAAACCATAAAATCAAGACAAAAGAAGGAGTAGGAATATTTAGATCAGGGACCTCTCAACCATATGGAATGTCACCTACTCCATCAAAATAACCCATAGAGAGAAGGTCTCCAAAAATCACCAGGAACCATGAACAAATCTAAAACAAAGTTAATACACTACTTTTTTTTGTTTTATTATTGAACATAATATCCTTATAAATACATTTTTTGTGAATTTCAATTAAAACTAAATATAAATTATATATTTAAATCAAAATTAATTCCATAATATAAGCAAATATATTTTTGTTAAAGATTTTACAAATAAAAAATAATATATTATATTATATTACTAAGCTTTTTAAAATGCATACTAAAAATTATGCAAATACTTTACAAAATTAACATGTAAAAGAATGATTAGTGGGATTGACTTTTTAATGCTTCTTTCAACATTAGATAAATATTGAATTTATGTTTATACCAAGCTCACTAATTATTCAAAATGAATATAAAAGTTTATTTGTTCTTTAATTATTAAGGATAAAATAAAATAATATTTATTACCAAAATTTCATCATGGAACCCATTTTTTTACTCTTGAGATATGTTAGGTGATTTTATATATATATATATATATATATATATATATAATCTTGTTATGTACTTTGAAGAAAATAAAAAAGACATAATTTTTCTTTTAAAGTTTAGAAATAGATTACAATGAGATGGGTAATTTATACCCTCATATAGTCCTTACTAAATAGTCCCATTTATAATAGCCTTACTAAAAGAGTTGTTCTAAAAAATCAAATTTCTTTGAAAAGGCTATCACACCTGAACCATAAAATAGTGCCAACCTTCAGTCATCTGAGAGAATACTTTAGCCTAGGGGTCGTTAGTCATTTTATAGATATGACCTTTAATATCAATAAATATATAAAAGAACAAAAAAATTATCCTAAACCACATATTCTATTAAATAGAAACACAATTCAAAAGGGGCCACATTGTGGTGGAATCATAGTCCCACACATTACTCCTTTTAACCAAGTACTGACAAGAATATCTAAGGTAAATTTTGATAGGTCATCCACTTTCTCATTTAATTCTATCTATATATAATTATACAAGACCTTTGTAAATTATGGTTCTAGATATTTCACCTCCTCATAATAAGACCTAAGTAATAAATTTTGCAACCCACTAATCTGGAAGTCCAATCCACCACTAATTTTGAGTCACCATAAACTTGAGTTTTGTTATTCAATGTTTTATTGCTATTCTTAGCAAAAATATCAAATCATACCACTCTTCCATATTACTAGTGCCTTTATTAAGACCTAATTTCAAAGTGAATTTATGATTTTTATCCTAATATAACACTCCTACCCTACATTTATGTAGATTGCATTGCTTTGGAAAGCTCCATAAAAAAGTCCAAGACTTTATAGTATCCATTCTTAAATTACAAACTTACCTTATAGCCTTTAAGTTTGGAACTTGTTTCATGTATTCACAAATATGTTTTATTTGAGCTTGAACTTGTCTAGGTAGAATTTCCTTGATCTAAAACAACATATAATTTCTTTTCAACCATAGACCCCATGCCACTATTAATGGAATGCTCTTGTATTCCTTTAAACCTTTGTCTTTGAACCATTGCTACATATTCTCTAATAGATTCCTTGTTGACCACTATCCCTTCCCCTTAGTCATGGGTAGAATAGAACTCCACACTTCTCTTGAGAAATCACAATCAACTAGTACATGATCCACTGTATCTTCTTATTTCCACATAGGCTACATTAACTTGGATCCTACCAAGATATTTTATTGTATAACATCCCATGTCAATGTCTTATTAGCTAACATTGACCCCAAAAAAAATTGATTTTTAGGGGTACTTTCACCTTCTAAATATTGCTCCACCACCAAAGGATATCTTCATTATCATATTCAAATGTTTTCTTGTATACTTCCTTAGTTGTAAACTATCCACTAGTTGGATTCTTTGACCATACTAAAGATTTTTTTTGACTTAGTCTTATAAAAGACCTTGTCAAACCTCTTGTATAGTTACTCCTTTTCTCAATTTCATTTCCTTTCGAGAGTACTTCTTCTTATAAAATCCACCCCTGGTTCGGTTCCATAAACTAATTCTGTTCATAGAGGCTGCATCTGATAGCCCCTACCTATTAAGGTGTTCTATTAAATTTTGAAGTAGTTGGTAATATCCCCCACTCCATAGGTAGGGTTTATTTTCTAGCCTTACTTTCTTCTCATTTATTACTTTTTCAAGCCAAAAAAAAATAGCTTCTAAGAACTCTTTTATTTATAAAGATATTATTAACTTGTTTTATGTTTTAACTTGTTAAAAATTAAATGTGAATATAATTTATACAATATTTTATGAAAATTAAAAAACTATTTTAATTATAATACCATCATTACTAAGTAAGATTAATTTTTTAAAATACATTTTTTTATAAGTTAAACATTAAAAAATTATTTCCAAGGGGGATAGCGTAACGACTCATGGTTTGGGCTTTGGCTCTTTTTCAGGAGGTCCAAGGTTCAAACTGCGGCATGGACGGACGAGTGTGTGAGGGGGTGGGTGTGTGGTGGTTGCATGTTAAATTCTCTATTGATAAGCATAGCTCTCGAATTTAGGAGAGGTTATGGTTTGAGGAGCCTACTCAACTATGCTTATCGGTTTTAAGAGGGGTCATGGGGGGAGTCTCCTCAGCTGTAGGGATTTCTCACACTAACCAAATAAAAAAATATTTAAAAATAATAATTTAAATTCATTTTTTTAGTCGAAAAACCCCTTGAGGGGCTGCCTTGGTCTGAGAGACCACGACCAGGGGTTTTACACCATCAAATTCACCCGAGGGTTGCACCTGGATCTACTTGCACCAACATTATCAATTGTATTCTGGGTACCCGATTCAAAATTTTTGGTAGGATGGAGATTCGAACCTCGGACCTCCTTGGAGGATTGCCCTCTCCTCTTCAACTCACGGTGTAATAATTTCAATTCTAAATTTAACTATAACAATATTAATTCTACCCTTAATTTTTTATTTTTTATTTTTAAAAATAAAAAATATATATTAAATTATTATTTATTAATATTTTTTAAAAACAAAAAAATAAATTAAATTATTATTTATTGATTATTATTTTATAATAAAATTATGTAAATGTTGTCTTGGGAGATAACACAACACAACGGTTGGGCTTTGGATCTTCTTCAGGAGATCTAAAATTCAAATGAGTCATGGTTGGGATTAAAATAATATATATATATATATATATAATTATTATTTATTATTTATTAAAAAAAATAAATTAAATTATTATTTATTGATTATTATTTTATAATTAAATTACGCAAATGTTACCTAATTCTATCCATAATCTCATTCTCCAATGGACGTCACCATTTTCCTCGCCTCACCTGAAGTGCTTCTAGAAGTTTTGGTTGCCCCATATTCTTTGGGGAGTGTGGAAGGAATGAAATGCAAGGGCTTTTAAAAATAAAGAGGGAGATCTTGTTCACCTAAGTCAAAAAATCCTATGGAAAGTTGGTGAGAATGTATCCTCTGCATTGAAGGATTCGCTTCCCTCTATACCTAGGGATCACCCTGATTATGTGGTGGAGCGTGCTCTTGGCTTCTGTCCAAATTTAAGACCTTATCCAGCTGCCAATATTCGTACATCTATCCGTTGATCACTGCCTCCTCCAGGGTGGTTCAAGTTAAATTTTGACGGGGTTTCGAAAGAAAATTTGGGTAAGGCTGGTGCAGGTGGCATCATTTGGGATCACTCTAGTGATGTCATCATGGCCTTTGTAGAATATTTGGGCATGCAATCATCTCATTTTGTCAAATTTTGGGGCTCTTTTATTGGGATTCAGATGCCAAAATATCTTGTTATTAATAGGGCTATTATTGCAGGTGACTCGTTAAATATTATCAATATTATTAAAGTTATTTGCATACCTGGATGGCGGATCTCTAACCTAATTGAAGAATCAAGAGCTCATCTATCTTCCCTAGAGGATTCTGTAATCAAGTACATGTTTAGAGAAGGTAACGCGGTGGCTGATTGCCTTGCTAACTTGGGCGTGTTTAGTCAGGGCTTTAAGGTATGGTGTACTAATTTTCCTTCAGAATTAATCTACCCCATTAATGATGAGAAGCTTTAATGTTCATCGGGTTGTGATAGAGCTTTTGTTGTTGTTCCTTTCTCTCAGTTGGTGCATGTAGTTATTCGAAATGGGTTGATGGCGAAGTACCTTAACTTCAATGGGATTCTTTGTCCTTTCATACTAGTTGGGTGCAACGGATGCTTTATGAATATCCAGGGTGTCCATTTACCTCTCCTATTTTTTGAAATTCAAATTTTAAACTTTATTCCTACCTCATTTTAGACTCTTGGGAGATGGAACATGCTGGTTTCTTTTCAACCTCCAGAACGTTCTTGGAGGCACTCATGTCTAAGGTAATTTGGAATAGTTCTTGTTAGTCTCTCCTCAGGAAGGTTACTATGTTGCATTATATGTATGATGGTACTTCCTTTATTAATGATTGTGGTGCTCCTTCCAATACAATGAGGTGGTGATCGAGTGGCAACTTTCTAGTTGGTTTTTATTAGTGGAGTTGTACATCTGTGTCTTCCTTACCTTTCTTTCTGGCTCTTGGTTCTTCCACGGATTTCTTTGAGGTCTTCTCCTTTTGGGATTTGCACGGGCTATGGTGTGGCATTTATTTTCCCAAAGTTGGTGAAGTTCCTTTCTATACTCTCTTTGGTGCTTTGTGTTGGCATTCGGATGGCTACTCTATGGCTGGTTTGTATTGGTGGAGTGTTACACCTATTTGTTTCCTGCCTTGGTTGAGGACTCCTATTTCCATACTCATTTTCTTTAAGGCTTTCCCTTCTTGGGCTGTGAGGATTTTCTCTTTATCTTTTGGGCACCTTTTTGGTATTATTGCTCGTGTTCTCTTGTTGTTCATGTCATTTATCTCCGTGATGGGTCTTGTTTTCTTGCCCGTGGTGTGAGTTTTTGCTTACTATTTTATGGATGGGAAATTTTTCATGGAGTATTTTCCCGGGGCTCTTTGTTTTTCCATGTTTGTGCCTCCCAAGCCCCTTTTTGGTGTTCGTTGGTTGAATTTTGAGTTGAGGCTTCTATTTATGTTCGGTGCGATGCTCGGGTTTGTTCTTTGTTGGTCTTTTCTTGCTTCAGGGAGTGCTTTGGCTTGGGTCTTCTCCCTTTGTTTTGTGTCTGAGTTTTTTTGGAGTGTTGGTAGTATGGGTAAAGCTAAGATATACCCGACCAAGCTCAAATTGAGTAATCCTCATCTTGAACCTACGTCTATTTCTTTTTATGAGGAGGTTAAAACTATCTTAGCAAATGGGGGTTTCCTGGAATGCATCCAGAAGTTTCATGGGCATAGCCCGATGCTCACCAACTAGATGGTCTCTTCTTGGAATGATGGTTGGGTCAGTATTAGCTCTTGGTCATTTCAAGTTATGATAGAGATCATTAGTAGAACCACTGGCCTGGTCTTAGATGAAGTTTATCACAACCGTGATAGACATTCTCTGTTGCAAGATATCAGTCTCTTTCTTGACAAGGAGGAATATCTACCTAGATTTTAGAATGGTTTTAGCATTGCGGCTTTACCTCCTCCTTGGAATAGGGTTGCTAGGGTTATCATGGACTATTTTACCCTTGATCCTTCTTATGAAATAATTAGGAGCTTTCATGCTATGTTTTTAAACCATCTAAGATGCAAAGCTTGTATGAATATTCCTTTGTTTCTTTTTCATTCCATGAAGAAATCCTTCCTGAATGTTCAAGGTGGTCGTGGTCATGCCCCTATTCACCAAGGTCTGGCTTTGTTGGTGTTTGAACAGGCTACTTTTGAGCATGGTATTAATGCTAATGATTTTCTAAAGCCTTTTGCAGATCTTCCTAGTCCCTTGGTAGGTGGTACCAAGTTGATGGTGGAGTCCCCTTCTCTCGGTGGTGGCTCTCGTTTGGCTTTTGGGACGGATTCTGATGGTAGTGAAGACACTTATTCCTTCACCTTTGGTACTGGCCCGGAGTAGATCTCTAGAAATATTCAAGTCTCTTCCAAAGGGGTTTGGGGTAGGGTTTCAAATGTGGAAGTCATTGCCCATTCGATTGGTCCTACTGTAAAATTTGACCTGTCGCTTAAAGTGATTATGGAAGACATTGTTGAACTGGATCTGAAGCCTTCATGTTCTATCATTGTTGGTGTTTGACGTAAATCCAAACGGTTACATTGTAAAAGTGGAGAGGGTGACTATCCCTCCCTTCCTTCTACCCTTTCCGATTTTGATGTTCTTCCTAGGGATCGCTCCCGGGAGAAATTTGTGGAGGAAGTTTTTGCTCCGGTTGCTCCTGAGGATTTTAAACATGTTGTTTTTCGTGACTTAAAACTTATTGATATCAATCAATGTAAGATTTGGTGTTCTTTGAAGTCGGCCCTAGATTTGTCTAAGAATGTAACGCGTTTAGTTGTTGATGTTGCTTAGGGCTTGGATAAGCTGGTGTAGAACTATCTCAGTTCTCCCTTATTTTGGGCCTTGAGGAATGGGTGTTTGCAGTTCTTTTTGTCTACCTCTAGTCTATCTTCCAAGGTTTTGTTGTCTTTCTCGCCTTTGTGGCTTTCTTTGTAGTGGTTGTGGAATCCCGTTAAAACCGTCTTCCCTATTAATCGTACCAAAAAAAAATATTACGCAAATGTTGTCCCAGCCGATAATATAACAATACAACTGTTTGGGCTTTGGCTCTTCTTCAAAAAATCCAAGATCCAAGATTCAAATGATTCATGATTGAAAAGAGACTGCTCAACCCCTACATTGATAGTAGGGCTTTCTCATACTAATCAAATCAAGAAAGAAAATAAAATTACGAAAAACCTTTTAAAAACATTTCTATTAATATTATATAAGCATTTAATACTTCAAACATGGCAAGCATTTTACAATGTAAAATATTATTCATTAAAATATCTGCTATGTAAACCAACACACTAAAATGGCATATAAAAAAACTAACTTAAACCGATATATTAAAAAAAAAACATATTTAAAAAAAAATTACAAATTTAACATTATAAATGATATATTTTACATTGCTATATATTTTATTGTCCAGAGAGATGCAATTCAACCAATAAAATATAAAATTTCTTCAAATTAAAATAAATATGCCAATGCTAACAATTTCAACACATCTCAAAGACCTGTAAACAGTTCGGTCATGCGGTGGATATAAAAAGTTTACAGATTATCATTATATATTTCTTCATCTGATAAGCTATTTGATAAAATTTTACAAATATTTCTTCATCTGATAAGCTACATATGTATTGAACTCCAAACATGTATTCCAACCACACTTTTCTTTATATAAAATAAAGTTGTTCTCACATTTGTCTTCCAATAAGTACAACCACAGCAAAACAAAACGTTATTCTAATGCCATCGATTCAATATTTTGGTGCTTCGTTTCCACTGAGTGCCTGGCAGCTAAGAAAAAAGAAAAAAGCAAATAAGAAAACCTGTGTTAGCACAGTGCATACTAATAATTTATTATATTTTAAAACTGACTCATACAAAAGAAAAGAAAGAAAGAATTCCAGAAAAGAAAAATTACGTTGCTGACATGCTGCTTGAGATAAGAGGAGAAATTCGAGGGAAGACTTCCGCCAAAAAATTGGCCACCATGGAGTTCTCATCTTCTTCTTTGATATCATATACTGAGAACCTTAAACCCCCATAATTTTCTGGCTGCTGCCAGTGATAGATATCACATATGACGAGATTGGAATTCAGAGAGAATAGGTAGGATCGTTTTGCATTTTCATAATAACTGATACGAGGCCCGTCAATTCTTAGCCAGGCCTGTCGGTCAGCATGGTAAGCAATGAAGTGTTGGTCGTCTCGTTTCCTTCACGTTCCACACCTACTATTCACGCTCCACAACCGGATTAACTCATCTGGTAATCCAGACCATTGCAGAGAAGAAAGACGAAGCTCTATTCCAGTCCCATTACCCTCACCACCACCACGTCTGAATATTATGTTTGGTAATGCAACTGCTACTAAGGGCTCAAGCGGGGGTTCATCACAAGGCGGCAGATCAGTCCATGTGTTTGTAGAAGAGTCGTACATTTCTGCATAGGGAATTGGAATGGCATTGATAACGCTTTCATTTTCTTTTGGTTTTGGGCACCCTCCAAAGATGTAAATCCTTCATCACCACCACAAATGGCAACGGCATTTCGCCGGGGTATTTTGGTTGGAGGTGCAGAAGACCACTTGTACGACACGGATAGATCACAAACGAAACTTTATTGGAAATAGTTCCTTGGTAGACGTTTTCGCCCCCTATAACATAATACTTTCTGTCCAGGACCGCCGTAGCTGAGCCTACAAAGCATTCTTCCATCTCAGGGAAGGGAAAACAGGTTTGGCCCTGCAGGTTGAAGGCGTAGAATCTCTGCACAGTTTGGTTGGAAGCAGGGAACCTCCGCGAATCTTGATGTTGGCTGGCCACTATCTTTGCAAAAACCCAAGATTGGGATGGGAAATATGCATATAGTTGAAGATAGGCCAGACGGGTAGAAAATGGATGAGACAGATGAGAATCTTGAACCTGATCCTCTTCACTTTCGTTCCCATCTTCTCTTTTCCTTTCGTTGTTGGTGGATCTATGACAGCAGATGCAGCCTTCCATCGCTCAAAATTTTGGCTCACTGTGAAAGAACAACAGTTCAGCCCTCACCTCCAAGAACGAACAAGAGACTCTAAAACCTTGCCTCTTCCTTCACCTCCTTTTGATACGGAACTTTCTATTTATAATCCAGCCTGATCGTCTTTCTACTTGTGAGCATATGATCAGCCAGAAATGGGTACACAATAACACAAGATATAGATGCAATCACAGCTGGAATATATTGCACTATATGAGCTGTAAACACAGCTAATACACATATCAATACACCATAGAAAAACCATAAGAACACAAACATCAAAGAGACTAGAGGAGGAGAGCAGGAAGAAAGAGGAAGAGGAGAGCTTGATTCATGCAGGAGGAAAGGGCTGTATTTAAAGACCTAATATGGGTACCTAAGACGGGTTGGTGCTTCTGTAGTGGTCAGCACTGACCACTACAGAATTTATTATGCCAGCTATTAGCTAGAATGAATTTATTTTCAACATACCCCCAGAAATTCATTTTGGCAAGATCCAAGACAAATACACAACTTGTTACATCAACATTTGGAGATTGATTTTAAGTTTTACATCCAAACTCACGTAAAATATTTCAAGCCTAGAAGACCTCTAAGACAAACAAATGTAGCCAAGACAAATACACAACTTGTTACATCAACATTTGGAGATTGATTTTAAGTTTTACATCCAAACTCATGTAATATATTTCAAGCCTAGAAGACCTCTAAGACAAACAAATGTAGCTTCATTGAAGGCTTTGTTGAAGATATCTATAAATTTAATGTTTTGTCTAGTAGTATTGGAGTGGAATGACTCATTGTTGAATGAGTTGTCTAATATGGTGATGAAAGACTTCAATGTGTTTAGACCTAGCATGGAAATTTTGTATTCTTAGCAAGATTGATGGTACTTTGATTATCATAGTGCAATATAGGGGTTGTGTCTGGTGTTGTAATTTTGATAGAATATTCTTGAACCACCTGATCTCTTTGGTTGTCTCGTTTGTTGTTGTGTGCTCTGCTTCTATTGTAGATAGGGTAATTATACTCTGTTTCATGTTATACCATGATATAGGACCTGATCCAAGTGAGAAGACATATCCTATGGTAGATCTTCTATCATCTAGACATCCTACCCAATTTGAATATGAATATCCTATAAGTAATTACCCACCATATGAATACTCAATGCCCATGATTAGTGTGCCCCGCACAAACCACAATATCCTCTTTACAACTTTCCAATGGGGAACCTTTGAGAAGTCATAAATATGGATACCATATTGACGACATAAGAAATATTTGGTTTGGTATGAGTCAAATATATTAGGTTTCCAACAAGTTATCTATAAAGTGTTGGATTTACTTCATCTCCATCCATATAGTTACTTAACTTTGTATCTACAAATATTGGAGTCGATACATTTGTATAGTTTTTCATTTTGAATCTGTCTAATAAGTCCTTAACATATTTCCTTTGAGAAAGAAGGATACACTTTTTACTTTACCATGCCTCAAATCCAAGGAAGTAATGAAGAAGCTCCAAGACAGTCATTTCAAACATGTTCCTTAGACATGACTTCACTCCATTGATGTTCTAAAGATTATTACCTATGATGATGAGATCATCCACATACATACAATTATGATCATTCTATCATTGAAGGATTTCATGTATAAGTTTTCATCATAGGGACTACTATTGAATCCCTAAAATTTGAAGAATTCATCAATTTTTACATACCAAGGCCTTGGAGGTTGATTTAATCCATAAAGTGATTTATTTAACCTACATACTAAGTGTTCTTCTTCATCTTTAACAAATCCTTAAGGCTGGGACATATATTTCTTCCTCTATCTCACCATTAAGAAAATTTTTCTTGACATCTATTTGATGAATTTCCCACCTAGAATTAGTTGCAGGTACAATGATTATTATGATAGTGGTGATTTTGGCAATAGGAGAAAATGTTTCTCCATAATCAATTCCTTCTTTTTGAGAGTAACCTTTTACCACAAGTCTAGCCTTATATTTGTCAATACTCCTATCAAATTTACCAACAATATTTTTTCCCTTGGGTAGTTCTACTAACTACCAAGTATGATTTTTGATGAAGGAGTTATATTCATCTTCAATAGCTTCCTCCTATTTCCTTTCTCCTTGGGATTCCATAAAATTATGAGGATCATTGGCTTCCATAATTGTAGTCATCAAAGCATAATTTATAGTTTGATTTATAATTGGAACCTTCTTAGAGTTGTTATAGATATCTTGACGACTTCTTATCTTCTTAGAGAAACTTTCATCTTCATTAGGAACTTTCTTGTTTGAATTATTACATATGTCAAAGTTATCAATCTTAATTTTATGAGGATAACATGGAGGAGTGGTAACACTAATTTGAATACCTTCATTAAACTTCACATCCCTACTAATAAAATCATCTATCGCTATAGGATCATATAGCATATATCCTTTCTTGTGATCATCATAGCCAAAAAAATGCTCTTAATGCTCTTATTGATAAAATTTCTAGTTCTTATCTTATTTGGCACATGAGCATATGCTTCATAACTAAATACTCTCAAATAGCATACATTGGATTTCTTATCACTCCATGCTTGTTTTAGTGTGATATTGTTAAGGCATGATGTAGGTGATCTATTTTGAATATGAGTTGTGGTATTTATTACCTCTATCTAAAGTTCCATAGGCATATTCTTAGATTGATTCATGCATATAGCCATTTAAACCAAAGTTCTATTTATCCTTTTAGGCACTCTATTTTATTGTGCAATGTATCTATTTGTTGTTTCTCTCCAAATTCCATGTATTTCAAAAATTTTCTTGAAATTAAAATTGACATATTCTTCTCCATTGTTTGTTCTTATTCTTTTAATTCTTCTGTTACATTGGTTTTCCACAAGGGCCTTGAAAATATTACTTTTTGAGCACTTCATCATTGGTCTTGATAAAATATGTCCATGTCTTCCTAGAAAAATCATCTATGAAGGTCAATACATATTTTGTTCCCCTAGTGATGTAGGAGTAAATAGATCCACATAAATCACTATGCACAAGCTCAAGTAATTCTTTTGATCTTGATGTACTCCTTTCAAATAAGTCTTTATGTTATTTTACAACCATACATACTTCACAAATACCAATGTGTACTTTGATACATGGGAGGTCGAGAACCATTTATTTCTTTGATAATGCAAATAAACTTTCATAATTAAAGTACCCAAATATTTCGTGTCATAATTCACTAAGATAATTATGCATTGTCACATAAGTTACCTTTTTTATAAGCTTAATATTCTATTTATCCCATTGTTCCTACTTTTATAACCCTATATCCATTCTTCATATCTTTTATCAAGAATTTATCTTTATAGAATTCTACCTTGTATTTATGCTTTGTCAATTGATTTACTGAGAGAATATTCTTCTTCAAATTTTATACGTTAAGTATATATATGATTTTCCATTTCTTATGATTATTATCCTTCATAGAAATAGTGCCAACACTTTCAACATCAAATGAAGAATTATCACCTAAAATAATCTTATGCAAGCTATTTTTTTATCTCTAAAGAGTATAAATACTCTTTGTAATGGGCCATGGGCTAACTTACACTTGAGTCAATATACCATGCATTTGTAGAGCTTCCACAAGTAGCAAGATAAGTGAGCAAGATATTTTTGACACATTCATCTTCTTGAACAAAATTTGATTGATTTTTTTGGATGGATTATTTGAATGCCACTTGTGTTCTTTTATGTAACATTGATATACTTTATACCCATATTTTCCATATTTATAACACATTATCTTATAGTTATTCCTTGTATGAATGTTATTATACTTTTGATTGCTATACCTTTAATGTCAATTTGTTGCCTTCATTGTTTATTTTACGGTTTTCTCCTATACGATTCTTCTATTTGCTATGGAGTATTGTATTTATATTGTTTTCCTTGGTTATTAGATATCCATTTCCTTTAGTTATTAGTGCCTACCCATTCTTACTAGATTCACCATTAAACTTTGTAAGTTTCTCTTATTTACATAGCAGGAACCCACATAGCTCCTTCAATATCATTGCACTCAATTTTTATATTAGCTCAAGATTAGACACAAAATTTTGATATTTGCTAGGCAAATTATCAATTAAAAAATCCATAACATCTTCAACTTTGTATGATACCTACATAGTGGATAGCTAATTTTTTATCCGTTTTAATTTGGTGAGATGGCCATTCATGCTCTCTCCTTCTTCCAACTTGATATGAGTCAAATGACTTATTAGATCCATTACTTTAAGTTTTATGGTCCTCTCATACATAGTATAAAGAGTATCCCAAACTCTTTTTTTTATTTCAAACTCTTGAAATTGAGTTTTAACTAATGGATCTATCTACCACAAAATGAGTACTCGTGTATTCATACACCTTTTATCTTATTTAGTATGTTCATATGGATTTGTCAGTCTCTTCAATTTTTAAATATCATAGATATTTTATTTGTAATATCAATGTCATTTCCATATTCCAAGTCTCATAATTTATACCATTCAATGTTTTTATTACCATGTAGTTGTCTTTTGAACCCATGATTGAAGAAGTAGCTTGAGAATATAAAAATAATAACAATAAGACTACAACAAAAACAATAGAGTTGAAGACCACCAAAAACACAAGAGGCTCTAATATAATCATCTCAAATCACCTCCACACTAAAAAAATAACTTTAGTATTAGTTACCTTGGAATTGGCCTTATTATGAGCCAATAATTCAAGGAATTTTTATTTTAAACACCTTATGAAAAAAATATTAATTTTATTTTATAAATATTTTGCAATTAAGGGCCTTGTTTACTCATTTCTCCCAATCTTGATTTTTCCAATTTCTAATGTTAGAAAGAACCCTTAAGAAGGCTCCAACAAAATCAATGGTAACCCATATTCAAAGAGTCATGTAATCTTGGCACAAAACCTAATATCTTCAATGCCTACCAAAAATTTCACTAGTAGAAATACATAAACCCTCAAAGCATCTTTGGCTAATCACTTCCACTTTAATACACAAAATATGTTGGGATTATCATAGGGCTACGCAATAAGAAAAGGTCACTTGGTATGCTTAGTGAAGGTAGTGTGACACGTAGCAGTAGATTACATATGTGAAGTATGTGGCTCCATCAAAGCAAGGTAGAGGACAAGTTCCAGGTCCATCTTGTAATTATCAAGGAGGACCTTATCTTTCAACTAAAACTATAGCAATGGATAAGTGCATAGACAATGATCCTAGCCATAGGGTCGATAATACTCAAGGCCTAGGGATGTTTTGAAGCACAATATATGGAGCATGTGAATGATAAACATATTCACCTTAGTCAAATAAAATAAGAGTCCACATGTCATAGTACCAACAACCAAATAATCCATATAAATTTAAAATCAATTTAGTGGCCAAATTCCATGTTCATAGGTCTACAGGTGTTGTGTGGGTAACACAAAGAAAGTATCTAGAAAATACCCAAAAAATGCTCAAGAAGAACATTCAACAACCACTCTCAATATATGACTTTATTTTCTCCTTAGCTACCTTGATTCATAGTACTACAAGAGTATTGCTTACTCAGCTCTAATATCGAATGTGAGCAAATGATCAACCAAAAATGGGTACACAATAATATAAGATATAGATGAAATCATAGTTGGAATATAGTATACTATATGAACTATAAACATAGCTAATACACATCAATACACTAGAAAACTAGAAGAACACATACACTAGAGAGACTAGAGGATGAGAGTAGGAATAAAGAGGAAGAGGAGAGCTTGATTCATGCAAGAGAAAAAGGGCTATATTTATAGACCTAAAATGGTCAGTACTTGAGGTGCCTGATACGGGGTGGTACTTCCAAATGGTCAACACCAACCACTATAGAATTTATTATGTCAACTATCAACCATAATAAATTTATTTCAAATACTACTTGACTTTATTTCATTATTAAGTGATTCCAAGATACAACCTCATAATTGGAAAGTGAAATAAATTTGTCTTGTTTTACATTCTCTCTCACGTCCTCCTTCTCAACTAGTGATAGATATTTTACCATTTTCCAACCACTTTGATATGACCTATGGGAACTGGTAAGGTTCTATACATTTGCTAGTTGAAATAGTTGCTTATAATCAGCAAAATCAGACATGGGTCGACTCTTTTTTAGAATATTGTATACAAAAATAAACTACAAATATTTTGAGGCTAATACGGTCATATTAATTTTTTGAAATTGGGCCTTGATTGTTCTACCCTTCTCAATGAGATTTTGTTGGTGTTTCATTACTTTTTTGTATTCAAGTGCATATCTAACATGCATACATTCTGATGCATCCTTCCACCTATGAGATTTCTTATTTGTTCCATCACTTTGTATTTCATTGATATAAACTTTCCCACTGTATTTTTCTATTGTATCTTTATTATTTTGCAACAAATGATCCTTTTCCAGTTTCCTACTACAAATAATGCATCTACATATTTTATGTCTCATATCGCTCAATAAAGGGGTATAACTATGTCCATTCATTTTTAAAATGCCTTCCAATAGTCCCTTTTCTTGTATTTTTATGTTTAGATTGTCGACTACAAGATTTCCCAGAGGTTTTTCATTTTAATTATACTATCATTTTCTTTTTCAGTTTATGGGTTTGTATTAGGCATCTCGTGAAGTGGTTTTTGAATAGTGTTATTAGGAAAATTATCATGTGGTACCATCTCATCCACTAGAATATATTTGAGTGGATGCATATCAAGATCGATAGTGTTTACTGTATTCAATGTTTGGTGTTCTATATTATTTTTAGATATAAAAAGGATCTATTTTAAAAAATTAATAGAATATCGTTTTACAAAACATTTAAAAAGAGGTAGATAAGTAGACAACCATTTATCTATTAATAAATAAAGGCTTTATAATTAAGAATAACAAATAGAAAAAGTAATGATTTGATGGTAAAAGGTATTTTTACCTCCATGTTGTACAGATGTGGATGTCTCACTACATTTTGATATTTGTGTAAAATATTTTAGAATTGTATTTTTACCAGAAGATTGACCTATGTTCTTTCCATATTTAGTAGGTGATATTGTACCTGTAAATAAAAAACCTTTAGATGTTAGGAAATATATATGAAATTGAAGGAAAATCACATACTTCCCTTAATAATAATTTACATTTCTAAGTAACCAAGGTTAAACTATAATCCCATAAAGAATCTATGAGTCTCTATATGAACCTATGCTACCCTCTAGAATGACCTCTATCTACGTGCTTAGAGAACAACAAAAAATTAAAACAATGCTAAGAAAACATACTCTAACAAATAAGAAGCAGTCTTTGACAACATAAATGCTCATAACACACAACAAGATGATATGGATACTTGTCTACCATAGTTTAAGATAGTGCATACCTATAAAACTAAAGAAAAAGAGATTTGGATAACAAAACTGTGGAAGAAGAATACTCTACGTAGCAATTCTAAAGAAATTAACAAAGATTAAAAAATAACAAGGCTACAACAACAAGTAGGCATTAAGTCAAATTTATTGCTAGATATTATCCAAAATAAAATAAACACATTGATTTTTGGAAGCTTTCCATTTATCTATTGTTACATTCATCATAACTTTTTATCATTGATAGTCACTTTAATGTTATTATAAATGATCAATCATGGTCGATTGATAATACTCTGCAACAGATTGTCCTCTATAATAGATCGTCACACTATCAATTTATTTGTAATCGATTAGTTTTTGATGATTAATAATCTGTTGCAACCAATCGATATATTTCAAGGGATAGTTCTCTGCAATAGATCATCACTGTCAAAATATCTGCAATCGATTGGTAATTGTTGATTAATAATTTTGGGAATGCGATAGCCTTATTTACAATCGATCAACTTATGTCGATTGATACTCCTATCTAATCGATCGGTCTATGCTGATTGAGACTCCTCTACAACATATCGACTTGTTCTAATTAATACTCCTCTACAATCGACCGAATTATATCAATTGAAACTCATTTGCAATTGATCAGCTTATGTCGATTGACACTCCTCTACAACCGATCAACTTATGCTATTTGAAACTCCTCTACAATTGATCGACTTATATCGATTGACACTCCTCTATAACCGATCGAATTATGCTAAATGAAATTCGTCTATAACCGATCGGCTTATGTCTATTGACACTCTTATGCAACCCATCATTTTACATCGAGAATCTATCCTCTAAAATTGATTTACATTTTTAGGTTTTTGCAACTGATCAGTATATGTTGATTGACATACCTCTGCAATAGATCAATTTATGTTGAGAAGCACTCCTCTACAACCTTTTCAAGTTTGTAAAATTGATAAATATCTTTCGATTGATAATACTCTACAACCAATTGGTAAATATATCAATTGATAATAGGTTTTTCATTGCTTCAAAGCTATTTTTGAGTTAGAGTATTTTAGATGTATGTTTATTGGTACCCCTTTAGTATTTATATGGGTAGTATATGTGGTAAATTGAGTAGGAAAAATAAAATTATTTATAATTTGAAGGTGAAATATCCATAGAATTGGGTGAATCTGTCTGTCGATTTTACTACCATCCATGTAAAAATGTTGTCAGACTTTGCTGTGCAACACGAATGTTTGGATAACAAAGAATCAATCAACATGATTCAGGTAGAACCAAACCATGAATGGTTCTATAGATCCAAATACTTTTTCAAAAGAGCACCTTGGGGGTCATTAATTTCGTAGGGTCCTACGGGGAATGGTACTACCATTCACCATAAGGTCATTTTCTAGTTTGCATTTACAAATTTTAAACCGCAAGGGGGACATGTTGTCTTGATAGTTGATGCTGAGGTCTATCAGAATTCGATGTCACAAATTCACGACTTCCTAAACCTTAGTATGATCCCTCAGGGATTGTCACCTTCTACGAGATACACATTTAAACAGAAAGCAACAAAGTATGTCTTGTTAGGAGATATTTTATATCTTCAAAGCTACGATGGAGTTCTCCTTTGTTGTATTGAATCCCAAGAATCATTTTGGGCAATTTCATAAGCTCACGATGGTACATGCGGTGGTCATTTCAGCAGTTTGACTATCATCAAACGCATCCTTCACATGGGTTATTATTGGCACACTATGGACAAGGACTGCAATGTGTATGTCAGGAAATACATTAAATGTTAGCATCATGCTAATCTTACACACTTGCCATCACAGGCCTTACAACCCATTTAAGCGACTTTGCCATTTGCTCAGTGGAGTTTGGATCTAATCAGTAAGATCTTTCATCCGTCATCGGGCTGACATACATTCATTATTATGGCTACTGAGTACTTTACCAAATGGGTGGAACCAATCCCATTAACAAAAACAACTGGAGCACGTATTACTGAGTTCATACTCACCAATATCATAAGTCATTTTGGGATACCATCCAAAATAATCTCGGATAATGGAACGTCATTCAAGAACAAGACAGTGAGGGATCTAACGTCCAAGTACAGGATCAAACATAGTTTTGCGACTCCATATTATCCACAGGAAAACGGGCAAGTTGAAGCTTCAAATAAGACAGTGGTATCCATCTTGAAAAATACGGTACAAGAACACCACAAAGATTAGCACATGTAGCTACCCCTTGCGTTATGGGCTTATAGGACTAGCATTCGGACACCCATTGGGGTAACTCTATTTTTACTAGTATATGGTAATGAGGCCATTATGCCCCTAGATTTGGAGATTCCAATGTTGTGTGTCATATTGAAAGAGTTCATTGATGATGACACTGTGTGACAAACTCACCTAGATCAACTGAAGCTACTTGATGAACATCGCATGAATGCTCTTGAGCATCTCCACATTTATCAAGAGCGCTTAAAATGGGCTTACAATAACAAAGTCCATTTAAGAGACTTTGAGGTTGGTGATCTTGTGTTGAAATAGAACCAACATAACTCAAATTTACCACCAGAGTTGCAAGACAAATTTATGGCTAATTGGTTAGGTTCTTATATCATCTCTGAGAAGATTGGACCTGGGACCTGGGACATATCACTTGACATCGTTGGAAGGAGTTGAGGAGCTTGAACCTCTCAACATCCTTCATCTTAAAGCGTTCTATACCTAAAACCATAAAAAGGCCCCAAAGGCATTTGTAAGCCCTTTGGTCATCTAGTAAAAAGCTCCAAAGGCGTTTGGTCAAATAAAAAATTTTAAAATAAAAAAAATTGGAAAATATAAAAAAAATCAAAAAAACATTGCATTTCGTTTTCATTTGCATCATTGCATTTCATTTGCAATGTTTGAATGTGGATGAGCTAGCTTCAGGTGTCCTATATCGCCTAGTGGTCTACATCCAATTGAAATTTGAATCTAGGATTGGATAGATATTTGAGGATCCCCAATCTTAGCAATGGGTTGAAAGAATCTCGCCTGGCATCGGGTTATGCTTATATTTTATCTAATATACTCATTTACACACACATTGATAATGAATAGTTAGGGTCTATCCTAGCAAAAACCTTATGTTTTAGAAGTCCAGGATGGTCATTATACAACTTTTTATTAGATAACTAGGGTGTTTGAATCTCATGGTAAACCTTAAAAATTCCCAAATAGCAGCAACCAATTTTCAATGTATTTTTCAGATATCGTTTTATTTTATGAGAGTTTGTTTATTAGAACTATTTGTAATATAGGTTAGATACCGAATGGATGTTAAAAATGATATTTAAATGGCCACTGAATATGTTATCCGTATTCTTTTAATTTACAAAGACTTATGAATAGAAACAATACATCATTGCATCTCACATAGGGGTGTACAATTTATCAAATTTTATACATAGATATAGCAATTAAATTTCATGATTGTTATATATTTTGTGGTGTCATCCATTAGATTTTTAAACTATATTACATTCATACATTATGTTTTAAGTGATTAAAACATACATGTTCATTTACATAGAACTCATCATAGAAAAATTATGCAATACATACATGGCATAAATTATGTCATAACATCATAAATTAAATGTATACAAGTATAGCAAATTACACTAGCATTTTATAGTAAATATTGCATACATATACATTCATCATAAGTAGTCCATCTACACATGTATATCATCGCATCTAATCATACATTCCATAGCTATCTAGTGCATGTCATCCATACATCACATCATATAACATAAAATCAGCATAACATATAAGCATTGCATCCATGTGCATCTCATAAAATATAAACAATAAAACACATAAAATCCACACATATAATAAGTCTCAAATGTCAAAAAAATTTAGCTTAGGTCTGAGGAGAATTGCTCATATAAATTCAGCTTTACTAGCTAAGCAGGCGTGGCGTCTCATTTCTGGTGAAGAAAATGAATGGACAGCTATCATCAAACTAAAGTATCTTCAAAATATGGAATTTCTAAGTGACTCGGTTCAATCAAAGGTTCCGCTTTTTGGAAAGCAATTCTTAATTGTAAGGAAATCATCAAAAAAGGTTTAAGATGGGTTTTAGGCAATGGTGAGAGGATAAATTGCTGGAATGACAGGTGGGCTAAGGATTAGCATGAATCAGAGATATCACAGAAGAACTCATTGGTAGAAAAGTCTCTGATTATATAGTTGAGGATAGAGGTAGAATGAAGTGCAAACAAATAAGAATTCAGGGATTTCAAGCGGAATCAAATGATCTTTGTAACATTCTTGGGAAACAGTTTATCCCCATGAGACCCAAGGAAGATCAAGTGACCTAGGCTCCTACGAAAAATGGGCAGTTCATCGTTAAATCAGCTTACAAGCTTCTGCTTGATGACGAGGATTTTGTCCTCCAAAAGGACTTAGTTTGGATAAAAAAATTAATTCCAAAAATTGCAGTCTTTTCATGGCTGGTCATCCAAGGAAGAATTATAACCATTGATAATATGATGCGTAAAGATATTTGTATCACTAATCGTTGTTATCTGTGCAGGGCTAATTGGGAGACCATTTATCACATTTTCTTTGAGTGTCCTTTTTCCTTGAATGTCCTAAGTGGGGTTTTTTAGGCCTTTAATATTTCATGGGTTAAACCAGCCACCGTACTTGATTTGTTCGTCCAGTGGCCTTGCCCCTTTTCAATCCAAAGATTTAGATACATGTGGAAAATTTGTCTCAATCACTATCTTTGGCAGGTGTGGTTAGAAAGGAACCATAGAGTCTTTAATGAGTCTATCCATGATCATAAAACTATCATTGCCAGGATCCTATCCTTTGCCAATGAGAATGTGAACCTTATCCCTTTTGATAGTTGTAAACCTCAGCTACAGGAGACCACGATTGCTCAATATTTAAGCTTAACCTTTTTAGATGAGTCTACGCCTAGGGTAGTCAACCCCAGAGCCAATGTTAAGTGGTCTCCACCTCCTACAAGTTGGTTTAAGCTTAATTTTGATGGAGCGACTAAGGACAATCCTGGAAGAGCAGGCGCTGGTGGCATTGTGCGAGATTATAATGGGAATATAATGCTTGCATTTTCCAAATATTTGGGAACAAGGATGAACAACGAAGCTGAAGCTAGAGCTATGTGGAGAGGTCTTCAAATGACTCAAGACTTAGAATGCAATTTGATCGTAGAAGGAGACTCTATGTATGTTATAAATCTCCTCAATAATTGGAAAACACCTCCTTGGAGGTATAAAACAATTGTTGAAGAGGCTATGATCCTTTTCCAGGGAAGACAGGATAGAAAAGTGTAACATGTCTTTCAGGAAGCTAACAAAATTGCTGATAAGCTGGCCAATTTGGGTGTCGATGGTGACGGAATTTTCAAATGGGAACACGGTGAAGTAGAGGAGCTTATTCAACAAGAATGCCAAGAATGATAGTAGAATTTACAAACAGGGAAGGCACTGTAAGTTCGAAGGCTAGGAGTATTCTCGTCTCTTTTTTGAATTGGACTCACAATAAAAATTATCTGAGTTGTCAGTCTTCATGGATGCTGCTTGGAAATACCACAAACACTAATGGGGACAGTCACATGTCAAATAACATGGCTCCTAGTCGTCTTAGTAATTTGAGGTTGGTTTATAATCACAGGGAAGGAAAGAAACAACAATAGAAGACTCCCAACCAAAGCCACGTGGACCACCAGATAACCACCGCCATAAATCTAGCCAGCAGTTTCACTTCTCCAAGGTTGATTGGCCAAGATAGTATGTGGTATCAAAGCATGTCATATACGAAAGAAAGCAATTACCAAAAAATTATTAAGAGTAATTATCAATACAGAGCTTGTGGGAGTTTTTTTCAGTACTCTGCTATGTGTGTTTGCAGCTTTTTGTTTCTCCATTATCTCAAGGAAGGGATCCATGTCTGTTTCTTTTTTGTAATTATGATGCATGTGTGTTTTCTCGGGGTATACCCAAAATGTTGTATGGGAAGTTTCTTTTTGATAACAAGCTATGTGCCTTACCGGATGTAATGGCTTTGGCGGCATGTAGATTTTACATATATAGGATCCTTAGTAAGGATATGTTCATCAACAGCCTTGGGCTGATTTTTGTAAAAGGTCTTGGGTCAACCTGTAAAACCCGGTATTAATGTTATAGTATCTTATATACCAAAAAAAAATGTCAAATTATATATATGTACCAAAAATATATTAGTAGTACATCGGTATATGTCAAAAATGCTCGCATGCTACATCTATGTAGGTCCTCGACCTTCCACTAAAAAATGGTACAATCTCATATATCATATTAGTACTAAGAAGTGTCTGCATCCGTAGTCTGAGAGGCTTCACCATCACCTCCATCCTCCCTGGGAGTCCTCCTAGAGTTGGAACCTGAGGTCCCCTCTGACCTGTGTGATATGTGACTGGAGCTAGCTAAGGACTGCCCTGTCTCTCGAGTGTGAGTTCTCTAAGATCCTAGAGCATCGGACCTCTCAGGAACCTAACCATCGAGTAGTCTTATCTCTCCCCTCAGAGTAGAGATGTAAGAAGCATATGTTGCACGACTACTGATGTGCTACTACACCAGATCCCATAGTCATCTGATCTCTATCGCCTAGTCTAGAACTACTAATCCATGTGCTACTGGAGTTGTTGGAGCAGTTGCAGGTGCTAGAGAAACCTGTGAAGAGGAGGATCCTCCCTCCTAGCCCTGGGTGCATCATACTATAACCTCAGAGCATCCAGCAAGGATTGTAGAAGGATACGCTACCCTGTAACCCACTATATCTGTCTTTTCTGAATCAATCCTGGTCTATAGAGCGATCTTCTCCTCCTCGTAGTTGTGCCATTGAGACTACCCTACTATGAGTAAAGACTGTAGATCCCTAATATTTTCCTGTAAGGTGGTAATGGTGGTGTCTCTATGTAGAAGCTATATCTGTAAAGAGCCTACTTGAGTCTGTAGGTTGGTAATCTGGTCCCTGAGCTATCCAACCTCATTGCTAGGTGTGGCCTCGCCCTCCTCGAGAGCATCACCCTCCTCCTCAATCGAAGGTGCATCCTCTGTAGCTCCTCCCTCACCCCATCTGCCCTTAGTCCTTTGATGGACTCAACGATCGTGAGGATTGACCTCTGCTCCCTCAGCACCCTCTGTTGTTGCATCATCTGGAGTCTTGCCTAAGGGGCCCTCAAAACCTTACCATACCCTAAGTGTCCACCAGGTATCATAATTAGGAGTAGTCCCTGCATCGGTCAGCCCTGACTCCTGAAAGTCATCATCCTCATTTCCTAGTGGAGTCACCTTAGACTAGGTCAAGTCCCTCTCTAGAGCGAGGTAATGGTAGATGGTAGGCAGCTCTCGAATGTCCTACCTAATCCTAAACTATCTGGTGACATGAGAGAAGTAAAATAACTCTCATACCTTAAACTTGCGTTTGAGGAACCATTTGTCTCTACGTGATCGATGTAGTTAGTCATCAACCTCTGTCCATGGAGGGCAGTCTAGGTATGGGTGCCAGACTATCTGGTCTGCCTGTAGTCGCGAGAACTCTCCAATGTAGTAGGCCATATCTCCTACGCGAGACCTGCTCCTGAAGCCCTCCTGATCGCGAGGCCAGCATGTTGCATAACACTGGTGTGCCTCCTCAATGGCACTAATATCAAGTGGTAATCCAGTGGGGTGCTTAATCTTGATATGCTACCACCCCCAGATCTGAAGTAGTAGGCTACAGTCGGTGTATACTCTGCTCCTCTATGTAATATGATACAGCTCATTATAGAGTTGTGCTAGTAGGGCACTCCCCTAGGACAAGATTAGGGGTTGATCAGTGCTGCTAGCTAGGACCTCCATAGTTCTAGCAAGGAGCTTCCAAGGGAACCTCACTCTAGAAGAGTCAGGCAAGACAATATGCACGATCAGGTGCATAAAAACAACTATTCAATGAGAGAAGAACTGCTGAGTGTACCAATGCTCAATGTGGATCCCTCCATGGTTTGAGTGTCGTTGTGCTACCTCGTTGCGACCACCAAAGATATGATGGCCTCGCCATCCAAAGGGATTTGGAATATGTGGTAGACATCCTCTAGTGTGACAATCATCTCACCTATCGACAGGTGAAAGATATTGGTCCGTGCATTCCAGCATCGGGCCAATGTAGTCATATAGGCCTGATCGGTCCAGATGATGGGGAGGTAGAAGACATAGCCAAATCCCATGACCCCAAACCAATCCATCTCGACAGGTATCAAGGCACCGCATAGGTTATGAAGGATGTCATATTCCCTCCCCCTCACGGTCAAAGTCTAGTGGAAAGCAGAATAATAAGGTAAAAATAAAAAACAATAAAAAAATAACCTTAAAAACGACAAACAAAATCATAAAATCTCAAAAACATAAAAAAAAAATGAAATGAAAAATAACACCTCTAAAATAAAAAAATCAATCAAATCTGCTAAAAAAATAAAAAAAGTTGAAAAATTAAAAATCCTTCCTAAAGTTGTCGGACTGCGGCTCAGACCCACGGCCGGGAGGGCGGTCAATTTGATGACCATTGGAATTTGAATCCAGTCGCGGCTGACAACCGCGACCCTCAATTTGACAATTGAGAACCACGCATGCCAGTCGTGGCTAGGAGAAATGACCTTTTCCCATCCTGAGACTCCTGAAAAAATTAAACCCTAACCCCCTAAACTAATCTAAGCTAAACCTAACTAGGGTGAGGTTCGTTACCGACAGTTTAGTTATGTTCATTAGCACATTATTTAGTGAGGTTAATTTTAAAGCCGGTAAAAAAAAATAAATTAGCGAGTTGTGCGCTTCTACCTTAGTAACACTGGCTCCTCCATGTTGGTTTGCCATCAGTACAAGTGGTAGTGAGGTTGAGTTTGCAGCAACGTTCCACATCAAAGTTGGTACCTTGATTCAATAAATTTTTACCAACATAACAAAAATAATCATTAAAATTTTAAATAATAAAATAAATTATAAAAATATTTTATATAAAAACTTAATTCAACATTGTTAATATGGAGGATATCGCAAATCTTCGCGCTGAGCTCTCTGCAAATCGAGAAGACCAAAAAAATCTAGCAACCAAGCTAGAGACAACAGGTGCGGAATCATGGGCTCAGATGGTAAAAGGTAATAAATTCATAAACCCCCCCCTCTAGTAGATGTAGTCATTCAAGCTAAGTTTGTTGAGGAACATCAGAGGCAATTTAAATCATTGAACCTTCGAGTGAGAGGTTTGAAAGATCAAGATCAAGAGGACCCAATAAAAATGGCCACTGAATTTTTGCACAACACCTTAAGCCAGAAGGAAATTCTACCAGAAATGGCATGGTATACACATGATAACTCTCTAATCATGCGCTTTCACACCCTGCAGGATAGGCTAGAGGCCCTTAAGTCTAAGAAAACTCTTTTTAATATGACTGATAAGATTTATCTTGATGAAGATTTGACCAAATTGCAGTATGAAGAATTTAAAGACAATAGAAACAGAATGATAGAAGCAAGGAAGCAAGGTAAATTGGTTGTTCTCCGAAATGGAAAATCTTGGATTAGAGATACCCCTCCCACAGGCTATACCAAGCCTTGGCCAATCCGCTCAACATGACGCCAGGATCTGAGTCTTTGAACTGAATTATCAATCATTGTTTGGAATTGTGGTGGTTCTCTCTTCTTTTCCCTAGGTTCAACAGATGATGTGATTCAGAATAGAGATATTATATTCCTCACAAAAACACATGAGACTAGCACAAAGTCGCTCCCCTCATATACAGGCTACTCATGGTTGTCCGCACAAATACCGAAGACTCAACATGGTGCTAAGGGTTCAGGAGGTGTTGCTTGTTTGTTCCAGGATTGTCTTGCCTCTTCTATACATTTGGAATGCTCATATTCTCATGCCAAATTTATGTGGATCTCTTTGGATAGAAATCCACCTCTCAATCGACTCTATATATTAGTGTGCTATTTTCTTCCAACCTACTCTTCATATGCAATGACATCAGATCGAGGTTCACCATATTTAGATCTTTTTCCAAAAATTTCTAAATTCTCCTTCCTCGGTGATATTTTTCTAGTGGATGATTTCAATGCACGTACAGGTACTGCACAATGCTCTTTATATGATGTTTTTTCAAATCCACTGTGTCTAAAGGAGCTTGATCATGACAGTTTAGGCATTTCTCGCTGCTCAGCCGATGCGGACACTACCATCACACCCTATGGTAAGCACTTGATTAACCTTGGCGAGTCTCATGATTTAATCATTCTAAATGGCATCAAGCAGTTCCCTCTTTCCAGTAATTTTACATGTTTTCCACATGTTGGTGGAGCTAGTGTAGTTGACTATGTGATGGCTAACCCACCTTTTGCCTTAACCATATCTGATATGTGCATCTCAAGTGTACCTCCTTTAGCAGATCATGCCTTCCTCACTTTTAACCTTCCATTTGTTCCCAAACCTGAACCTGCCCCTCCACCCCCTCCAAAAATAATTACTAATATCCACTTTAACCACAATTATGATGATGTGTACACAAAAAAACTTAAAACCTACCTTACCCATATTCACACAATTCAATATCCCATTGAGAAAGTGAACTATTTTTCTAAAGCATTATGGTTGGCAGTTGTTGAGTCTTTTCCCCATACCACCCGCTCTTTTCATCAGTCCCGTGGCCATTGTCCTCGTAACTCGTGGTTTGACATAGAATGTAAAGCTTTACATAGGCTCACCCGATCAGTAGGTCGTCTTGATCCCTTGAATTACAAGCTAGCCCAAAACCACTACCGTTCTTTTCTTAGGAAGAAAAAGTGTAAGTTGTTATCAAGAAAAAGACAAGAAATTATAGTCATGCTCAAACTTAATCCCAAAAACTTTTGACGTATTTTTCTACCCAAAAATAAAACATGTCCCATTTCTAACCCTCACACTTGGTACACCTATGTTGTTTCCTATGATATCCCAAACCATGCCCCAATTATCCCCAACCCACGACCATCACATTGTAACTTCTTTATTGATGAAATGATTTTTGATGCTATTCATAAACTACAGACTGGTAAAGCAGCTGATATTGAAAATTTGAATGCATAATTTCTTAATCATAGCCCTAGAGTCTTGGCAGTCCATATTGCCAAACTCTTCAATCATATAGCTACTCATGGGTTCCCACCCTCTTGGTCTTTGAATATCATACATCTCATCCATAAATCCGGAGATCCGCTAAATCCAAACAATTACAAAACTATTGTGGTTGGTCATACTCTTGCAAAACTTTTTGCAACAGTTCTTGATGTTTTTATCTCTGATTTTTTTAAGGCTAAGAAACTTCGTGCAAAATGGCAGGCAGGTTTTACAAGAAATCATTGTACCTATGATCACATTCTAACTCTCAAAGCTATCATTGAAGAAGCCAAAACCAATAAACGCAGGGTTTATTGTTATTTTGTTGACGACAAGAAAACATTTGATACTGTTCCCAGACAGTTATTGCTTCAGAAGTTGAAGGATCTAGGAATTCCAGAGGAGGTTACTTTGTTGGTTATGACCTTATATGAAAAAGTCACTGGACAGAGTTAAAATTGGATCTCTCAAAACAAAAGATGTTCATAGTACTATTGGGGTTAAACAAGGCTACCCACTTTCACCTACACTCTTTGGATTGTATATTGATGAATTGGAGGTGCTCATTATGGACTCTCTGGCTAAGAGTACAGGTTGCTTACTTTTTGGTAGTGTTATTGCCATTTTGCTATTTGTTGATGACATTATCCTAATGTCACATACAACAAGAGGACTTCAACAATAGCTGGACATACTTGGCACATACTCTGACTTGCATTGATTAGAAGTTAATCTCTAGAAAACAAAAATCATGACATTCAACCTACCCAAGAAAGATCTATCTTCTGTTCACATCACATATAAAGTGAAGGTTGTTGAGATTGTCACATCATACACATACTTGGGAGTTCTTTTCATAGGACCTACCTTCAACTTGGTCCCTGCATCTCAAGCAAGGTTAAACAAAGGTTATGCTGCCTTAGCCTCTCTGGATAAGCAATGCTTTCAGCTCCTGTTTCAGGACATAAGTACGAAGATCAGACTCTTCCACACTCTTGTTACCCCTACACTGCTCTATGGTCGTGAAGTTTGGGGCCCTAGCCTCAAATAGTTGGGTTGGTCTCGTATTGAAAGGGTCATCATCTCAATGTTGTCCAAGTTCATTCGTTCCAAAAGAACTATTCCACATTCCATCATTCTAACTGAGTTTGGTGCTCGTCCATTGCTTACAACAACAATATTTCTTGTTGTCTCTTTACTACGTAGATTGCATTGTATGCCGGACATGAGAAGATATCCATATTTAGCACTACAATCCTCAAGACAATTGGCAAATCAAGGGGTCAAAAATTGTTGGTATGCTCAGACTACTACTCTACTTCAATCTCTTGGCCTAGACATCATGAGACCTCCTCGTACTAAAGCATCAATCAATGCACAATACTCCAATAAGGATATTCGAGACGAGATTTACTCAGCATATATAAAAACTACTTGGACTCCTCCAAAGACACCTCTTTCACCAAAACTGCTATATTACTCTCACTTTTATCTCCAACTAGAAAATGGATTGATCACTACTCCAAAATATAACTTGATACAAATGTCACACAGCCTCAGGTTTCCTCTAGCTCAACTATGAGTTTGCTCCCACCAGTTGCATATTGAGACAAATCATCACCTCCCCAGAGATCAACGTATTTGCAGATTGTGCAATCTTGATGTGGAATCCAAGGAGCATTTCATTTTCACCTGTCCTGTCTACTACGATATACGAGGTAGATATTATTGTTTATTCATAGACACCCATACACTAAAATCTTGGATTAATTATAAAGATCAGAGATGCATTGCCCTTTTCATCCGAAAATTATTCAATCTCAAAAAAGAACTACTTAGTAACAGTTTGCAAAAGATAACAAGATCCCGACTTATCACTTCATTCTTCCAGCCTCCAGAGGCCACGACCAGTAAACGCCAAGGTGATCACAGAGATACAACAAGATCAACTCGTTGTCGACTCCAACAAAGAACATCTACGACGACATCCAACTCTTATATCACTCACTTCTCTTCAACCTTGAATGTTGGAAGTAATCCTTGATCCACAGATCTTGTATATCATATGTCATTATGTTTATTGTTTTTCTTACTTTATTTTCTTTGGAGCTGCATTAGGCACTCTCGTTGCTTTGTATATGTCTTACTTTACAATCATATTGACCTCTTTTGGTCACCTATGGACATTAATACAAATTCAAATTCTAATTCAAAAAAAAAAAATGTAAAATATATTTTCAAATAACTGCTTGAATAGTTTAAATGGGTATTGATTTTTTTAAAATATATATATATATATATATATTTATTTCAAATTAAAAAAAAAAAACACAGGAAAAAATGTTTACATACCTTAAATTAAAATAACACCGTGCTTTAAAACAATTTGCAAAATTTTAAATAATAAAACATACAAATATTTTTAGATATAAACTTTTATCCTATTATTTCCAAAAAGGTCTTCAGAATGTGAAACATACTTGCAAACAAGTGCAAGTGGAAGAAAAAAAACTGTAAAAATACTAGCAATAATTACTTATTAAAATATAAAATATAATATACTTATTTTGATTTGCTATTAAGTTGAATAAACTCTCGTTTGTAACATCAATAATCTCTTAACTTAACATTAAAAATAAATAAACAAAAACCAAGTTTTTCCAACCATGATCTTGCAATCTTAAACAAAAGAGCCTCTCTTCTATCTGCATTCCACAATCAAAATTACTTCAACCGCATGGAATAATTTCATCCCTCGATATATTTTTTTTATTCATAGCAATAAGCTATGATATGTTTTTTTTATTCATACCCATAAACTATAATACATGTTATTTTATTCATAGCAATAAGCTACTTTCTAGTCTCGTGAAAAAAAATATCCTTTGGCTATTGACGAAATCCAATGTCTAACCATATCAGGACACCTAAGTTAGTGTGTCATTGAGTTCCTATGCAGAAAACCCAGGTTCAAATCATGAGGATTGGCCCAGTTGTGACATCTGTAAAACCTTGGTTATATATGGGAAGGGAACAGCGTATTCATTGTGGAAGATAACAGCGTATTCTGTTTAAATTCCAATATATAATATCCTTTTTACAAGAAAATTTCAAAACCCACCGTAAGTATAACAGTCACTTCATCAAATTAGACATGAGTCATTTCATGACATGCAAACCAATAAGCCTGTTATTTTAATACAGAATCTCAGGATTATCTATAATTGTAGTTTGTACTAGGAAACATGCTTAAATATTGTCATCTAAATTACAAAAATTTGCCATGTTTTCATACATTCTGGACTGGCAGAAAAAAAAAGAAAATACCTCTGCTTCATGTACCAGTAAATAACTGTAAACTTCAAAATAAATTCACCTTAATTTCTACAACCTTTGGTAGCATTCAATACCAGTAGAAAATTCAGAAAATGTCAATCACCCGCTGCAGAAAGTCATATTGCTGAAAATCCATTTCCCATATCCAACTATTCTTGATAACTCCCTACTTCCTACTAAAGAAGTGGTGCACCCTACTCAAATCTTTTTGTAACTTTTCTTCCCAATCTCCATAATGTTTGCAAAATATCTGGTTTGGTATTACACCATTGATACCTTCCGCTAAAATCACCCCATTTTCAGACCGGTAGAGCTTCAGTCCATCTACAAACAGAGTCGTAACAAAATTAAGTGCATCTAAAAATTAAACTCAAGTGCAACTTGCCCATTAAAACAGGAGATATTTAAAGCAAGAACAACCATTACCTTCTAAATACCTCTGCACGTCCAAATGTATGACAACTTCACAGCTGCTCCGCATTCCTACCATTGTGAATCGCAATGTTAGCAAAAGTAGAGCACAAAAATTTGATTGCACATATTGTAGGTACTGAAAACAAAATTCGATTACTAACAACATTTGTAGGGATTATTCACTTAAGGCCAAAATGCAGATAATTTGAAATCTTATTTAATACATTAACGCTTAGAATATAATAGCAGAAACCATTCAATGCAAATTTGAGCATGATTTCAATCATCCAAGCAGATAGCTTCCTAAGAATATCAAGAGGTCAACCACCTTGCCCAGGACACCACTAATCCATAGTCCCTGCAGAGCAGATGACTATTGCTCCCAGACAAGTCACAATTACTCATGGCATGTGAGTGAGCACACCAACTCCACTTATTTTATTCTTTTTGCCATTTTTTCAAATGTTTTCAGTAAAATTTGATTTCACGTCATATCTGCCACCTGGGATAAGATGTCTTAAACAATTTTTCTAATATTCTGGGCAAAAATAATTGCAACATGTGTTCGCCTGTTCTTGATGCTTCTCGCACCAACATTTAGGCAAGGCATAAGGGAGCTCCACAAGCCGCACAACTGGAAGGAGTTTGTCATCCAACGGAAGCAAGACCGCACACTACGCTCCAACTGGCACAGCGAGGATCATGCCGCCCCAGTTCCTTGTCTGTTGTCATTGTGGGTAGGGGCAGCGGCAATGTAGGCAAGTCAAGCTTCTAAGGTATCAGAAGACAAGGTTGTATAAAAAGTATTATATGGAGAGTTGCCCGTATAGTCATCGCTGTATTTTTCTTCGTGATGATTAAAGAAGGTCAAGTGCATGGCCATCAATCTGGGGCTCACCACCAGCCATTAATCATCCCTCAATTTCCTGCTTAGCAAGCCTAGTCAAATATTTTAGATGCAAGTTCTAGACAACTATTGTGTTGTAAAGTTGGTTTTCTTGGACAAAATGTTTCTCTTAGTTTTGCTTTGAAGATTTTGTTATCCAATGCCTATTCAGTTTTGGCTCAAATTATCCTTGAGACACTAACTCACAAGGAGCATAGTCACAGAAATGTTAGTCACCATTACTAATTGTGAAATTTTCAATGTGGACTGGAACGTTACTTTCACTGAAATTGTCTGATAATCTGCACAAGTGATTTTAAGAATGTACCCAACAGTGAAGAATTAGTGAAACTCTGTACTATCCCCTTCTAGAGATATCCATATGTGGGGTCCACTCTACCCAGCTGCCGTAAAAAAGAGTGTAATAGAAGGTAAACTAATAAGGCAGATTTGCCAGTTGGCAGCAGCTCAGCTAAAGCAGAGGAACAAATCTTAAAATAACAAGTGGTTAATTAGCACATTTGCCAGCTGGTGCCAGTTAGTGATGCAGTAGCAATTAGTTGGAATAAATCTTAAAATAGAAAGTTGTTAATAAGGTAGATTTGCTAGCTGGTGACAATTAATGATGTAGTAGAAATTAGTCGGCCCTAATTAAGGAGAGGAAGGTTATAAAAAGTGGTTGCTATGAAAGGAAAGAATCATTCTCATTATGTCAAGTCCTTTAAATTGCTTTCATTACCTCTAAATTGCTTTCCTTTCCTTTATATATTCTTCTATTCCTTTCTATCCATACAGCCAAAAGTATTGTATCTTTTGATATATCCCAGATTGTCTGTAAAGCCTCACTTTTGAAAGTGCTTTGCCATTGCTTTAACCATTCTTCAATTCTGCCATTCCCTTCAGCCTATTTGAATGAGGACAATTAAATGCTTCTTGTTAGGTCAATGATTAAACACTGTAGTCAATAAAACATGGTTTATTTGATCAGCTGATGTTTTTTCTTTTATAAGTTGTAACAACTGACTTTCCAAGTAACTTTTTTGCTTGTTTACGAAGACCTCCTGATCCCTCTTAACCAGTTTTGCTCTCTGTTGGTTGTGACTGTGATTCGTGCGAATTACTCTGCAGCACAACTTCAACCTCTATACTTGATTCCTTACTAGTAGAGCTTTTTGGTTCGTTAGACTTATTGAGAACCTCTCTCTATAGGTTAATGTGAGACCAGCTGTTTACCTCGATGGTTATCATTCACTGATGGTTCATTAAGATAAGACCTCTATGAAGCAGTATTCTTTACGTGCTGGATTAACAGTTTACATCCTTTTGTTACAAAAAGAAAGACAAAAAGGATTAACTTTGAATCTTCCCCCTCCCCGTTTTCACTACTTGTCTAGCATTTAGGCAGATGATTCAAGAACATTAGATGTGCAATTGAAAACTTTGTACCTGACCATGCTTCTAGGTCCTTTGTTTATAATATATGTAGTTACCATTGTATCTGCCTGAAACTGTTTTCATAATTCATTAAACAAACGTTTTAACAATGTCCTATATTTCATATACCCATCTCATTCTGCAGTAGTAAATAGGGTTATGAAACCTACCTTTTCATCCTCCTTTATTGTGAAAAAGTCTTTTGGGTTCTATCTCATTTATAGTGTCTGATATCCTTTTACGAATGACAACTGTAGTTTTTCTAGACACACAATGAGCAACATGAAAACCTTCCAGTGCCATGTGATGTAGTGTGTATTGGTATGTGAATGAGACCAAGTAATTCCTTTTCGTGGGTTGCTCCAATCCTGGAAAAAATTTCTGAATGATGCTTTCTGTTAGACATGGCCTTCATTCAATCTCAACTTTGCAGTTGTAATAATATTGGGGTCAATCCCCACTACTTCTTTCTTCATTTGTGCCACTACTTGCAACTTCAATGATCCTGTCTTTTGCACCACAACTCAGCTTTACCCATAATTCCTTATGGGTTAGGGCTTTAAAGACTCAGTTTAGGGTCTGCAAACTGGAATATCTTGAAAGGGTTCAGACTAATTATCATGCCTCAGCATGTAATCTTCAAACAGATGGTTCAACAGTGCACTGTCTAGAGTGAGTTTGTTGTCCAACCCTTTGTCTCGAGAATTTCTTCAGGCTCATCCTCTATCTTTTATAAGGATTGAGTTTTCTTTGGGGGATTCATCCATTCAGTTGTGTGAGATAATCATTTTTAGCATTTTGTTCCTTGAAAATGGTTCCCTCCTTGGTCTCATGGAGCATTGCAATTTTAGTATTTCAACAATGTTGTGCTTATTTAGTCTATTGTCATCTCTATTAATTGACTTCATCTATTCGCATAATCATTGGTTGCTTTTCCTTGCCTTATTCTCTCAAAGGATGTCATCAGTAGTGCTACCAAGGAAAATATTGATCATAAATAAATTCAGGTTATTTCCTTTTTCCCACTATCTCTCACTCAAAATGGCATCTTTGATGGCACCGTCATTTGGCTTAATTGTTGCTAGTGCCACTGGTCACGTAGCTTGAGGTTTCTTCTTGACCAGATGAAGGTTTGTTTCCACCAGTTATGTGTGGAGGTGGAGGACTATATCCCTCATGGCGAGCCTGCCATCGATGTTCTCTCCCAGAGGTAGATAATAAGAAACACTTTATTTTTAGATCTCTCTCCTATTATGAGATTCCAGGGAGGTCTTGTTGTTTCGAAAGATGTTCAGGTAGTTACATATCCATATGCTTTCATTATCTTGACCAAAGGTGCTTGACCTTTTCTCCTTCAGGACACAGTCACTTATAGACATAGGGCATTGTAGGGCACCTCCATGGATATCAAATGCTTTTTGAATACAGCTTGTCTGCACATAGATGGTGATGGGTCAGGGAGAAGATGATTATATGTAGATACTGGTACAGTCCTCTTGCTCATGCATTAGGTGCTTCTATTTGGATTTAGGGACCATTCAATTCTCTTTCTTAGAGCTTGGGGCAAGGGGACGTTCATGCATTACCAATTTTCTCCCTACCTTTGGAGATACCTTGCTCTTGGGTGTGAAGAGAGATTCTAGAGGAAATACCATGCTTTCTTTTGAGATAGGCCAGCACATTCCTATTAGTCTGTGATATTTTCCTCTTGACATCATCCAATCATGTACTGGTCCTTTGGGTGGTGCATGTTTGTGTTTTGGTTTTTCTTCCCAGCAATTGATTTTCTAGACAGGTAACAGTGTAGGTTTCTAGCCTTGGTGTCCATTTGCTTTTTGTTTCTCTTGAGGGTACAATCTCTGGCTTGACTCTTTGTATTTGTACATGAATAATATAGTTAGCCTTTACATGCTTTGGTTTATGCATGCATGCAGATAGCTACAACAGAAAATAGAAAAGCTGGCAACTGGGCATTTTATAAAAATATTCTATAGAATAGCCTCTCCTCTTGATCACAATCATGAATGCACAGCTTGAGAATGACTACTTCACTCAGGCGACCTTATCCATGAGCCACAGAAAACATTACCATCTTGTCTGTGCAGCTTGTCCTCCAGAGGGCCTCCATGGGCCTGGATACCATGTTGATACTATAAATTAAAAATCAAAATTGAACTTTGGACATCAAAAATAAAATCAACTTATACACTAGAAATACACACAAGGAAAGGTGGAATTGATGTCCCACAAATATTCTCGATAAGGGGGATCATAATTCTGAGAAATCACAATGCTTGGTCTCTTATCGATTACGTAAAGGGTTGATAGACCAAGACATTGCTTCTAGGGTATTAAGTGGTAACATAATCGCAGTAAAGAGTAACTTCATGATCCAGCATAGTGACATGCATCAAGAGGGTTCAAGAGGCATTAATTCTATAGTTCAGCCTGGTGGACTTGCATCGAGAAGGATTGAACCCTTTGCTTTTCTATGGCCGCAGCTGTTAGCAGACAGTACCTGCAAAGTTTGTTCAGTTGGAATATGCTTGGGGACCTTGTTTGGCATTTTCCTACCTCTGAAAAGTTGGGTACATGGTGGAGATCCCCTCTGAGAAAGATATTTACCATACTTGGGGCTATGCAGATGAGAGGCAATCTTATGTTTCATGTCATTTGAAGTGTCCAACTGCATGTTATGCAGAGGTCTGTTGGAAATTGTAATACCGAATGAGACCAAAATCAAAACAGGACAAGAATAGGACAAAAATCAGAATAGGACAAGATTAAGTCAAAAATCAGAACAAGACAGAACTGGAATTGCAAATTACAATTAAAAATAAAGATAAAGAAATATTCTCACCCAAATTTGGAGAGAATGTGAAGCATCAATGTCTCTTGAGACAACAAAGTTACATCCTATCGTATATATATAATTATAGTGCATTGTATTGAAGTAGAATGTACAGATTTGAAGATTAATGAAGTCTTTTTGGAGGGTTTTTGTGCAATTTCGTTTTCTATTCATTTTCATCTTTCTATGCTGTGTTAAATCTCTATTTAAGAGTACCACCACATCTCCGATGCTGGTGTCAGATTTTGAAGCTTGGAGGTTGGAGAAGTGGAGAGCTTGATGATTTGATTCTCTTTAACCAGAGAATTCAGAATTAAGTTTGTGGAGGAAAACTTCATACATTATTGTTGTGGCTGTTATGGGCCATGGTAAGGATTCACTGCCCATCCCAGGATTTAAAGGAGAAAATTATGATTATTGGTGCATTAAGGTGAAGACTTTGATGATTGCCAAGGAAGTATGGAGTGTTGTGGAACATGGATACAAGGAACCAGTAGATTGGGGTATTTTATCAGCCACCATAAAAAAAGAATATGGAGGAAGCATAAAGAAAAGATGCCTTGGCTTCGTATCATATACCAGCAGCTCGTTACAAGTTTTTTTCCAAGAATTGCAAGTGTCAAGACAGCCAAAGGTGCTTGGGACACATTAAAGACAGCTTGTTAAGGGTTTGCTCAACGGAAATTAGTGGACTTGTAGATATTGAAGAGAGAATGTGAAGATTTGAGAATGAAGGACAGTGAGAATGTGGGAGATTATTGTGTAGTGGTGCATGAAATTGTGCACAAAATGAGTATCTATGGTGAAGAACCAACATAAGTAGATGTTGTCAAAAACATTTTGAGAATATTGACACCAAATAAGAACAGTTGTGCAATGATTATTGAAGAAAGTAAGGATTTAAAGAAGTTGGAGTTTGATGAATTGTTGGGATCACCTATGTTAAAAATAGGGAAAAAGAAAACTTAGGGGCAAGGTTTTGCTTCCAAGGCTAGAGTGTCCAACAATTATGGGGCGAGCTTGAGCTCCAATTCCCAAGGTCAAAGAGGGGAGAAGCAAAATCAGCATTCTACAAGAGGAAGAGGCCATGGTAGAAGAGGACGTTACCATGGAAGAGGTAGAGGTAAATTTATGGATAAGAGGAATGTTCAATGTCACTATTGCAATAGGTATGACTGATATGAAAGAGAATTTAGAATAAAGACAAACAAGGACGGAGGAAAAAAAGACAAACTTTTCACACGAAGAATATGAGAGCTCACAAAATATGGTCTTATGGTACTTAGAATATGTCATGTATTATGGTAGATGTTTCAACTAAAGTCTTGGTACTTAGATTCCAGTTGTTCAAATCATATGACCGCTAATAAGGAGTTGTTTATGGAGTTGGATGATGCCTATAGGAGCTGGATGATGCCTATAGGAGCAAGGTGAAATTTGGAGACAAAAAACATTGTAGGTTGAAGGAAAAGGAATCTTGCAAATTGACACAAAAAAATGGAAAGAAAAATATCCAAAATACTTACTTCATACCAAGCTTGAAGCACAATTTGTTGAGGATGGAGCAGCTTCTAAAGAAAAAGTACAATGTGGTGTTTGAGAATAAAGAATCTATGACAAGGCAGACGGGAACCAAGCAATGGCTGTTGTATCTATGACAAAGAACCACGTTTATTTTGAAGCTTAGAGGAGAAGAGAGCAATTTGTGTCATACAGCCATTAAGGTCAACTGGTTATGGCATGAAAGGTATGGTCACGTGAAATCATAGTAGTCAGACTCTTTTGGGCTCCCGAGTACTCGGCCGAGTCCGAGTCCGAGTCCGAGTCCAAGTGGGCTCTGCCGAGCCGAGCCCACTCCTACTCCTTTTTTTCCTGGACTCCTCCGAGTCCGGCTAAGTCCTAGGCCGAGTCCGAGTCCGACTCTGACTCCCGAGTCCCGACGTCGGAACTCGGCTGACCCAAAAAAAATGGAAGTTTAAAAAAAAAGAAAAATTACGTCTAGGAAGGTTAAGTGTTGATGATGCTTCACGACGTAAGCATCCACGTTGGCCAGTGCGCAATCACGAACAAGATGCTGAAATCTTTGTTTATTATAATAACGAGAGAATGTGCAATTTTGCTTCTCAAACCTTCAGAATGCTTATCCCTCAATTTTCTCCGATGGATACATCATCCGCGTCTTGTTTGGGAATGAGAACCGCTTCAGAATGCACGCATGCATGTCCTGTGGGGTGTGGCAGTTCGGGCGAAGAATGGCATGAGTTTTGGAGGCGTTCGATCAAGGAAGGCTTGAGGCCGCCAGTGCTGAGACCTCTTCTAGAAAGTTCGTCGTGCAGTTCTTGCACCTTCATTTTCTTCCATTCTTTTCTCTCCTTCAATGCACCCTCTCTTGTCGTCGTCACTGCCACCGTCGTCATTGCAGCCAATACACACCACCATGCGGCAATCGAAAAAAATTAAAAACGATAATTTATTTCGCTCTAAAACCCTCGACTTCCAACGAAACAATTCCTACGCACGAAGCTCCCCCAGAATAATGAATGTCGCTTCTACCTTGAATTTTGGTAAGCAGTTTTAAAAAACAGCTTCCCATTATAAAACCGGAAAAATGGCTATGATTAAATATTAGCTTTATTAATATATGAAGAATTTTTTTTTCTCAAGAACCTTTTAATAAAAGTAAAGTTAATAGATCCCAACCAACCATCTAGGAAATCGAATCTTGACAACCCACCGATTATACTTAACCATGGTATTTGAATATTTTATTTATTAAATATGGTGGACTAAGTTAGGGTGATTTCGTCCCATGGTTTCTCTATTAAACATGGTATTTGAAATTTTTATTTATTAAACATGGTGGACTAAGTTAGGGTGATTTCGTCATATAGTAAAGTTTATTATTATTTAATGTTTTGTAAAATGTTAATAATGTTTTTGAACTTTATATATTAAGTTTATAAACCAAAGTGGTCATGCCTGCAAAGGTCATAGTCTGTTCCGAATCCTTTGAGTGCACGCCAGACCGACAACGATGGTACGAATCTCGAGTGACCGGTGGTCCTCTTCATGCCAGGTTATAAAATAATGAGGTGGTATAGGCTTGTTGGGGGCAGTCCTTGTATTTTGAACCTTGCACTTGGGAGTTACTAAAAATAGTGTGGATGTAACCAACTCCCTATGAATCCAAAAAAAAAAAATTATAAAACAAAATTATTAGCTTGCTATTAGAATATGCTCCTTCCTCTTGTTAATTTCTTATTTGTATAATGTTGAATATTGAGTAAGTCTGTTAGAATATACTAATAAGTAATATGCATGAAAAAACTTATTTTTTCAATAAAATTTGTATTTTTTTTCATTTTTCCGAGTTTTTACCGAGTCTTGCCAAGTTTTTTTGCCGACTCCCGAGTCCGACTCCCGAGTCAAACTTTCCGAGTCCGAGTTTTGCTACTATGCGTGAAATTTTGAAGCTTGTATTTATTGAATGGTAAAGGAATAGTCCATGGACTGCCTTGCGAAAAAGCAAGAAGAGAAGTGTGTGAAGGTTGATGAATGGGAAAAGACCATAAAGAGAGCTTTCCAAAAGGAAGAGCATGGAGAGCATCATATCTAGTGCAACTGATTCATTCAAATATTTATGGTCCAATGCACACACCAAGTGTTGGTAAGTCCTACTCTTATCACTTTCATTGATGATCATACTAAAACTTGGGTATAATTCTTGAAGAATAAGAATGATGCTTTTGAAGTATCTGTTGGTTACGAATCTGCCATGAGGAAAGGATTTTTGGTTAATGCGCCCAGATTCGCCCACCAGCATGAAAGGCCGGAAGGAAGAGATGCCTTCCGAGCCAATCTCCGGAGAAGGCCGGCTCCTTGGGGGGGGGTCTGATTTAAGCCAAAGGGAACAGGAAAGAAATAAATGAACTGAAAGAGACAAATGTACAGAAAGAGATTACAAATATGTCCAAAGGTTGGTGGGGGGAACTAACAGTACGGGAACACACCAATCACCGCTACTCACTGCATACAAACACAGAGCATGACAAGGAACTGCAAAACCTAGGCGTACTTCCGATACACCAGCAGCGTATGCACGGCTTCAATAGCTCCCTAGCAAACATTCCCTACAAGGAACTAACGACGAGGGGATCGTATCAATCACCGGATACTTACACCGACGGGGTAGAAAGTAAACTTAGAGATGTCGGAGCCGGTATATGTGTTAGGTAGAGAGTTTAATCGCACACGACTTCAATGGCTCCCTAGCAAACATTCCCTACAAGGAACTAACAGCAGGGGATCGCATCAATCACCAGATACGGGCCAGCAACGTCACACATAACTGATGGAACTGCTACCAGATCTATTATATGAATGCTTTAAATTAATGAAGTACGGAAGGTGCTTTAAACAAGCAATGCTAGAGGAACTCCGATCGCCAAATGCCGAAATGAATCAACGAGCCGCGACACAAGTGGGCCTAAGGCATATAATGAAAGACAGAGATAAAAGAATAAAGACGATAGAATCAGAACCGGGCATACGGATTGTATTCATAAGCGTAAGCACGGTTACGATAAGCACGATAGTTCCCTAACAAACATTCCCCTTCCACCCTTTACAATGAATTCAAGATGGGCTTTTATAGCCCGAGTCCCACCCGTTACATTAATGGGCACGAGTCCCAGTCAAACATAAGGTCGATGAAGCGGCGAAAGAGGCTGCAAATGCTGACCTTTTGTCGGATCGGCTGTACCCACGACATGGTCTTCCTGGAAGCTGGGCAGCTACGTGGCGGAGTGCTGGGCAAAACTTCAAGTCAGCAGGATCGCTGGTAGCTGGAGCAGGTGAAACCTCAGATCAGCTTTGAATGAGGATACTAACGCAGGCGGTGCAGGCAGCCCATGCTTATCCCTTTTTGGTCGGCAGTCTTGGTTCAAATCCCGAAGCTGGACACTTGTCTGATGATGGGTTATGCTGTGTGACACATTCCTGCCTTAGAGGGCAGTTTATCCATCTTCGCTTGGGATCGGGGCTCCTTGGGATGCGTGCAAAAATCAGTGCAGTCGGGGAAGGCCTTCAAGCCTTGGTCAAATTCCGGGTTTGTTCCCCTACCGCACACCTGTCAAGGGCGCATTCCGACTCTGTTGAGAAGTCGAACTGCGCACAGGCGAACACTGGTGTCTGCCGCCATATGGACCTGCTCCGGCATTTTATCTTTCTTCTGCGTTGACCTGCCAGTCTGCCAGTGCAAGGTGCGCCCAGAAAGTGGGGCGAAGTACGAACTTCGCACCAAAACTGGGCGAAGTACGCACTTCGCACCAAAACTGGGCGAAGTACGAACTTCGCACCCAGACTTAGCCAATTTCAGATAGACCTGCTGGAAAGTTGGAAAATCAACTGGGGGACTCCAAGGAAAAAAAGGGGGGAGAAAAAGAGAAAGGGAAAGAAAAGGAAAGGGAGAGAAGGAAGAAAAACGGAAGGAGGAAAAGAAGAGCAGCACTGTTAAAAAACAATATTGAAGACATTGCACCCCGTGCAAAATGTGACAACAAGTATCAAGAGCTTAAAAGCAATAGTAGAAAATGAAAGTGAATATAGAATCAAAACATTATTGTTTGATGGTGGTGATGAATATAATTCCAAGATATTCAATCAATTTTGTGATGAGCATGTGATAGTGAGACAATTGACAACATCCTATACACCTTAGCAAAATGGAGTGGCAGAGAGGAAGAATAGGATACTCATGGAGATGGCAAGAAGCATGGTACTAGCAAAAGGTTTAGGCAATCATTTGTGAGCTGAAGCAGTTGTGACAGCCGTGTACATCCTCAATAGCAGTCACACAATTGTAGTAAAGAATATGGTTCCTTACAAGGCATGGTATGGAAAGGCGCTCTCAGTAAGTCACTTGAGAGTATTTGATTGTTTGACTTATGCTCATGTTGAAGATCAAAAAAGGAAGAAGTTAGATCCAAAGAGTCAAGCATGGATTTTTGTTGGTTACTTTGAAGAAAGCAAAGCATATAGATGTTATAATCCCATATCTAGATAATGCCTTGTGTCTAGAGATGTGATTTTTGAGGAAGGGGGAGTACATGGACAAGCGAAAAAAACTAAGAAGAAAATTATAATTGAAGATATTGGTGTGTCATAAGCATCAAGAGGAGACAAGTATTTATCCAAAGAAAAGCATAAAAGCAAACGGAACATTACAAACACATCCAAGCTCCCAAATTCTGGATTAAAATTTTGATAGGATGTTCATAAGAAGCCAAGCACAAGCTCAAGAACAAAGGCAAAAGGAAGAAGAAGATAATACAGTGAATTATGCACTATTGTCCAATATTGAAGTGGAGCCTTCAAGTTTCGAAGAAGCAGCTCAAAGCAAGGTATGAACCAAAGCCATGAAAAAAGAATTGAATGCAATTGAAAATAATCATACTTGGGAGTTGTATGAACTTCCAAAGAACAAGGAGGTAATTAGAGTGAAGTGCATGTTCAAGACCAAGTACAATAGTGATGGATCAATTGAAAGGTACAAAGCAAGATTAGCAGCAAAGGGGTATGCACAACAAATATGCATAGATTGTGATGAGATATATTCACCTCTTGCAAGGAAAGACATAATAAAAATGGCCTTAGCCTTAGCAGCCCAAAAAATATGGAATGTACATCAACTTGATGTAAAGGGTGCATGCTTGAATGGCAAGAATGAAGAAGTGTATGTGGAATAGCCATAAGGATTTGAAATGAAAGGTAAAGAAGGACATGTCTACAAGTTAAAAGAAACATTACATGGACTAAAACAAGCACCAAGGGCATGGTATTCAAGAATGGATGCGCACTTGAAGTGTGGATTTGTGACAAGTAAGAATGATCCTACATTGTACTACAAGACGGAAGGTGATGATATTTTGATTGTTTGCTTGTATGTTGATGATCTTGTTTTCACAAGAAATTCATCAAGACTGAAGAGAGAGTTCAAACAAGATATGATTGGAGAATTTGAAACGAGCGATTTGGGTTTGATGCATTATTTTGTTGTCAAGGAGGTACATCAAACACATGATAGGACTTCATTTGCCAATCTAAATATGCACATGATGCATTGAAGAAGTTTGGCATGGACAGTTGTAAAGACATGACTACTGTACTTGCACAAGGCAAAAGAATATTCAAAATGATAGAAGTGGAAGAATGGATTAGAGGACGCATAAAAGTTTGAATGGCAGCATCACATACTCAAAAACAATAAGACTAGTTATTGCATATGCAGTCTCTTTGGTTTCAAGATTTACGAGTGAACCCTCAGAAGATCATATGAGAGCAGCTAAGAGAATTTTGAGGTATGTGAAAGGAACTTAAGTTATGGAAACCATTAAAACTTCAGACAATAAGATTGAGTTGGTTGGATACAATGATTCAGACTGGGAAGGTTCAATTGATGATAGCAAATCTACATCAGGAAATTCTCTCATTGGGGAATGGATTGGTGACTTGGAGTTCAAAGAAACAAGCAATGGTTGCATTCTTAACAACTGACGCAGAGTATATAGCAGCTGCATTAGCTAAGCATACAAGCAGTATAGTTTAGGCAGATGCTAGGAGACCATGTTGAAAATCAAAGACCTACTACCTTTGTTTGTGACATCATGAGTGCAATTCAAATGACTAAAATTCCTGTTTTTTATACAAGATCAAATCACATTGAGTTGAGGCATCATTTTATTAGAGATGTAGTTCAGAAAAAAGGAAGTTGAGTTGAAACACTGCAATTTGGAAGATACAATATACAAATATTATTACAAAGGTAGTAGCAAAGAATTAGATTGTTTCAGTCAGACATAGAATTCTCCTAACAAGTAATTATGTCCAGGATAGTCAGAGCAACTGCCAAACTTAAAGACATTTCTAAAACTGGCAATATGGCGGAAACTGTTGTAAACCAAAGCATACTGTTAAGCTTTATGAGGATAAGGGTAAGGTTGCTGCATCAAAGACCGTTTGTTAAGACACAAAGGGAAGAGGAACAAAAAATGTCGCCAATAAAGGAAGTAGTCACAGAATGTAAAAAACGCTGGTTTCAAAAGAGTCTAAAGGAAGCGAAATCAGGTGATATAGGAATGCAAGTTCTTGTTGGGCAGATGTATTGTAGTGGCTACGGTATTCCAAGGGATATAAAAAAGGTATTGTGGCTGTTGATTAATAGATATCTATGCTAACTTGCTAAGAGATGATTCTTGGAGTATTCCATTTGGTTTTCTGTTGTAGTAAGTTTCCTTCCTGTGTTGCTGTGCAAACAGGGTAAAGCATGGTTTCAGAAAGCTTCAGAGTCTAGATCAAAATATCTCGAATTTATGTGCCAAGCCACCAGGTAAGACTCCTGTTTTTTTACATGCATTTGAAATTTTGCTTATTTAAAATGCCATATTGTTATAAATTAATTGCAAGTATTTGACTTGAGTTTGACTGTCTCGAATATGAACTAGCACGTCAAAACTGGAAGGCCAACCGTCTCGAATATGAACCGTCAGGGGAAGTTGAAGAGTATTTGCTTCTCGAGCTTATAAAATGGAAAGGGTTCGAGAGAAACAAGGGATTGTGAGAGTGCAGAGGGGCAGCCAATGAACGGAGGAAAAGTGAGAGAAAGAAGATAGGAAGAAGGGACTGTTTGTAATAGAAATCATATCTGCGCCTGAATATTTTTGGGCAAATGTAATCCATGCATTGCAATTAATAAATATAATTCTACTTTCCTCTTAGGTTTCGTTTGATATAGATGTTTTAGAGTTGCTACGTAAGTAAAAGGCTGTATTGTAGCTACATAGAATATTCTTGATCTACCACTAACACAACAGACAATAACATAACATACTGCTAACAATTTATGCATAATTCTTTTAAAAGATACAGCCATTTCATGGTGAAGAGGTATCCCCCAAAAAATGTAACCAACTGCAACACATAGGTTGGGCAAGCAACACAAACATCTTCTTTTATATAAATTGCCTGTGTCTATTACATCATATCTTTATGGGCAAAAGGATGCAAATGGGACAGTAAAAAATACAAACCACTGATTACACCACCGTCCTTGGCTAAACCCGTTGCAAAGTGGATATGAGGCTTTCCCATTCTTTTGATGCCTTCCTTTTTAATCGAATTCAAATGCTGCAGATAAGTTCCATGTACACAAACTGCATTTGAAAAATACATCATAGAAGTAATAAGGGCAATGGACAGATAGGAAACAAAATGCATAATGCATATGGAAGATGATTAATATCACTTTAATTTCACATTTACTTCCAATAAAAAGGAAAGTGCAGTGGAAAGTGGAAATGGAAAAATAAGTTCTCACCTGGAACTTCTTCCCTTGAAGAGATAGGTTTCAACAACTCTTCTGACATTATTGCCTGTGCAATTATACAACAAATGCAGGTTAGCTTAGTGTTTGGAACTTCATGTAGGCAAATTGATTTAGCTACTAAATTTGGTTAGTTTTTTCTTCATATTGGCAAACTGAACACAATTAAGTTGAACAAGTTAGGATGTACAGCTTAGAATAACAAGCATGCTAGAAATGAAAGCAAATCAACGCAATAGTAAAGATCATCAGACAAATAGAATAAAAAGAGGACCAAAGAGAGACTATTGTATACAATACATTTATGCTGTGCCCTTGGTTTGCTCTAATTAAGAGTAGACCATTTTCTTCCCGTAGTCCAAATCGTTGCTTATTGTCTCTTTTTACTACCTGTAAAATTTAAGAATCATACAATGGCAAAATTAAAAAACAACATTTAAATTGTCAAAAAACTTATCTTAATCTAAATGCTATGAGTACAACAAATATGTTCAAAATACTAAACTGAAGGCTAATTAATCCATTTGAATCTACAACAAATATTTCAGGCATATCAACATCAACAGGTGTGAAAGATAAATTACCACCATAATGCAGTTATATACATGAAAATATTGTGCATGATACATTGATCATAAGGAGATGAGAAAGCCAATGAAAGATATGCATGTCATGTTCTTGAAATAAAAGCATTCTGACCTCATTTATATCATCAACATTGTGAGAACTAAGAGGCAGTCCAGCTTGAGTTCTTATACGCAAATTTAACAAATCATTTACAACTACATATTCGTCACTTCGGATTTTCAATCTCAAGTCAACAGCTCTATGTCGCAAAACACTAGATCTGCAAAGAAAGCAAAATTAGACATTTAAATATTAGCAACTCTTCAATGAAGACAGAATAATCTTTAAAAAAGAACATTAAATATTAGTAAACTTTTCATTGAAGACAGAATATCTTTAGGAAATAACATCTTCATAATGTGTCTTAATAATAAAAATCAAATTGGACAATGATAAACAATAACCAGATTGATGAATTGTAATTTTCACAATATATATTTATAGGTCAATTAGCATCCCTTCATATTATTTACAGACCAAATACTTAAAAAACAAAGAACAATGTCATACAGAGATCACCACTAGCAAAGCCAATCATAGAATTGTAAATGCATAAAAGGGGGAAAAAAAATAACTAAACAAAAACGGCAAGAAACGTAGAAGTTACATTATTAAATAGAGACCTCTTTAGCCTACCACATATATAAGGAAAAAAAAAATGTTGTATTTGTCATGGAGACATGAAAAGATTGAGACACCCTTAGAAATTCAATTACATCTGTATTCACTATTAGCAATATTTTTCTTACAAAACTGTTTGAAAAAGTTTCATAAAGGTCAATTTAAGGTATAGGTAGATTAAAGATTAGGCATATTTATGCTTTACAATGATAATCTTGCAATTGAACAAACACATGGCATGTGTATATCTAACTGTAAAGAACCATAATTTGTTCGATATGTAAGAGACCTTGGAACCATCCAAAGATACAAGGGCTATGATACTTAAGTTGAATGACCCAATGAGTCTCAGATACTCATAGGGATGTCCTGACAACAATTACATGCATGAACAAGCAGTAGGAGAACCACTGACTAGACAAGAATTCACTGAGGCCTCTTTTTCCTTGCCATTCTCCTAAGGACATCAGGCTCTATATTGCCCCTTTTATGATGATTTAAAACACAGGTCTCTTGTTTGCACCCCACTGCAACACAGACTAGAGCTTTGTTCTCTTTCAAGTCAGTTCCCTTCGCTCTATTAGTGGTTGTCTTCTTACAGTGGGTCTGTTGCGATTTCTCTAACATCTACTCATTTGGATTACCCCACCACAATTATTAGGTCCTGCCCTCTATGTTTATATTGCAGCATTTCTGATTCGTTATATTTTAGCTAGCTTGCTATAGAGTCTTCTCAATGTACTTTAGCTACTTGTAAACATTAATATGATTTCTTTCTAATATAGCTAACAGAAGACAGTAAGATACCAAATAAAGCTGAAATTAAAAGAGAAAAGCAAGAACATCCAATGAAATGGATAATGGATAGGCATCAACCAAACAGAAACTGCTATCTTGAAGAGTATGCAGCCTGTGCTAAAACGAGTTCAACAATGCATCTATGAATCCGGATTTTGAAGATGCTCCAGACAACAAAGCCCGAGGCAACATTGTGCGACAACCCAAAACTATAACAACAAGCCATCTTCCAAATATTCCTAACATTGTCTAGCATTGTCTGATCTCATATATCCTATTTGCCTTGCAAGTAGTGAATAGTCTCTTACCAACTCTGAAATTGGGAACTAAAATTTGAGTTTTCAGACGCTACATACAACCCATACAACCCATCGAGTCTCAAATCTCAGAGCAATACATCATATGCAGCCCCTCAAAGAAAAATTTTCACTAAAAACATTTCTTTCCCTAGGTTGGTTTGAACTCACATGCTAAAAATTTTCTATTCTACTCTCAATAATGACCAGTGCGGGGAAAGGGAAAGATGAATTTTGTAGCAAGTGTGAACCGGGATTATCTTCAAAAGGCTTAGAAAAAACTAGATTTTTCTAAGCAAGTGTGAATTCTCTTTCCTATTGTCGGCTAAGCTAGGTTGATGGTCGGCATGATTTTTTTTATTTTTGTTTTCTATCCTTCGCCTTATTCTTCTCCTTATCCCTCCAATGTCCTTCCTCCTTCCCTGCCGTCCATTTTCCCTTATCACTCCACTTCCTTCCTCTCCCCACGCCCGCTGCCACCTCCCTCTCCACTTCCTACTCCTTCGTTCTCTCATCCTCCCGAACTTCCTCCAACCTCCCTTCCCTACTCTTCCGCATCTACTAAGCCTATATAAAGGTTTAATTATTGTAAGGTTAATAGTGTGTTATTTTATTTAATTAATATTTCCCTGGTTATTTTTCGTTGTGTCAATTAATCTCGGGCCCACATTAATCTAAGACTTACACTGGTATCAGAGCTCCAGGGGGCACGAAAGTCGAGGGCCGAGGTGAGGCACGGAAGCCGAGCGCAGCAGACTGGTCAGGGACTGGGGCACGGATCCCGAGGAACGTTGACTGGGTGCACGGATCTCGAGGAGCGCATGGATCTCGAGGATGCTTAACCGGGCGCAGGCGTAGGGCTGACGTTGAGGTGCACAGCTCGAGGAGCTGACGAAGCAGCTGAGGTGGCAGGCTGACGTGGTGGTGACGAACTGGCAGTGGAGCTAGGCGGCAGCTGACGTGGCAGGCGGTGACATGGCAGGTTGAGTCGGCAAGGAGGTCCACGTGGATCGGAGCTGGCAGAGTGCTGACTGGGCAGCACGTGGATCGAGGCGAGCAGAGTTGACGTGGCACAACCACGTGGCGAAGGTTTATTGGTCGAAGTTGGGCAAAAGGATCGGTTGGTCGATTGCCCGAAGGCAATCGACTTTCATTGTGTTCGCAGGCTTTGATAAAGCCTGAACACGCCCACCTCCCACTGCATGTGGGACTAAAAATTTTTTTTTTTTAAATTGTTTAGCCGCTCAATTTAAATTTAAAGTGATTCTTCCTTCCTCCCGTCCGGCTAGCATGGTCTAGCGGTCAAGGCTCCCGCTTGCAGAGAAGAGACCCGGGGTCGAATCCCGTCGGGGTCAAAATACAAAGGTTTTTTATTTTTTTTGTGTAATCGCCAAAAAGAAGGGTTTATAACAAAGAGGGACACTTTTCTACCACAACAGTCGCGTGGTGCAGCGGCTAAGACTCCCGGGTAGACGGCGGAGGTCAGCGGTTCGAATCTCATCGGGGAATAAAACAAAAAAAAGGTTTATTTTATAAAAAAAATTATTATTTAGTTTTTTTAAGGTTTTAGAAATTAATTTAATAATTTCTATTTATATATTTTTTTATTATGTTTTTTAAATATACATTTATTTAAAAAGAATAATTAAAAAAATATATAGGAAGTTGTTAAAAAAAATTTAAAGGCCTTTATTAAAACAAATTTTGAAATTTTTTTTTGAAAAGTGAAAAGATATTTTGAGGTAAAAGTTTTTTTTTGGCATCATAAAAATTAAGTTGTAACCCAGTTCATGCGGTGTGATTATGAGTAGATGATCCGGTCAGCCGGATGCTATAATGCATTACTCTCTCTATTGAGAAGAGAGACACCTGATTCCTTTGACGAGAAAGTCCAGCGGTACGGACTTCATACAGTGTTTTGCCAATTAGAAAACCAAGTGATTGCTCATCTGAGGAAACCGGACTCTGGATACGAGGCGGATTCTGAAGATAATATCTTCGGGCAAAGGATAGACGAGTCCGAGACGGTTGAAATAGTACCTGAAGGACAATCAAGTGAAAGTTATACACCTGCAGTGCCTGAAGTAGAAACAAGTGAGAGCTATACACCACGCTCTCCTGATTTAGAACCAATAGTAGAAGAAGAAGAAGAAGAGGAAGAAGAACCAATGGAGGTGAAACCTGAAACTAAAGAACGAGATGTTCTCAACAGAAGTTATGAGCCAGAAGCAACACCAGAAGTCATTGTAATTAGTGACGACGAAGCTGACAACTTCGCCTTTCCAGTTTTGGGCGATCCTCAAGAAGAAGAACGCCAAATCAGTGAGCATATTAAAAAGGCTAGATTTGATTTAAATCAGTGATCTATTTTGTACTTCTTTGTACTACTTGTTTGAAGTTGAAATAAAGTTTGCTTTCTGAAATGGCATCCAATACTAGTCTACCAATCCCCGAGTTCAATGGTGGTGATTACGAGTATTGGTCAATTAAAATGAAAACTCTTTTGATAGGCAAAGGTCTTTGGGATGTGATTGAAGAGGGATATACTGAACCTACTGCTGCTGATTGGGCAGCTTTGAATGTTGCTGATAAAAGGGCTAAAAAGGAAGCTCAAAAGAATAATTCTTCCGCCCTTTATCACATCCAAGCCGCCCTTGATAGAAGTATTTTCCCTAGAATAGCTTCTTTTATAACTGTTGAATCTGCTTGGAATGCTTTAAAAGAAAGTTATAGGGGTAGTGACCAAGTCAAACAAGTTAAACTACAAACCTTGAAACGAGAGTTTGAAACTCTTAAAATGCAAGAGAGTGAAAAGGTTGGTGATTATTGCATGCGTGTGAAAGCCGTAGTAGATAAGATGGTCACTTTAGGAGAAGAAGTAAAGCCTGAAGTTATAGTGAAGAAAGTGTTAAGGACACTTCTTCCTAAGTGGAATTCAGTTGCCATAATTATAGAAGAATCCAAAGACCTAACTTCTCTATCTTTTGAAGCCCTCATTGGCTCACTTCTCTCACATGAAGAGAGGTTACAACAAACTCCTTCCACAAGTTACGGAGGAGATGATAAAGCCTTTGCTTCTCATGAAGGCAGAGGTAGAGGCCGTGGCAGAGGACAGTATAGAGGTAGAGGCAAAAATAATCAGAGAGGTGGAACTCCTAACAGAGGAGGAAATCAGAACAGAGGAGGATTCTCAAACAGAGGTGAACAACAGAATAGAGGAGGACAACAAAATAGAGGGAAACAATCAGGCAGAGGCAAAGGAGGAGATAAATCAAAACAAACTTGCTACAATTGTGGCAAACCTGGCCATTATGCTCGTGACTGTTGGACAAAGCCTTCACAAGGAAGCAGCAACAACCAGAGCAGTCAGTTTGGAAATTTTGGAGAAGAGGAAGAGGCCACAAATCTCTTTCTCTCATATGGTCATGCAGATCAGAACATGAATGATACATGGATCTTGGACACTGGGTGTTCAAACCATATGAGTGGCAAAGAAGAACTCTTTGCTACTCTAAACTCCTCATACAAATCCAACATCAAATTGGGAGATGATAAATCATTGGCAGTTGAAGGCATTGGAGCCATGGCAGTTCCAACTAAAGAAGGCGTCAAACAAGTAAGTGATATCTATTACACACCCCATCTCCAACACAATCTTTTAAGTGTTGGTCAAATGTTAGAAAAGAACTACAAGTTGCTTTTTGATGAGGGTAAATGCACTATTTTTGATAAAAATAATAGTAATAGAATCATTACACAAGTGCCAATGTCAAAGAATAGATTGTTTCCTTTAAAGTTTGGCCAGCCAGGGGGAGATAAGTTAGCAAATGTTGCTATTTCCAATCCAAGTGTCTTATGGCACTTGAGATATGGTCATTTGAATTCAGCTAGTTTGAAAATGCTAACTTCACAAGCGATGGTAACCGGACTTCCTAAAGTTCAGGATAGTAAGGAAGTCTGTGAAGGGTGTGCTCTGGGGAAGCATGCCAGATCAAAATTTCCTCATGGACAAGCATGGCGGGCCAGTCATCCACTTCAGCTAGTGCATACAGACATCTGTGGTCTGATGCTGACCAAGAGTCTTGGTAACAACTCTTACTTCCTACTCTTCATTGATGATTTTACTAGAATGTGTTGGATATATTTTTTGAAACATAAGGATGAAGCATTTGAATGCTTTGTCGATTTCAAAACAAGAGTTGAAAGTGAGAGTGGATATTTTGTAAAATGTCTTAGATCAGATAGGGGAGGAGAATACTCCTCTAATGAGTTCTTGAATTTTTGTAAGCAACATGGCATTAAGAGGCAGTTCACAGCTGCCTACACTCCACAACAGAATGGTGTCGCGAGAGAGGAAGAATCGCACCATTGTGGAGATGGCAAGGTCTATGCTTCAGACGAAGCATTTGACTAATTCATATTGGGCAGATGCAGCCAGGACCAGCGTACATATCTTGAACAGAAGTCCTACTTCAAGTTTGGAAGGGCAAACACCTTACCAAGCTTGGTATGGTAAAAAGCCAAATGTTAAGTATTTCAAAGTGTTTGGCTCACTGGCATATTCTCACATTCTTGATGAGCTGAGAAAGAAGCTCGATCCAAAGAGTCAGGCATGCATCTTTGTAGGGTACTGTGAGAATACAAAAGCTTACAGACTCTACAATCCCAGGACTAGAAAGTTTGTGCTTTCCAGGGATGTGATTTTTGATGAAGGGGGAGAATGGGGTAAGCCCCAAATATTCAGTGATGATGAATCCAATGATGTAGTTTCTAAGTAGGTGCAACAACAGACACCACAGAAAGGTAAGAAGTCTCCTCCCACAAGCCCAAGTTCATCTTCTAATTCAACTTCTTCACCAAGTCCTTCTCCACAGAGATCAGTAAGTTCCTCACCAATGGACATCGATTCTCCATCCAGAGGTAAGAGAACTCTACAGAATCATCCATCATATCAGATGTTGGATAAAATTTTTCAAAAAGATACACTAGGAGTCAAGCTAGTGAAATGAATTCTGTTCTACAAAGATTAGAAAATATGCACTTGTATGGTGATGATGTCTCCCAACAGGAACCTAGGGGAGATCTAGTTAACTATGCTTTGTTAACTAGTTCACAGCTTGAACCTTCTAGTTATGAGAAGGCTTGTACTCAAAATATTTGGCAAGATGCCATGAAAGAGGAGATAACCTCTATAAAAAACAATGACACTTGGGAGCTGGTGAAGCTTCCTAAAGGAAAGAAACGTGTTGGATGTAAGTGGGTCTTCAAGACCAAGTTTAATGCTGATGGTAGCATCGAGAGGCACAAGGCGAGATTAGTTGCAAAGGGATTCACTCAGAAATATGGAATTGATTATGAAGAGACTTTTGCTCCTGTAGCCAGACAGGAGACTATCAGAACAGTTCTTGCCTTAGCTGCACATAAGGGATGGAAAGTCCAACACATGGATGTAAAGAGTGCATTTCTCAATGGTTACTTGACAGAAGAAGTGTATGTTGAGCAACCATAGGGATTTGAAGAGAAAGACAAGGAACATCTTGTTTACAAACTGAAGAAGGCACTTTATGGCCTCAAGCAGGCACCGAGAGCTTGGTACTCACGCATTGATGGGTACTTTAAAGATTTTGGGTTCATCGAAGCAAAAATGAACCCACGCTCTACTACTTGAATCAAGGTAATGACATCCTCATAGTTTGTTTGTATGTGGATGATCTCATTTTTATGGGTAGTAATGAAAAAGTCAATATGGAGTTCAAGCACTCCATGATGCAGGAATTTGAGATGAAGGATCTTGGCTTAATGAAATACTTTCTTGGAATGGAAGTCCATCAAACAGATTCAGGGATCTTCATCTATCAACTTAAGTATGCTCGAGATATGATTAAGAAGTTTGCTATGGAGCAATGCAAATCGAGTTGCAACTCCAATTGGACATGGGATCCAATTAAGCAAGGATGATGGAGCACCGAAAGTTGATGTGACCACTTTCAGAAGCATTGTTGGGAGTTTGATGTTTCTCGCCAACACCAGACCAGACATTCAATATGTTGTATCTCTTGTTTCTAGATTTATGTCTAATCCATCTGAGCTGCATTTGCAGGCAGCTAAAAGAATTTTGAGATATGTGAAGGGTACATTGGATTTTGGAATCCAGTACTACAGAAGTGATACTATCAAGCTTGAAGGCTTCAGTGATAGTGATTGGGGCAGCAATGTTGATGATAGAAAATCCACATCGGGTAACTGTTTTAGTCTTGGTTCGGGACTAATAACTTGGAGTTCCAAGAAGCAGACAGTAGTAGCGCTATCTTCAACAGAAGTTGAGTATATAGCGGTCACTCATGCTAGTACTCAAGCTCTATGGCTACGAAAGGTATTAGAAGAGATTGGAGAGCAGCAAAGTGGTCCAACTAGAATATTCTGTGACAACATTAGTGCCATTCAGTTGGCATACAATCCTGTCCACCATAGTAGATCAAAGCATTTTGATATGAACTGCTGAGTGTACCAATGCTCAATGTGGACCCCTCCATGGTTTGAGTGTCGTTGTGCTACTTCGTTGCGACCACCAAAGAGATGATGGCCTCGCCATCCAAAGGGATTTGGAATATGTGGTAGACATCCTCTAGTGTGACAATCATCTCACCTATCGGCAGGTGAAAGATATTGGTCCGCGCATCCCAGCATTGGGCCAATGTAGTCATATAGGCTTGATCGGTCCAAATGATGGGGAAGTAGAAGACGTAGCCAAATCCCATGACCCCAAACCAATCCATCTCGACAGGTATCAAGGCACCGCGTAGGTTACGAAGGATGTCAGATTCCCTCCCCCTCACGGTCAAAGTCTAGTGGAAAGCAGAATAATAAGGTAAAAATAAAAAACAATAAAAAATAACCTTAAAAACGACATACAAAATCATAAAATCTCAAAAACATAAAAAAAAAATGAAATGAAAAATAACACCTCTAAAATAAAAAAAATCAATCAAATCTTCTAAAAAAAAATTGAAAAATTTAAAATCCTTCCTAAAGTTGTCGGACTGCGGCTCAAACCCGCGGCCGGGAGGGCGGTCAATTTGATGACCATTGGAATTTGAATCCAGTCGCGGTTGACAACCGCGACCCTCAATTTGACAATTGGGAACCACGCATGCCAGGCGTGGCTAGGAGAAATGACCTTTTCAGGGTCATTTCCCATCCTGAGACTCCTGAAAAAATTAAACCCTAACCCCCTAAACTAATCTAAGCTAAACCTAACTAAGGTGAGGTTCGTTACCGACAGTTTAGTTATGTTCATTAGCACATTATTTAGTGAGGTTAATTTTAAAACCGGTAAAAGAAAATAAATTAGCGAGTTGTGCGCTTCTACCTTAGTAACACTGGCTCCTCCATGTTGGTCTGCCATCAGTACAAGTGGTAGTGAGGTTGAGTTTGCAGCAACGTTCCACATCAAAGTTTGTACCTTGATTCAATAAATTTTTACCAACATAACAAAAATAATCATTAAAATTTTAAATAATAAAATAAATTATACAAATATTTTATATAAAAACTTAATTCAACACTGTTAATATGGAGGATATCACAAATCTTCGCGTTGAGCTCTCTGCAAATCGAGAAGACCAAAAAAATCTAGCAACCAAGCTAGAGACAATAGGTGCGGAATCATGGGCTCAAATGGTAAAAGGTAATAAATTTAGCAAACCCCCCCTCTAGTAGATGTAGTCATTTAAGCTAAGTTTGTTGAGGAACGTCAGAGGCAATTTAAATCATTGAACCTTCGAGTGAGAGGTTTGAAAGATCAAGATCAAGGGGACCCAATAAAAACGATCATTGAATTTTTGCACAACACCTTAAGCCAGAAGGAAATTCTACCAGAAAGGGCATGGTATACACATGATAACTCTCTAATCATTCGCTTTCACACCCTGCAGGATAGGCTAGAGGCCCTTAAGTCTAAGAAAACTCTTTTTAATATGACTGATAAGATTTATCTTGATGAAGATTTGACCAAATTGCAATATGAAGAATTTAAAGACAATAGAAACAGAATGATAGAAGCAAGGAAACAAGGTAAATGGGTTGTTCTCCGAAATGGAAAAGCTTGGATTAGAGATACCCCTCCCACAGGCTAGACCAAGCCTTGGCCAATCCGCTCAACATGACATCAGGCTCTGAGTCTTCGGACTGAATTATCAATCGTTGTTTGGAATTGTGGTGGTTCTCTCTTCTTTTCCCCAGGTTCAACAGATGATGTGATTCAAAATAGAGATATTATATTCCTCACAAAAACACATGAGACTAGCACAAAGCCGCTCCCCTCATATACAGGCTACTCATGGTTGTCCGCACAAAGACCGAAGACTCAACATGGTGCTAAGGGTTCAGGAGGTGTTGCTTGTTTGTTCCAGGATTGTCTTGCCTCTTCTATACATTTGGAATGCTCATATTCTCATGCCAAATTTATGTGGATCTCTTTGGATAGAAATCCACCACTCAATCGACTCTATAAATCAGTGTGCTATTTTCCTCCAACCTACTCTTCATATGCAATGACATCAGATGGACGTTCACCATATTTAGATCTTTTTCCAAAAATTTCTAAATTCTCCTTCCTCGATGATATTTTTCTAGTGGGTGATTTCAATGCACGTACAGGTACTGCACAATGCTCTATATATGATGTTTCTTCAAATCCATTGTGTCTAAAGGAGCTTGATCACGACAGTTTGGGCATTTCTCGCTGCTCAGCCGATGCGGACACTACCATCACACCCTATGGTAAGCATATGATTAACCTTGGCGAGTCTCATGATTTAATCATTCTAAATGGCATCAAGCAGTTCCTTCTTTCCAGTAATTTTACATGTTTTCCACATGCTGGTGGAGCTAGTGTAGTTGACTATATGATGGCTAACCCACATTTTTCCTTAACCATATCTGATATGTGCATCTCAAGTGTACCTCCTTTAGCAGATCATGCCTTCCTCACTTTTAACCTTCCATTTGTTCCCAAACCTGAACCTACCCCTCCACCCCCTCCAAAAATAATTACTAATATCCACTTTAACCACAGTTATGATGATGTGTACACAAAAAAACTTAAAACATACCTTACCCATATTCACACAATTCAATATCCCATTGAGAAAGTGAACTGTTTTTCTAAAGCATTATGGTTGGCAGTTGTTGAGTCTTTTCCCCATACCACCCGCTCTTTTCATCAGTCCCGTGGCCATTGTCCTCGTAACTTGTGGTTTGACACAGAATGTAAAGCTTTACATAGGCTCACCCGATCAGTAGGTCGTCTTGATCCCTTGAATTACAAGCTAGCCCAAAACCACTACCGTTCTTTTCTTAGGAAGAAAAAGCGTCAATTATTATCAAGAAAAAGACAAGAAATTATAGTCATGCTCAAACTTAATCCTAGAAACTTTTGGCGTATTTTTCTACCCAAAAAGAAAACATGTCCCATTTCTGACCCTCACACTTGGTACACCTATGCTGGCTCACTCTATGATATCCCAAACCATGCCCCAATTATCCCCAACCCACGACCATCACATTGTAACTTCTTTATTGATGAAATGATTTTTGATGCTATTCATAAACTACAGACTGGTAAAGCAACTGATATTGAAAATTTGAAGGCATAATTTCTTAATCATAGTCCTAGAGTCTTGGCAGTCCATATTGCCAAACTCTTCAATCACATAGCTACTCATGGGTTCCCACCCTCTTGGTCTTCGAATATCATACATCTCATCCATAAATCCGGAGATCCGCTAAATCCAAACAATTACAGAACTATTATGGTTGGTCATACTCTTGCAAAACTTTTTGCAACAGTTCTTGATGTTTTTATCTCTGATTTTTTTAAGGCTAAGAAACTTCGTGCAAAGGGGCAGGCAGGTTTTAGAAGAAATCATTGTACCTGTGATCACATTCTAACTCTCAGAGCTATCATTGAAGAATCCAAAACCAATAAACGCAGGGTTTATTGTTATTTTGTTGACTACAAGAAAACATTTGATATTGTTCCCAGACAGTTATTGCTTCAGAGGTTGAAGGATCTAGGAATTCCAAAGGAGGTTACTTTGTTGGTTATGACCTTATATGAAAAAGTCACTGGACAGGTTAAAATTGGATCTCTCAAAACAAAAGATGTTCATAGTACTATTGGGGTTAAACAAGGCTGCCCACTTTCACCTACACTCTTTGGATTGTATATTGATGAATTGGAGGTGCTCATTATGGACTCTTTGGCTAAGAGTACAGGTTGCTTACTTTTTGGTAGTGTTATTGCCATTTTGCTATTTGCTGATGACATTATCCTAATGTCACATACAACAGGAGGACTTCAACAGCAGTTGGACATACTTGGCACATACTCTGACTTGCGTTGATTAGAAGTTAATCTCCGTAAAAACAAAAATCATGACATTCAACCTACCTACCCAAGAAAGATCTCTCTTCTGTTCACATCACATATAAAGGGAAGGTTGTTGAGATTGTCACATAGTACACATACTTGGGAGTTCTTTTCATAGGACCTGTTGGTTACGAATCCGCCACGAGGAAAGGATTTGCTGCTATTGCGCCCTGGACCCGCGAACCAACATTGAAAGGCCGGAAGGAAGGGATGCCTTCCGAGCCGATCTCCGGAGAAGGCCGGCTCCTTTCGGGGGTTAGTAAGATGAGAGTGCAAGAAAGAGATAAAAATGCGGAAAGAATATACAAATGAGAGTGGAGCCGGGTGGGGGGAACTAACAGTACGGGAACACACCAATCACCGCTACTTACTGCATACAAACACAGAGCATGACAAGGAACTGCAAAACCTAGGCGTACTTCCGATACACCAGCAGCGTATGCACAGCTTCAATAGCTCCCTAGCAAACATTCCCTACAAGGAACTAACAGCAAGGGATCGTATCAATCACCAGATACTTACACTGACAGGGGTAGAAAGTAAACCTAGAGATGTCAGAGCCAGGTATATGTGTTAGGTAGAGAGTTTAACCGCACAGCTTCAATGGCTCCCTAGCAAACATTCCCTACAAGGAACTAATAGCAGGGGATCGCATCAATCACCAGATACGGGCCAGCAACGTCACACACAACTGATGGAACTGCTACCAAATTTATAATGAATGCTTTAAATAATGAAGTACTGAAGGTGCTTTAAGCAAGCAATGCTAGAGGAACCCGATCGCCAAATGCCAAAGTGAATTAACGAGCAACGACACAGGTGGGCCTAAGGCATATAATGAAAGACAAGCATAAAAGAATAAAGACAGTAGAAGAGAACCAGGCATACAGATTGTATTCATAAGCAGAAGCACGGTTACAGTAAGCACGGTAGTTCCCTAACAAACATTCCCCTTCCACCACTTACAATGAAAACGTGGTGGCTATTTATAGCCCAAAGTTCCCCCGTTACATTAATGGGCACAACGTCCCAGTCAAACATTAGTCGACAAAAGCGGCCGCGGAATCGCCGATGTCGACCTCTGTCAGTCGGGATCGTACCCTCGGCATGGTCTCCCCGAAGGTTGAACAGCCCACGTGGCGGCGCGTTGGGTAGAACTTTATATTGACCGAAATGTGGGTAGCTGAGGCAGGTGGAAACTCTCGTCAGTCTTAAATGAGGCAGCTGACACAGGCGGTGCAGCCCATACTTATCCCTTTTGGTCGGCAGTCTTGGTTCAAATCCCGAAGTTGGACACTTGTCGTATGATGGGTTATGCTGTGTGACACATGTCTGCCTTGAAGGGCAATCTATCTATCTTCGCTTGGGATCGGAGCTCCTTGGGATGCGTGGGCGAAAACAGTGCGGTTGGGAAGGCCTTCACGCCTTGGTCAAATTCCGGGTTTGTTCCCCTACCGTACACTCGTCAAGGGCGCATTCCGGCTCTCGCTGAAAAGTCGGGCTGCGCACGGGTGAACACCGGTGTCCGCGTCTGTACGGACTCGCTCCGGCAGTTATCATTCTTCTTTGTCAGCCGCTGCACTGCCGATTACAAGGTGCGCCCAGAAAGAGGGGCGAAGTCGGACTTCGCACCAAAACTGGGCGAAGTGCGAACTTCGCACCAAAACTGGGCGAAGTGCGCACTTCGCACCAAAACTGGGCGAAGTGCGCACTTCGCACCAAAAGCGGGTTTCCTGGTTCAGCTTCCGGGGCCATAACTTTTGATCCGCCGACCCGATCGCCTATTATAATATATCGTTGGAAAGCTTGCGAGAAGATCTGCAATAATAAAATATCCAGGGCTCATTTTGTCCATTTTATCGCCCCTGTTTATGGCCCGAAAAAACCCGAACTCCTCAGCATGCCCTGACACTTAGCCATTTTTCAGGGCAAGTGCTGTCAATTTTGAGAAGAATGAGAATGTAGGGAAGAGAGAGAAAGGGGGAGAAGGAAGAGCAGCTCTCTTACAAAAATTGAAAACATTGCACCCCGTGCAAAATGTGACAACAGGACCTACCTTCAACTTGGTCCCTACATCTCAAGCAAGGTTAAACAAAGGTTATGCTGCCTTAGCCTCTCTGGATAAGCAATGCTTTCAACTCCTGTTTCAGGACATAAGTACGAAGATCAGACTCTTCCACACTCTTGTTACCCCTACACCTGCTCTATGGCTATGAAGTTTGGGGCCCTAGCCTCAGACGGTTGGGTTGGTCTCGTATTGAAAGGGTCCTCATCTCAATGTTGTCCAAGTTCATTCGTTCCAAAAGAAGCTGTTCCACATTCCATCATTCTAGCCGAGTTTGGTGCTCGTCCATTGCTTACAACAACAATATTTCTTGTTGTCTCTTTACTGCGTAGATTGCATTGTATGCCGGACATGAGAAGATATCCATATTTAGCACTACAATCCTCAAGACAGTTGGCAAATCAAGGGGTCAAAAATTGTTGGTATGCTCAGACTACTACTCTACTTCAATCTCTTGGCCTAGACATCATGAGACCTCCTACTAAAGCATCAATCAATGCACAATACTCCAATAAGGATATTCGAGATGAGATTTATTCAGCATATATTAAAACTACTTGGACTCCTCCAAAGACACCTCTTTCACCAAAACTGCTATATTACTCACTTTTATCTCCAACTAGAAAATGGATTGATCACTACTCCAAAATATAACTTGATACAAATGTCACACAGCCTCAGGTTTCCTCTAGCTCAACTATGAGTTTGCTCCCACCAGCTGCGTATTGAGACAAATCATTACCTCCCCAGAGATCAGCGTATTTGCAGATTGTGCAATCTTGATGTGGAATCCAAGGAGCATTTCATTTTCACCTGTCCTGTCTACTAAGAGATACGAGACATATATTATTGTTTATTCAGAGACACCCATACACTAAAATCTTGGATTAATTATAAAGATCAGAGATGCATTGCCCTTTTCATCCGAAAATTATTCAATCTCAGAAAATAACTACTTAGTAACAGTTTGCAGAAGATAACAAGATCCCGACTTATCACTTCATTCTTCCAGCCTCTAGAGGCCACGACCAGAAGCGCCAAGGTGATCACAGAGATACAACAAGATCAACTCGTCGTCGACTCCAACAAAGAACATCTACGACGACATCCAACTCTTATATCACTCACTTCTCTTCAGCCTTGAATGTTGGAAGTAATCCTTGATCCACAGATCTTGTATATCATATGTCATTATGTTTATTGTTTTTCTTACTTTATTTTCTTTGGAGCTGCATTAGGCACTCCCGTTGCTTTGTATATGTCTTACTTTACAGTCCTATTGACCTCTTTTGGTCACCGATGGACATTAATACAAATTCAAATTCTATCATTTAAAAAAAAAAAATGTAAAACATATTTTCAAATAAGTGCTTGAATAGTTTAAATGGGTATTGATTTTTTTTAAATATAATATATATATTTTTCAAATTAAAAAAAAAACACAGGAAAAAATGTTTACATACCTTAAATTAAAACAACACCGTGCTTTAAAACAATTTGCAAAATTTTAAATAATAAAACATACAAATATTTTTATATAGAAACTTTTATCCTATTATTTCCAAAAAGGTCTTCAGAATGTGAAACATACTTGCAAACAAGTGCAAGTGGAAGAAAAAAAACTGTAAAAATACTAGCAATAATTACTTACTAAAATATAAAATACTTATTTGGATTTGCTATTAAATTGAATAAACTCTCATTTGTAACATCAATAATCTATCAACTTAACATAAAAAAAAATAAACAAAAACCAAGTTTTTCCAACCATGATCTTGCAATCTTAAACAAAAGAGCCTCTCTTGTATCTGCATTCCACAATCAAAATTACTTCAACCGCATGGAATAATTTCATCCCTTGATATATTTTTTTTATTCATAGCAATAAGCTATGATATGTTTTTTTTTATTCATACCAATAAACTATAATACATGTTATTTTATTCATAGCAATAAGCTACTTTCTAGTCGTGAAAAAAAATATCCTTTGGCTATTGACGAAATCCAATGTCTAACCATATCAGGACACCTAAGTTGGTGTGTCATTGAGTTCCTATGCAGAAAACCCAGGTTCAAATCATGAGGATTGGCCCAGTTGTGACACCTGTAAAACCTTGGTTATATATGGGAAGGGAACAGCGTATTCATTGTGGAAGATAACAGCGTATTCTGTTTAAATTCCAATATATAATATCCTTTTTACAAGAAAATTTCAAAACCCACCGTAAGTATAACAGTCACTTCATCAAATTAGACATGAGTCATTTCATGACATGCAAACCAATAAGCCTGTTATTTTAATACAGAATCTCAGGATTATCTATAATTTTAGTTTGTACTAGGAAACATGCTTAAATATTGTCATCTAAATTACAAAAATTTGCCATGTTTTCATACATTCTGGACTGGCAGAAAAAAAAAGAAAATACCTCTGCTTCATGTACCAGTAAATAACTGTAAACTTCAAAATAAATTCACCTTAATTTCTACAACCTTTGGTAGCATTCAATACCAGTAGAAAATTCAGAAAATGTCAATCACCCGCTGCAGAAAGTCATATTGCTGAAAATCCATTTCCCATATCCAACTATTCTTGATAACTCCCTACTTCCTACTAAAGAAGTGGTGCACCCTACTCAAATCTTTTTGTAACTTTTCTTCCCAATCTCCATAATGTTTGCAAAATATCTGGGTGGTATTACACCATTGATACCTTCCGCTAAAATCACCCCATTTTCAGACCGGTAGAGCTTCAGTCCATCTACAAACAGAGTCGTAACAAAATTAAGTGCATCTAAAAATTAAACTCAAGTGCAACTTGCCCATTAAAACAGGAGATATTTAAAGCAAGAACAACCATTACCTTCTAAATACCTCTGCACGTCCAAATGTATGACAACTTCACAGCTGCTCTGCATTCCTACCATTGTGAATAGCAATGTTAGCAAAAGTAGAGCACAAAAATTTGATTGCACATATTGTAGGTACTGAAAACAAAATTCGATTACTAACAACATTTGTAGGGATTATTCACTTAAGGCCAAAATGCAGATAATTTGAAATCTTATTTAATACATTAACGCTTAGAATATAATAGCAGAAACCATTCAATGCAAATTTGAGCATGATTTCAATCATCCAAGCAGATAGCTTCCTAAGAATATCAAGAGGTCAACCACCTTGCCCAGGACACCACTAATCCATAGTCCCTGCAGAGCAGATGACTATTGCTCCCAGACAAGTCACAATTACTCATGGCATGTGAGTGAGCACATCAACTCCACTTATTTTATTCTTTTTGCCACTTTTTCAGATGTTTTCAGTAAAATTTGATTTCACGTCATATCTGCCACCTGTGATAAGATGTCTTAAACAATTTTTCTAATATTCTGGGCAAAAATAATTGCAACATGTGTTCGCCTGTTCTTGATGCTTCTCCCACCAACATTTAGGCAAGGCATAAGGGAGCTCCACAAGCCGCACAACTGGAAGGAGTTTGTCATCCAACTGAAGCAAGACCACACACTATGCTCCAACTGGCACAGCGAGGATCATGCCGCCCCAGTTCCTTGTCTGTTGTCATTGTGGGTAGGGGCAGCGGCAATGTAGGCAAGTCAAGCTTCTAAGGTATCAGCAGACAAGGTTGTATAAAAAGAATTATATGGAGAGTTGCCCGTATAGTCATCGCTGTATTTTTCTTCGTGATGATTAAAGGAGGTCAAGTGCATGGCCATCAATCTGGGGCTCACCACCAGCCATTAATCATCCCTCAATTTCCTGCTTAGGAAGCCCAGTCAAATATTTTAGATGCAAGTTCTAGACAACTATTGTGTTGTAAAGTTGGTTTTCTTGGACAAAATGTTTCTCTTAGTTTTGCTTTGAAGATTTTGTTATCCAATGCCTATTCAGTTTTGGCTCAAAGTATCCTTGAGACACTAACTCACAAGGAGCATAGTCACAGAAATGTTAGTCACCATTACTAATTGTGAAATTTTCAATGTGGACTGGAACGTTACTTTCACTGAAATTGTCTGATAATCTGCACAAGTGATTTTAAGAATGTACCCAACAGTGAAGAATTAGCAAAACTCTGTAATATCCCCTTCTAGAGATATCCATATGTGGGGTCCACTCTACCCAGCTGCCGCAGAAAAGAGTGTAATAGAAGGTAAACTAATAAGGCAGATTTGCCAGTTGGCAGCAGCTCAGCTAAAGCAGAGGAACAAATCTTAAAATAACAAGTGGTTAATTAGCAGATTTGCCAGCTGGTGCCAGTTAGTGATGCAGTAGCAATTAGTTGGAATAAATCTTAAAATAGAAAGTTGTTAATAAGGTAGATTTGCTAGCTGGTGACAATTAGTGATGCAGTAGAAATTAGTCGGCCCTAATTAAGGAGAGGAAGGTTATAAAAAGGGGTTGCTAGGAAAGGGAGGAATCATTCTCATTATGTCAAGTCCTTTAAATTGCTTTCATTACCTCTAAATTGCTTTCCTTTCCTTTATATATTCTTCTATTCCTTTCTATCCATACAGTCAAAAGTATTGTATCTTTTGATATATCCCAGATTGTCTGTAAAGCCTCACTTTTAAAAGTGCTTTGCCATTGCTTTAACCATTCTTCAATTCTGCCATTCCCTTCTTTTAAAAGCAAGAAGAGAAGTGTGTGAAGGTTGATGAATGGGAAAAGACCATAAAGAGAGCTTTCCAAAAGGAAGAGCATGGAGAGCATCATATCTAGTGCAACTGATTCATTCAAATATTTATGGTCCAATGCACACACCAAGTGTTGGTAAGTCCTACTCTTATCACTTTCATTGATGATCATACTAAAACTTGGGTATAATTCTTGAAGAATAAGAATGATGCTTTTGAAGTATCAAGAGCTTAAAAGCAATAGTAGAAAATGAAAGTGAATATAGAATCAAAACATTATTGTTTGATGGTGGTGATGAATATAATTCCAAGATATTCAATCAATTTTGTGATGAGCATGGGATAGTGAGACAATTGACAACATCCTATACACCTTAGCAAAATGGAGTGGCAGAGAGGAAGAATAGGATACTCATGGAGATGGCAAGAAGCATGGTACTAGCAAAAGGTTTAGGCAATCATTTGTGAGCTGAAGCAGTTGTGACAGCCGTGTACATCCTCAATAGAAGTCCCACAATTGTAGTAAAGAATATGGTTCCTTACAAGGCATGGTATGGAAAGGCGCTCTCAGTAAGTCACTTGAGAGTATTTGATTGTTTGACTTATGCTCATGTTGAAGATCAAAAAAGGAAGAAGTTAGATCCAAAGAGTCAAGCATGGATTTTTGTTGGTTACTTTGAAGAAAGCAAAGCATATAGATGTTATAATCCCATATCTAGATAATGCCTTGTGTCTAGAGATGTGATTTTTGAGGAAGGGGGAGTACATGGACAAGCGAAAAAAACTAAGAAGAAAATTATAATTGAAGATATTGGTGTGTCATAAGCATCAAGAGGAGACAAGTATTTATCCAAAGAAAAGCATAAAAGCAAACGGAACATTACAAACACATCCAAGCTCCCAAATTCTGGATTAAAATTTTGATAGGATGTTCATAAGAAGCCAAGCACAAGCTCAAGAACAAAGGCAAAAGGAAGAAGAAGATAATACAGTGAATTATGCACTATTGTCCAATATTGAAGTGGAGCCTTCAAGTTTCGAAGAAGCAGCTCAAAGCAAGGTATGAACCAAAGCCATGAAAAAAGAATTGAATGCAATTGAAAATAATCATACTTGGGAGTTGTATGAACTTCCAAAGAACAAGGAGGTAATTAGAGTGAAGTGCATGTTCAAGACCAAGTACAATAGTGATGGATCAATTGAAAGGTACAAAGCAAGATTAGCAGCAAAGGGGTATGCACAACAAATATGCATAGATTGTGATGAGATATATTCACCTCTTGCAAGGAAAGACATAATAAAAATGGCCTTAGCCTTAGCAGCCCAAAAAATATGGAATGTACATCAACTTGATGTAAAGGGTGCATGCTTGAATGGCAAGAATGAAGAAGTGTATGTGGAATAGCCATAAGGATTTGAAATGAAAGGTAAAGAAGGACATGTCTACAAGTTAAAAGAAACATTACATGGACTAAAACAAGCACCAAGGGCATGGTATTCAAGAATGGATGCGCACTTGAAGTGTGGATTTGTGACAAGTAAGAATGATCCTACATTGTACTACAAGACGGAAGGTGATGATATTTTGATTGTTTGCTTGTATGTTGATGATCTTGTTTTCACAAGAAATTCATCAAGACTGAAGAGAGAGTTCAAACAAGATATGATTGGAGAATTTGAAACGAGCGATTTGGGTTTGATGCATTATTTTGTTGTCAAGGAGGTACATCAAACACATGATAGGACTTCATTTGCCAATCTAAATATGCACATGATGCATTGAAGAAGTTTGGCATGGACAGTTGTAAAGACATGACTACTGTACTTGCACAAGGCAAAAGAATATTCAAAATGATAGAAGTGGAAGAATGGATTAGAGGACGCATAAAAGTTTGAATGGCAGCATCACATACTCAAAAACAATAAGACTAGTTATTGCATATGCAGTCTCTTTGGTTTCAAGATTTACGAGTGAACCCTCAGAAGATCATATGAGAGCAGCTAAGAGAATTTTGAGGTATGTGAAAGGAACTTAAGTTATGGAAACCATTAAAACTTCAGACAATAAGATTGAGTTGGTTGGATACAATGATTCAGACTGGGAAGGTTCAATTGATGATAGCAAATCTACATCAGGAAATTCTCTCATTGGGGAATGGATTGGTGACTTGGAGTTCAAAGAAACAAGCAATGGTTGCATTCTTAACAACTGACGCAGAGTATATAGCAGCTGCATTAGCTAAGCATACAAGCAGTATAGTTTAGGCAGATGCTAGGAGACCATGTTGAAAATCAAAGACCTACTACCTTTGTTTGTGACATCATGAGTGCAATTCAAATGACTAAAATTCCTGTTTTTTATACAAGATCAAATCACATTGAATTGAGGCATCATTTCATTAGAGATGTAGTTCAGAAAAAAGGAAGTTGAGTTGAAACACTGCAATTTGGAAGATACAATATACAAATATTATTACAAAGGTAGTAGCAAAGAATTAGATTGTTTCAGTCAGACATAGAATTCTCCTAACAAGTAATTATGTCCAGGATAGTCAGAGCAACTGCCAAACTTAAAGACATTTCTAAAACTGGCAATATGGCGGAAACTGTTGTAAACCAAAGCATACTGTTAAGCTTTATGAGGATAAGGGTAAGGTTGCTGCATCAAAGACTGTTGTAAAGACACAAAGGGAAGAGGAACAAAAAATGTCGCCAATAAAGGAAGTAGTCACAGAATGTACAAAACGCTGGTTTCAAAAGAGTCTAAAGGAAGCGAAATCAGGCGATATAGGAATGCAAGTTCTTGTTGGGCAGATGTATTGTAGTGGCTACGGTATTCCAAGGGATATAAAAAAGGTATTGTGGCTGTTGATTAATAGATATCTATGCTAACTTGCTAAGAGATGATTCTTGGAGTATTCCATTTGGTTTTCTGTTGTAGTAAGTTTCCTTCCTGTGTTGCTGTGCAAACAGGGTAAAGCATGGTTTCAGAAAGCTTCAAAGTCTAGATCAAATATCTCGAATTTATGTGCCAAGCCACCACGTAAGACTCCTGTTTTTTTACATGCATTTGAAATTTTGCTTATTTAAAATGCCATATTGTTATAAATTAATTGCAAGTATTTGACTTGAGTTTGACTGTCTCGAATATGAACTAGCACGTCAAAACTGGAAGGCCAACCGTCTCGAATATGAACCGTCAGGGGAAGTTGAAGAGTATTTTACTTCTCGAGCTTATAAAATGGAAAGGGTTCGAGAGAAACAAGGGATTGTGAGAGTGCAGAGGGGCAGCCAATGAACGGAGGAAAAGTGAGAGAAAGAAGATAGGAAGAAGGGACTGTTTGTAATAGAAATCATATCTGCGCCTGAATATTTTTGGGCAAATGTAATCTATGCATTGCAATTAATAAATATAATTCTACTTTCCTCTTAGGTTTCGTTTGATATAGATGTTTTAGAGTTGCTACGTAAGTAAAAGCCTGTATTGTAGCTGCATAGAATATTCTTGATCTACCACTAACACAACAGACAATAACATAACATACTGCTAACAATTTATGCATAATTCTTTTAAAAGATACAGCCATTTCATGGTGAAGAGGTATCCCCCAAAAAATGTAACCAACTGCAACACATAGGTTAGGCAAGCAACACAAACATCTTCTTTTATATAAATTGTCTGTGTCTATTACATCATATCTTTATGGGCAAAAGGATGCAAATGGGACAGTAAAAAATACAAACCACTGATTACACCACCATCCTTGGCTAAACCCGTTGCAAAGTGGATATGAGGCCTTCCCATTCTTTTGATGCCTTCCTTTTTAATCGAATTCAAATGCTGCAGATAAGTTCCATGTACACAAACTGCATTTGCAAAATACATCATAGAAGTAATAAGGGCAATGGACAGATAGGAAACAAAATGCATAATGCATATGGAAGTTGATTAATAGCACTTTAATTTCACATTTACTTCCAGTAAAAAGGAAAGTGCAGTGGAAATGGAAAAATAAGTTCTCACCTGGAACTTCTTCCCTTGAAGAGATAGGTTTCAACAACTCTTCTGACATTATTGCCTGTGTAATTATACAACAAATGCAGGTTAGCTTAGTGTTTGGAACTTCATGTAGGCAAATTGATTTAGCTACTAAATTTGGTTAGTTTTTTCTTCATATTGGCAAACTGAACACAATTAAGTTGAACAAGTTAGGATGTACAGCTTAGAATAACAAGCATGCTAGAAATGAAAGCAAATCAACGCAATAGTAAAGATCATCAGACAAATAGAATAAAAAGAGGACCAAAGAGAGACTATTGTATACAATACATTTATGCTGTGCCCTTGGTTTGCTCTAATTAAGAGTAGACCATTTTCTTCCCATAGTCCAAATCGTTGCTTATTGTCTCTTTTTACTACCTGTAAAATTTAAGAATCATACAATGGCAAAATTAAAAAACAACATTTAAATTGTCAAAAAACTTATCTTAATCTAAATGCTATAAGTACAAAAAATATGTTCAAAATACTAAACTAAAAGCTAATTAATCCATTTGAATCTACAACAAATATTTCAGGCATATCAACATCAACAGGTGTGAAAGAAAAATTACCACCATAATGCAGTTATATACATAAAAATATTGTGAATGATACATTGATCATAAGGAGATGAGAAAGCCATTGAAAGATATGCATGTCATGGTCTTGAAATAAAAGCATTCTGACCTCATTTATATCATCAACATTGTGAGAACTAAGAGGCAGTCCAGCTTGAGTTCTTATACGCAAATTTAACAAATCATTTACAACTACATATCCGTCACTTCGGATTTTCAATCTCAAGTCAACAGCTCTATGTCGCAAAACACTAGATCTGCAAAGAAAGCAAAATTAGACATTTAAATATTAGCAACTCTTCAATGAAGACAGAATAATCTTTAAAAAAGGACATTAAATATTAGTAAACTTTTCATTGAAGACAGAATATCTTTAGGAAATAACATCTTCATAATGTGTCTTAATAATAAAAATCAAATTGGACAATGATAAACAATAACCAGATTGATGAATTGCAATTTTCACAATATATATTTATAGGTCAATTAGCATCCCTTCATATTATTTACAGACCAAATACTTAGAAAACAAAGAACAATGTCATACAGAGATCACCACTAGCAAGGCCAATCATAGAATTGTAAATGCATAAAAGGGGGAAAAAAAATAACTAAACAAAAACGGCAAGAAACGTAGAAGTTACATTATTAAATAAAGACCTCTTTAGCCTACCACATATATAAGGAAAAAAATATGTTGTATTTGTCATGGAGACATGAAAAGATTCAGACACCCTTAGAAATTGACTTACTTCTGTATTCACTATTAGCAATATTTTTCTTACAAAACTGTTTGAAAAAGTTTCATAAAGGTCAATTTAAGGTATAGGTAGATTAAAGATTAAGCATATTTATGCTTAACAATGATAATCTTGCAATTGAACAAACACATGGCATGTGTATAGCTAACTGTAAAGAACCATAATTTGTTCGATATGTAAGAGACCTTGGAACCATCCAAAGATACAAGGGCTATGATACTTAAGTTGAAAGACCCAATGAGTCTCAGATACTCATAGGGATGTCCTGACAACAATTACATGCATGAACAAGCAGTAGGAGAACCACTGACTAGACAAGAATTCACTGAGGCCTCTTTTTCCTTGTCATTCTCCTAAGGACATCAGGCTCTATATTGCCCCTTTTATGATGATTTAAAACAAAGGTCTCTTGTTTGCACCCCACTGCAACACGGACTAGAGCTTTGTTCTCTATCAAGTCAGTTCCCTTGGCTCTACTAGTGGTCGTCTTCTTACAGTGGGTCTGTTGCGATTTCTCTAACGTCTACTCATTTGGATTACCCCACCACAATTATTAGGTCCTGCCCTCTACGTTTATATTGTAGCATTTCTGATTCGTTTTATTTTAGCTAGCTTGCGATAGAGTCCTCTCAATGTACTTTAGCTACTTGTAAACATTAATATGATTTCTTTCTAATATAGCTAACAGAAGACAATAAGATACCAAATAAAGCTGAAATTAAAAGAGAAAAGCAAGAACATCCAATGAAATGGATAATGGATAGGCATCAACCAAACAGAAACTGCTATCTTGAAGAGTATGCAGCCTGTGCTAAAACGAGTTCAACAATGCATCTATGAATCCGGATTTTGAAGATGCTCCAGACAACAAAGCCCAAGGCGACATTGTGCGACAACCCAAAACTATAACAACAAGCCATCTTCCAAATATTCCTAACATTGTCTAGCATTGTCTGATCTCATATATCCTATTTGCCTTGCAAGTAGTGAATAGTCTCTTACCAACTCTGAAATTGGGAACTAAAATTTGAGTTTTCAGACGCTACATACAACCCATCGAGTCTCAAATCTCAGAGCAATACATCATATGCAGCCCCTCAAAGAAAAATTTTCACTAAAAACATTTCGTTCCCTAGGTTGTTTTGAATTCACATGCTAAAAATTTTCTATTCTACTCTCAATAATGACCAGTGCGGGGAAAGGGAAAGATGAATTTAAATTCTAAAAAATAAGAAAGTGGGAAACAAGATAATCCGGAGTGTTTTGGGACAATCGTAATATGCACATTCCTAAGAGAATGGCCAGGGTTCGAGAACACTGACAATAGTAATGCAGCCCATAACTTTAAAAGGACAGTTCACGGAATCTAAAGTGAGCAAAAAGGGCCCAAAGTGCATAAAAGGGGGATAATTCTAAAGACACTATCCCAAATTCAGCTCTAGCCATTAATACCTCTCCAAATTTTAAATCATAAAATATCAAAATGATTTAAGAAGAGTATCATTGCAGTGCATAATGTTACTATTACATCATAGTACTACAACAACTACATATATTATTCGGCCAGATTGAAAAATGGGTCTCCTTCAATTTCTGTTTCAAAATTAACAATAAATAAGCCAAAAACAAGGAATAGAAAATCTTACAAGAGTCTGCCTAGTGCATCGATGCGTTTGTCATAATCTTCCCCTCCCCTATATCCATTATCTCCTCCACCGCCTATCCTTGAAGAGATAGGTTTCAACAACTCTTCTGACATTATTGCCTGTGCAATTATACAACAAATGCAGGTTAGCTTAGTTTTTGGAACTTCATGTAGGCAAATTGATTTAGCTACTAAATTTGGTTAGTTTTTTCTTCATATTGGCAAACTGAACACAATTAAGTTGAACAAGTTAGGATGTACAGCTTAGAATAACAAGCATGCTAGAAATGAAAGCAAATCAACGCAATAGTAAAGATCATCAGACAAATAGAATAAAAAGAGGACCAAAGAGAGACTATTGTATACAATACATTTATGCTGTGCCCTTCGTTTTCTCTAATTAAGAGTAGACCATTTTCTTCCCGTAGTCCAAATCGTTGCTTATTGTCTCTTTTTACTACCTGTAAAATTTAAGAATCATACAATGGCAAAATTAAAAAACAACATTTAAATTGTCAAAAAACTTATCTTAATCTAAATGCTATAAGTACAACAAATACGTTCAAAATACTAAACTAAAGGCTAATTAATCCATTTGAATCTACAACAAATATTTCAGGCATATCAACATCAACAGGTGTGAAAGATAAATTACCACCATAATGAAGATATATACATGAAAATATTGTGCATGATACATTGATCATAAAGAGATGAGAAAGCCATTGAAAGATATGCATGTCATGTTCTTGAAATAAAAGCATTCTGACCTCATTTATATCATCAACATTGTGAGAACTAAGAGGCAGTCCAGCTTGAGTTCTTATATGCAAATTTAACAAATCATTTACAACTACATATCCGTCACTTCGGATTTTCAATCTCAAGTCAACAGCTCTATGTCGCAAAACACTAGATCTGCAAAGAAAGCAAAATTAGACATTTAAATATTAGCAACTCTTCAATGAAGACAGAATAATCTTTAAAAAAGGACATTAAATATTAGTAAACTTTTCATTGAAGACAGAATATCTTTAGGAAATAACATCTTCATAATGTGTCTTAATAATAAAAATCAAATTGGACAATGATAAACAATAACCAGATTGATGAATTGCAATTTTCACAATATATATTTATAGGTCAATTAGCATCCCTTCATATTATTTACAGACCAAATACTTAGAAAACAAAGAACAATGTCATACAGAGATCACCACTAGCAAGGCCAATCATAGAATTGTAAATGCATAAAAGGGGGAAAAAAAATAACTACACAAAAACGACAAGAAACGTAGAAGTTACATTATTAAATAAAGACCTCTTTAGCCTACCACATATATAAGGAAAAAAAAATGTTGTATTTGTCATGGAGACATGAAAAGATTCGGACACCCTTAGAAATTGACTTACTTCTGTATTCACTATTAGCAATATTTTTCTTACAAAACTGTTTGAAAAAGTTTCATAAAGGTCAATTTAAGGTATAGGTAGATTAAAGATTAAGCATATTTATGCTTTACAATGATAATCTTGCAATTGAACAAACACATGGCATGTGTATATCTAACTGTAAAGAACCATAATTTGTTCGATATGTAAGAGACCTTGGAACCATCCAAAGATACAAGGGCTATGATACTTAAGTTGAAAGACCCAATGAGTCTCAGATACTCGTAGGGATGTCCTGACAACAATTACATGCATGAACAAGCAGTAGGAGAACCACTGACTAGACAAGAATTCACTGAGGCCTCTTTTTCCTTGTCATTCTCCTAAGGACATCAGGCTCTATATTGCCCCTTTTATGATGATTTAAAACACAGGTCTCTTGTTTGCACCCCACTGCAACACGGACTAGAGCTTTGTTCTCTATCAAGTCAGTTCCCTTGGCTCTATTAATGGTCGTCTTCTTACAGTGGGTCTGTTGCGATTTCTCTAACGTCTACTCATTTGGATTACCCCACCACAATTATTAGGTCCTGCCCTCTACGTTTATATTGTAGCATTTCTGATTCGTTTTATTTTAGCTAGCTTGCTATAGAGTCCTCTCAATGTACTTTAGCTACTTGTAAACATTAATATGATTTCTTTCTAATATAGCTAACAGAAGACAGTAAGATACCAAATAAAGCTGAAATTAAAATTGAAAAGCAAGAACATCCAATGAAATGGATAATGGATAGGCATCAACCAAACAGAAACTGCTATCTTGAAGAGTATGCAGCCTGTGCTAAAACGAGTTCAACAATGCATCTATGAATCCGGATTTTGAAGATGCTCCAGACAACAAAGCCCAAGGCGACATTGTGCGACAACCCAAAACTATAACAACAAGCCATCTTCCAAATATTCCTAACATTGTCTAGCATTGTCTGATCTCATATATCCTATTTGCCTTGCAAGTAGTGAATAGTCTCTTACCAACTCTGAAATTGGGAACTAAAATTTGAGTTTTCAGACGCTACATATAACCCATCGAGTCTCAAATCTCAGAGCAATACATCATATGCAGCCCCTCAAAGAAAAAATTTCACTAAAAACATTTCGTTCCCTAGGTTGTTTTGAACTCACATGCTAAAAATTTTCTATTCTACTCTCAATAATGACCAGTGCGGGGAAAGGGAAAGATGAATTTAAATTCTAAAAAATAAGAAAGTGGGAAACAAGATAATCCGGAGTGTTTTGGGACAATTGTAATATGCACATTCCTAAGAGAATGGCCAGGGTTCGAGTACACTGACAATAGTAATGCAGCCCATAACTTTAAAAGGACAGTTCACGGAAGCTAAAATGAGCAAAAAGGGCCCAAAGTGCATAAAAAGGGGATAATTCTAAAGACACTATCCCAAATTCAGCTCTAGCCATTAATACCTCTCCAAATTTTAAATCATAAAATATCAAAATGATTTAAGAAGAGTATCATTGCAGTGCATAATGTTACTATTACATCATAGTACTACAACAACTACATATATTATTCGACCAGATTGAAAAATGGGTCTCCTTCAATTTCTGTTTCAAAAATAACAATAAATAAGCCAAAAACAAGGAATAGAAAATCTTACAAGAGTCTGCCTAGTGCATCGATGCGCTTGTCATAATCTTCCCCTCCCCTATATCCATTATCTCCTCCACCGCCTATCCTTGAAGAGATAGGTTTCAACAACTCTTCTGACATTATTGCCTGTGTAATTATACAACAAATGCAGGTTAGCTTAGTGTTTGGAACTTCATGTAGGCAAATTGATTTAGCTACTAAATTTGGTTAGTTTTTTCTTCATATTGGCAAACTGAACACAATTAAGTTGAACAAGTTAGGATGTACAGCTTAGAATAACAAGCATGCTAGAAATGAAAGCAAATCAACGCAATAGTAAAGATCATCAGACAAATAGAATAAAAAGAGGACCAAAGAGAGACTATTGTATACAGTACATTTATGCTGTGCCCTTGGTTTGCTCTAATTAAGAGTAGACCATTTTCTTCCCATAGTCCAAATCGTTGCTTATTGTCTCTTTTTACTACCTGTAAAATTTAAGAATCATACAATGGCAAAATTAAAAAACAACATTTAAATTGTCAAAAAACTTATCTTAATCTAAATGCTATAAGTACAACAAATATGTTCAAAATACTAAACTAAAGACTAATTAATCCATTTGAATCTACAACAAATATTTCAGGCATATCAACATCAACAGGTGTGAAAGATAAATTACCACCATAATGAAGATATATACATGAAAATATTGTGCATGATACATTGATCATAAGGAGATGAGAAAGCCATTGAAAGATATGCATGTCATGTTCTTGAAATAAAAGCATTCTGACCTCATTTATATCATCAACATTGTGAGAACTAAGAGGCAGTCCAGCTTGAGTTCTTATATGCAAATTTAACAAATCATTTACAACTACATATCCGTCACTTCGGATTTTCAATCTCAAGTCAACAGCTCTATGTCGCAAAACACTAGATCTGCAAAGAAAGCAAAATCAGACATTTAAATATTAGCAACTCTTCAATGAAGACAGAATAATCTTTAAAAAAGGACATTAAATATTAGTAAACTTTTCATTGAAGACAGAATATCTTTAGGAAATAACATCTTCATAATGTGTCTTAATAATAAAAATCAAATTGGACAATGATAAACAATAACCAGATTGATGAATTGCAATTTTCACAATATATATTTATAGGTCAATTAGCATCCCTTCATATTATTTACAGACCAAATACTTAGAAAACAAAGAACAATGTCATACAGAGATCACCACTAGCAAGGCCAATCATAGAGTTGTAAATGCATAAAAGGGGGAAAAAAAATAACTAAACAAAAACGGCAAGAAACGTAGAAGTTACATTATTAAATAAAGACCTCTTTAGCCTACCACATATATAAGGAAAAAAAAAATGTTGTATTTGTCATGGAGACATGAAAAGATTGAGACACCCTTAGAAATTGACTTACTTCTGTATTCACTATTAGCAATATTTTTCTTACAAAACTGTTTGAAAAAGTTTCATAGAGGTCAATTTAAGGTATAGGTAGATTAAAGATTACGCATATTTATGCTTTACAATGATAATCTTGCAATTGAACAAACACATGGCATGTGTATATCTAACTGTAAAGAACCATAATTTGTTCGATATGTAAGAGACCTTGGAACCATCCAAAGATACAAGGGCTATGATACTTAAGTTGAAAGGCCCAATGAGTCTCAGATACTCATAGGGATGTCCTGACAACAATTACATGCATGAACAAGCAGTAGGAGAACCACTGACTAGACAAGAATTCACTGAGGCCTCTTTTTCCTTGTCATTCTCCTAAGGACATCAGGCTCTATATTGCCCCTTTTATGATGATTTAAAACACAGGTCTCTTGTTTGCACCCCACTGCAACACGGACTAGAGCTTTGTTCTCTATCAAGTCAGTTCCCTTGGCTCTATTAGTGGTCGTCTTCTTACAGTGGGTCTGTTGCGATTTCTCTAACGTCTACTCATTTGGATTACCCCACCACAATTATTAGGTCCTGCCCTCTACGTTTATATTGTCGCATTTCTGATTCGTTTTATTTTAGCTAGCTTGCTATAGAGTCCTCTCAATGTACTTTAGCTACTTGTAAACATTAATATGATTTCTTTCTAATATAGCTAACAGAAGACAGTAAGATACCAAATAAAGCTGAAATTAAAAGAGAAAAGCAAGAACATCCAATGAAATGGATAATGGATAGGCATCAACCAAACAGAAACTGCTATCTTGAAGAGTATGCAGCCTGTGCTAAAACGAGTTCAACAATGCATCTATGAATCCGGATTTTGAAGATGCTCCAGACAACAAAGCCCAAGGCGACATTGTGCGACAACCCAAAACTATAACAACAAGCCATCTTCCAGATATTCCTAACATTGTCTAGCATTGTCTGATCTCATATATCCTATTTGCCTTGCAAGTAGTGAATAGTCTCTTACCAACTCTGAAATTGGGAACTAAAATTTGAGTTTTCAGACGCTACATACAACCCATCGAGTCTCAAATCTCAGAGCAATACATCATATGCAGCCCCTCAAAGAAAAAATTTCACTAAAAAAATTTCGTTCCCTAGGTTGTTTTGAACTCACATGCTAAAAATTTTCTATTCTACTCTCAATAATGACCAGTGCGGGGAAAGGGAAAGATGAATTTAAATTCTAAAAAATAAGAAAGTGGGAAACAAGATAATCCGGAGTGTTTTGGGACAATCGTAATATGCACATTCCTAAGAGAATGGCCAGGGTTCGAGTACATTGAAAATAGTAATGCAGCCCATAACTTTAAAAGGACAGTTCACGGAAGCTAAAGTGAGCAAAAAGGGCCCAAAGTGCATAAAAAGGGGATAATTCTAAAGACACTATCCCAAATTCAGCTCTAGCCATTAATACCTCTCCAAATTTTAAATCATAAAATATCAAAATGATTTAAGAAGAGTATCATTGTAGTGCATAATGTTACTATTACATCATAGTACTACAACAACTACATATATTATTCGACCAGATTGAAAAATGGGTCTCCTTCAATTTCTGTTTCAAAAATAACAATAAATAAGCCAAAAACAAGGAATAGAAAATCTTACAAGAGTCTGCCTAGTGCATCGATGCGCTTGTCATAATCCTCCCCTCCCCTATATCCATTATCTCCTCCACCACCTATCCTTGAAGAGATAGGTTTCAACAACTCTTCTGACATTATTGCCTGTGCAGTTATACAACAAATGCAGGTTAGCTTAGTGTTTGGAACTTCATGTAGACAAATTGATTTAGCTACTAAATTTGGTTAGTTTTTTCTTCATATTGGCAAACTGAACACAATTAAGTTGAACAAGTTAGGATGTACAGCTTAGAATAACAAGCATGCTAGAAATGAAAGCAAATCAATGCAATAGTAAAGATCATCAGACAAATAGAATAAAAAGAGGACCAAAGAGAGACTATTTTATACAATACATTTATGCTGTGCCCTTGGTTTGCTCTAATTAAGAGTAGACCATTTTCTTCCCGTAGTCCAAATCGTTGCTTATTGTCTCTTTTTACTACCTGTAAAATTTAAGAATCATACAATGGCAAAATTAAAAAACAACATTTAAATTGTCAAAAAACTTATCTTAATCTAAATGCTATAAGTACAACAAATATGTTCAAAATACTAAACTAAAGGCTAATTAATCCATTTGAATCTACAACATATATTTCAGGCATATCAACATCAACAGGTGTGAAAGATAAATTACCACCATAATGAAGTTATATACATGAAAATATTGTGCATGATACATTGATCATAAGGAGATGAGAAAGCCAATGAAAGATATGCATGTCATGTTCTTGAAATAAAAGCATTCTGACCTCATTTATATCATCAACATTGTGAGAACTAAGAGGCAGTCCAGCTTGAGTTTTTATACGCAAATTTAACAAATCATTTACAACTACATATCCGTCACTTCGGATTTTCAATCTCAAGTCAACAGCTCTATGTCGCAAAACACTAGATCTGCAAAGAAAGCAAAATTAGACATTTAAATATTAGCAACTCTTCAATGAAGACAGAATAATCTTTAAAAAAGGACATTAAATATTAGTAAACTTTTCATTGAAGACAGAATATCTTTAGGAAATAACATCTTCATAATGTGTATTAATAATAAAAATCAAATTGGACAATGATAAACAATAACCAGATTGATGAATTGCAATTTTCACAATATATATTTATAGGTCAATTAGCATCCCTTCATATTATTTACAGACCAAATACTTAGAAAACAAAGACCAATGTCATACAGAGATCACCACTAGCAAGGCCAATCATAGAATTGTAAATGCATAAAAGGGGGAAAAAAAATAACTAAACAAAAACGGCAAGAAACGTAGAAGTTACATTATTAAATAAAGACCTCTTTAGCCTACAACATATATAAGGAAAAAAAAATGTTGTATTTGTCATGGAGACATGAAGAGATTGAGACACCCTTAGAAATTGACTTACTCCTGTATTCACTATTAGCAATATTTTTCTTACAAAACTGTTTGAAAAAGTTTCATAAAGGTCAATTTAAGGTATAGGTAGATTAAAGATTAGGCATATTTATGCTTTACAATGATAATCTTGCAATTGAACAAACACATGGCATGTGTATATCTAACTGTAAAGAACCATAATTTGTTCGATATGTAAGAGACCTTGGAACCATCCAAAGATACAAGGGCTATGATACTTAAGTTGAAAGACCCAATGAATCTCAGATACTCATAGGGATGTCCTGACAACAATTACATGCATGAACAAGCAGTACGAGAACCACTGTCTAGACAAGAATTCACTGAGGCCTCTTTTTCCTTGTCATTCTCCTAAGGACATCAGGCTCTATATTGCCCCTTTTATGATGATTTAAAACACAGGTCTCTTGTTTGCACCCCACTGCAACACAGACTAGAGCTTTGTTTTCTATCAAGTCAGTTCCCTTGGCTCTATTAGTGGTTGTCTTCTTACAGTGGGTCTGTTGCGATTTCTCTAACGTCTACTCGTTTGGATTACCCCACCACAATTATTAGGTCCTGCCCTCTACGTTTATATTGTAGCATTTCTGATTCGTTATATTTTAGCTAGCTTGCTATAGAGTCTTCTCAATGTACTTTAGCTACTTGTAAACATTAATATGATTTCTTTCTAATATAGCTAACAGAAGACAGTAAGATACCAAATAAAGCTGAAATTAAAAGAGAAAAGCAAGTACATCCAATGAAATGGATAATGGATAGGCATCAACCAAACAGAAACTGCTATCTTGAAGAGTATGCAGCCTGTGCTAAAACGAGTTCAACAATGCATATCTATGAATCCGGATTTTGAAGATGCTCCAGACAATAAAGCCCAAGGCGACATTGTGCGACAACCCAAAACTATAACAACAAGCCATCTTCCAAATATTCCTAACATTGTCTAGCATTGTCTGATCTCATATATCCTACTTGCCTTGCAAGTAGTGAATAGTCTCTTACCAACTCTGAAATTGGGAACTAAAATTTGAGTTTTCTGACGGTACATACAACCCATCGAGTCTCAAATCTCAGAGCAATACATCATATGCAGCCCCTCAAAGAAAATTTTTCACTAAAAACATTTCGTTCCCTAGGTTGTTTTGAACTCACATGCTAAAAATTTTCTATTCTACTTTCAATAATGACCAGTGCGGGGAAAGGGAAAGATGAATTTAAATTCTAAAAAATAAGAAAGTGGGAAACAAGATAATCCGGAGTGTTTTGGGACAATCGTAATATGCACATTCCTAAGAGAATGGCCAGGGTTCGAGTACACTGACAACAGTAATGCAGCCCATAACTATAAAAGGACAGTTCACGGAAGCTAAAGTGAGCAAAAAGGGCCCAAAGTGCATAAAAGGGGGATAATTCTAAAGACACTATCCCAAATTCAGCTCTAGCCATTAATACCTCTCCAAATTTTAAATCATAAAATATCAAAATGATTTAAGAAGAGTATCATTGCAGTGCATAATGTTACTATTACATCATAGTACTACAACAACTACATATATTATTCGACTAGATTGAAAAATGGGTCTCCTTCAATTTCTATTTCAAAAATAACAATAAATAAGCCAAAAACAAGGAATAGAAAATCTTACAAGAGTCTGCCTAGTGCATCGATGCGCTTGTCATAATCTTCCCCTCCCCTATATCCATTATCTCCTCCACCGCCTCTCCCCGCGCCCTGGTACGACCCTTGCCTCCCCTTTGTTCTAGAATATTCCCCTTCATATGCCCCCCGCTGAAACTGACCCGAACTTCCGGCATCAAAACCCTTGTCACCCGCGGGACTCGTATCCTCGATCCGCCTCCTCTGCCGGGATTCCCACTGCGAAGGCTGCAACGTCACCGCCGCCGATTTCACACTTTGATCCGCCCCATTCGTTCTCTCCTTCACAATTTCCGCCCTCTCGGTCTCCATGCCTTCCCTCGTTTCATCTCCTACGACGGCTTCCTGCGCCCTTTCCGATCGTTTTCCCTGAACAGACTCAGGTTTAAGTTCAGGCTCACATTGAGGTCTTAAGGCTGTTTCCCCGACCGACAGAACCTGGTTTTCTCCGGCGCCTGCAGGCGGATTTCCGGCGGCCTCTACATTAGAGGAAGCAGTGTCAGTCTTAACTTGACTCTGAGCCTGAGCCTGCTTCTCTTCTCTGGCCTTGGCCTTTTTCTCTTTTGTGGCTTTGTTGTGCCTGCCCATGGCGGTATTCGAACCTGGGACCTGCTGTGAACCTGATTTCCAACGAGGACTGTTATGTAAAGAATTCCGGATTGCTGGGCTTACAACACTGGGAATGCTGGAAATTCTTCTGCAAATATAGAGATTGAACTTTTTAAAGAGGCATAGCATTCGATTTCTTTGCTTGCGCGGCACGCTTTGCGGATTCGAGAAGTATTCAGATGTGATCGGGTGGTACAAAAGTACGCAACAAATGGCCACAATGCACTGTATCTCCTTTAGTTTTGATGCTGCACCAGTTCGTATCAACTTTTATAAAGAATATTAAAGTTGAAACCAGCTACTTAAATTTAAATTTAAATTTTTGACGTGATAGCTGTGTAATTTGGTTAATAATACATCGTTATGGGTGCTTGTTACATTGTTATAATTTAACCTATAGAGGAAGTAACTTGGGTCAACGTGAATGGCATGTCCTCAAACAAGTCATCCATCCCCCAATCAATGATGCAATAGAGGTGGAAAAAACAAATGCAAATCAAATAAAAGAGGTAAAGAAAACACTCCAAAACATTGAAACAAGAGAAAATGAGCTATGAAATGAATTAGCAAAGACAAAGACATGGTCTCAAGTAGTAAAAGAACCAGTCAATCAACAAAAAGAGTTGATAGAGAAGCAAGTAAAAATTCAAATAACGAGAAGAGAAAGAAAGACATGAGAAGTTAACAAATATAATCATCAAAGGGTTGAAAGATTATGGGGACGGGGAAGACACAAATCGTTTAACCAAGAACTTTTGTCGAGATCGGTTACAATGGAAGGGTCGGATAAAAAAAGTAAGCGAGAATTGGCGGCTGAGAGAAGGAGGCGAGAGATAGACATATTCGGGTCACATTGATGAGCTACGAGGATAAAATAAGGTTACTTAGAAACAGAGGCATGCTTTGAGAGGGTCACAATTTTATTTAGATGATGACCTAACATTTTTACAAGCGAGGAAGAAAGAAATAAGGAATGGGAAAAGGTGAGGGCAACAAGGAATGAAGGGAAACGAGGCATATTTAAGAAATGGAAAGGCATACATCACATCTAAACAAATCCAAAATAAATAGGGAGTATGGCCCGCTCGTGAACATCTTACAATGGTAAGTTGGAACTGTAGAGGTTTCCCTTGGAGAAGAGGACCCGGGTTAGGGCCCATTGCTAGAGACAAAGATATAATCATATTGACATAAACACATGAACACGATGGATGTAGGACTCCCGAATTTGTGGGATACAAAAAAATAGCGATGATGGAATAAAGCGAGCAAAAAATGGCAAAGGGCATGGGCGTATTATGGTTTTAATAAAAGAGGAATGGGATAGGGTCATTAAAATTGAAAAACAAGATGAAAACAAACGAGTACATTTGGATAAAGATCCTAGAAAATAAGTCGGTTATTAGCATAGCAGCATGTTATTTTGCTCCCAAGAATTCTAAATTCTATAAGAAACATGACCTTAACAGAGAAGACCCATACTCCTCCCTAAAAAGAGACATTTCAATATACAGTAAGTTGGGAGATATTATATTAATTGGAGATTTCAATGCAAGGACAGCAAATAAGCAAGCTAACATTCTAGAAGGTAACGAATATATTGAGATTAATCCTCTTTGGATGCCGAAGAGGAAAATCAACGAGTGGACCAGGACTTCAGAAGATGAGCATGGGGCTATCACGCAATATGGAAAAGAGTTGTTAGGTCTTTGCAGCATATACAATTTTATTATTTGCAATGGGATGAACAAATGGAAAATTTAGGAAAGTATACATGCAAAACATATAAGGGACAAAGTGTAATAGAATATGTAATATGCTCACAGAATTACATACCAAAAATAGAGGAGCTAGAAGTGGAAGATTCTCCAGTGGAACTTAAGTGAGATCACAACCCAATTGTTATGAAACTTCGAATGCATGGAGACAAACCAAGGGAAAAAAAACTTGCAAGGCAATCAAAATAAATATCCTCACAAGGGAAACATTCTCTTAACAGATGAAAATCGGCAAAATTTTAGAGCAATATTAAATAATAAGTTACAGAAAAGGGAAGAACTACATCACAGTAGTAGAGATTACAGTAAGAGTGAATGGTTAATGCAAGTTATTCAAGAAGCTCTAAAAAAATGCAAGAGAGCTAAACCTAAAAAGAAAGAAAGGAATAGCTTCCCAACCAACCCATGGTTCGATGAAGATTGCAAAAAAATGCGAAGATTACTAAAGGAACCAACGGGTAAAACAAGAGCAAACAAAAAAGCATATGAGAAGCTGGTAAGGGCAAAAAAAGAAGAATACACTAAAACAAGGAGGGAAGAATTGATTTATTTAGGGAAGCATGAACCAAAGAAATTTTGGAAGGAACTAAGCGTGAAAAGGATGCAAACTGAAAATAACATAACAGTTAATCAATGGTTGGAGTATTCAAAACAATCGTATCGGCGTAGTAACTAGCAGGAGACACCACCTACTATCATTGTCAAGAAAGAACTTTTCACAATTGAAGACATTATTCAAGGGATAAAAAAGTTAGCAGCTGGAAAAGCCCGTGACATAAACAATCTTCAAGCGAGCATATAAAATGGGGGGTAGATATCTTGGCATCGCAAATCAAAGAAATTTTCAATGAGGTCATACAAAATGGCTTCCCTACCGAGTGGACAACTAGCTTGACCATTCCTTTGTTTAAAAGTGGAGATGTAAATAATCCCTCAAACTATTGAACTATCATGATCAACCCTCTCTTTGCAAAGTTGTTTGGGAGTATGATAGAGCGTAGGATCAAGCATATGGGCGGAAGAAAAGGGAAAGAGAGCAAAGGGGCAAGCGGGTTTTAGGCCCAAACACTCAACTATTGATCACCGTATCACGCTCGGACACATAGTGGAAAAAATATGGGAGAAAAAGAGGAGGCTTTTTGCTTGTTTTGTAGACTTCAAAAAGGCATTTGACACGGTGCCTAGGAAAAAATTATGGAGCGAGAATGGAAGAACTAGAGGTTCCAATTCACTACAGGGCAGCGGTTCACGGACTATATGAGCATGTAAAAGCTAGAATCGAGAACACGGGAAGGGTTATCTCGAATGTTTTGGTAGTGACATAGGTGTCACAAGGTTGCCCTCTATCTCCGACCTTATTTGGGCAGTACATTGACAAGTTAGAAGAATGGATAAACAAATTTGGGGGAGAGGGTGTGCATTTAGCCAAATATGTGGTAAAACTCCTCATGTATGGAGATGATGTAATTCTTGTGGCCAAAACGACCAAAGATCTAGAAGATCACCTTCAAGCTCTAGAACTCTTTTGTAAAGAAGTTGGGATGGAGGTGAACACGAGCAAAACAAAAATTATGATTTTTTCAAGCAAAAAGAAGAAGCAACAACTCAAATTTCGGTTTGCGGGAGAACCGCTTGATGTAGTAGTAGAATACAAATACTTGGGCATAGACTTTCATGACAAACTTAATTGGAATACATGTAGGATGAAAAGAACTCAAAGTGGTCGGAGAGCACTATATGCACTTCAAAACAGGTGTAGGAATGCCGAGTTGTGGGACCGGAAGACCACCAAGGTCTTATTTGGCCTACTTGTTACACCGGTTCTGTTGTATGGTTGCGAGGTGTGGGCTAGTGGCACAACAAATGCAAAATGGAGACAAATAGAAAGGATTTAAAAATATCTAATCACAAACTTTCTCAAAATTAAGGCCACAACCCCTTATGAAATTATTCTAGCTGAAACTGGAATGTTCCCTTTAGAAGCAATTGCTATGACCAAGCCGTTATGTTACTTGAAAAAAACAGAAAACATGACAAATGATAGATGGCCTAGAGCGAGTTAGAGACGAAGAGTTACATAGGCGAAAGAATACGTGGATGAAACAAAATCGGAAATGGATGAAACGTTGGGAAATCAACATAAATGAATGCCCAAATGTCAACAAAGACATTAAAAATTATGTGAATGAAAAGTTCGGAAGTGGAATGTGGAAAAATGTAAGCAGGAAAAGACAATATTATATTGCAAATTTTAACCCAACGTATGACCACAAGGAAAAAGCGTATATAGGCGCTGAAATCAAGTGGAAGGAAAAAATACTCATTGCTCAGATAAGGACTAGCTCTCATAGGCTTAGATGTGAAACAGGGAGATGGACAATGCCCAAAGAACAATGGGAAGAAAGGATATGTACTCTATGCAACACAGGGGCAGTAGAGACAGAGGAACACTTCATCTATAAATGCCCGAGTTTTTCAGATATCCGTGACAAATACAAAGAAACACTTGGGAACGAGTTTATTACAGATTTATTTGAAGACAAGAAAATAAAAAAAGTTGGAGAATTGCTAACACAAATCAGCAGGAGAAGGAACAACCTTCTCAAAGATATTAAAGATCATATGATATGATTTGAGTAATTGTACTTCCATATTTGAGGTCCCATAGACCACATTTGGGTCTCGCGGACGTAATTAAAATCTTTCATTCATTCATTCATTTTTAATGGTCTTTTTTTTCCAATTATGTTTTTTTTTTCTCTATTATAATGCAGATGACACTATATATGTTTTGATTATAGGAGGGCTACGATTTAATCCGGAATACAATATAATAATAATATAATAATTTTAATTTATATTATCAAATAATTTTTTTTAATTTATAATATAAATTAATTTGTATTGTTTTTTATTTATTTATTTATTATTGGAATCAATGAATATATTCAATAAAAATAAAAGAGATTACAATAAAAAGAAATTTGAAAGATCACGGGACGCAAGGAAGGTCATCTATACAATCAAAATCGGAACCAACACTTAAAACGAATACACAAGCATAGAAAAATAATCTAAAGTAACAAAAAAAACTTTAACCTGTAGAACTGTAGCTCTAGGCACTAAGTAGACTTATTGCTCTATCATTATGTCATAAGTAGATTTATTGCTCTATTATTTTGTCATTATGTGTCGTTACAATGTCGCAAAGGTGCAGACTTCTTGAGTTGAAAGGCTGAAACCCTTTATCAGGTAGATTGATTCCATCTTCTTTCCCTTGTTGAGGACTATGAGAACGTCAAAACCACACAAAAGGGGAACGTCAAAACCATACAAAAGGGGAAAGAACTTTAGATTTTGCTTTCTCTGTAGGAACCGCCAATCCCGTCGATGAAGGTTCTATATCCAATGACATATTTTCACCATCGCTAAGATACACACAATTGTTGTTGGATGAATCAGAAACATAACTGCCTAACTGAACACTTGTCAATTGGTTTTTTGGAGCGACATCTGCTTCTACAAATCCCCTTCTCGGGCTACAGGAGCACCCTGCGTTAGCCGAAGGGAAATGTACTAGAGGACTAGCTGGTTGGGTAGACTGTGAAGCAACATTTATTGCATCCTCTGAGGTATGAATCTGTTGAGACTAAGGAGCCTCTAGCAATTTCAGTTGGGGACCAACTTTTTCCTTTTCATGTCTTTTTACCCGTGAGACATGTGTCAACTTCTACTGTGTACCTTTAGAAATAGCCAAATGTAGATTTTTACGCCCTCCCACTCCGTACCTTTAGAAGTAGCCAAATGTGGATTTTTACGCCCTCCCACTATGTACCTTTAGAAGTAGCCAAATGTGGATTTTTACGCCCTTCCACTATGTACCTTTAAAAGTAGCCAAATGTGGATTTTTACGCCCTCCCACTGTGTACCTTTAGATGTAGCCAAATATGGATTTTTATGCCCTCCCACAGTCATCCAAACATCCTCTAGAGGTTGAAGAGTGGATGCACTTGGTGTGGTTGGACTCTGCTTGTCCTTGTCATGTGGCATCAAGGACAATCTTTGATCTTATGTGTTGAGGATTGACACCAAAAACATGTGTTAGGCAAATTAATGTAGAGGACGAGGACCCGTTGGGATAGCACACAGTGTCACCAACTTGTATGTCAATCGACTCCTTGAGATCTTGAGATCTCGAGAAATATCAATCTCGACACAAACACATTTTTGAGGGTGTGCATGGAAAAATTTGTTCGCCTCCACCAAAATGAACACAAACACGTTTTTGAGGGCGTGCATGGAAAAATTTGTCCACCTCCACCAAAATGAACGCGAACACGTTTTTGAGGGCGTGCATGGAAAAATTTGTCCGCCTCCACCAAATGACACGCCTTAAAGGGGCCACTATGCAATTGAGAAAGGGCCACAAAGGTAGAGAGAGTTGTGGGAATTCCACCCACACTGACACTTTAGTATATCTTTCCTTAGAAACAGTAAAATCATGGATTCAAGGAAAAAAACAAGAAGAAGAGAACTTCTCATGTACCAGGTGCCATGTTCGTATATCATCTTAACATTGATTGTTTCCATAAAACAAAAAAAAAAAAACCGCTTTGTAAGGTTTTGAACCATTGTTAGCTTGACTCAATAAAGCGTCCAAGCTCTGCATTAACCCGGGTCCTAAGGGAAGACTCATTAAGGATGTGACCAACGAAATACTCGACAAAGGTGAGTGATTCTAAACTGTGACATGCAGAATCAACTTCAAACAATGGAGGAATTATATCAACATAACGAGGGTTGCCATTTTCGCATACATTCCCTTGTGCAACACCAATACTATACATTGATTCGCTAGAATTGAAGACCATAATAATACTTAAAACCTTAACCCAATTTTCATCGCTTATCCCACTTATGCCCGTTGAAACCTTAGCTTTTCCCAATGTGTACGCTTAACGGAGCATGCACTCCGTTGTTTTTCCAGCTCTGGCCTATGCCACCTGTTTTTTATTTTTTATTTTAAATACTTTTATAAACTTCAGTTACTTCAATAAAAACTCCTTTCATAACCAAATAATTTAAGGAATCTAGCAAATAAAACCCACCAGCAAAGGCCCAAAGAATCTAACGGGGAAGCCCACCGGCGAGGAAATTGTACCCTGGAAACAAACAGTCCTACCTATGCCTTTAATTACTAATCGTACAAAAACATTTATTTATATTTTGTAAGCGATAATAGGATAATTACTAATAGTTAAATCGGCTTTATCAGTCCTGCCTTAGGCACTACCGTAGTAAAAGCACCCGTAACTTAGAAAAAACTCTGTTAATAAGATTTTAAGAGTTTTTTTTAAGGCAAATTTTTTTTTTTTATTATCTTTAGTTTTAGTTATTTTTCTAATATTTTGTGATATTTGTTTTTATTTTTTATATTAATATGTTTTGGTTTTATTCGGGAAGTTTAAGATTTAAATTGTGGTATGAGTCAATATGTGAGTGAGTGGGTGTGAGGTGGTTGTGTTAAATTTTTTATGAATAAGTATAGCTCTGGACTTTAGGAAAGATCATGGTTGAGAGGAGACTCTCATGTGCATTCGGTTATAAGGTTTCTCACACTAACCAAATCATATTCTATATATCTATATTTGATTTTTTTTTTATATTATATATATCTATATTTGATTTTTTTTATATTTTCATCTTTATCAAAATTTTCGGATTTAGATTTGTCTTTTTTGTTTTGTTTGAAAAAAAAAAAAAAACTTTAAAACATAATCTTCTTTATATTACTTAGAAACTCTAAAGTATAAGCATACTCTAAAAAGTAATTATATTTAAATTATAACATCTTAAATACTTTTACTTTGTTACTCTAAATTAAATATTTAAAAATCTATGTGGCCCCCATTCGGTTATCATGATAAAAAGTATTATTTAAAAAAAAAATTAAAAACCTTTAAAGTATTTATAATATCCTACAATTAAATTGATTTTTATTCAACAAACTAAAATTTATAACTTAAAATTAAAAAAAAATTACAATGAATGAACATCATTTCCTTTCGCAACCAAATAAAGAATTTTTACAAATGGCTCTTCCACTCATTTTCTTGGTCCCACCCCCTCTTTGTGACTGTGCCCTATGAGAAATTAGGGGCTAATGCGCCTCCTCCCTTTGTCTTTGTGACTGTGCCCTATGAGAAACTAGGGGCTAAAATGATTATTTGGTCCCACCCACTCTTTGTGACTGTGCCCTATGAAAAATTAGGGGCCAATGCGCCTCCTCCGACGCCAATGAAGATGTGGCCGTGTCCACAATGATGAATAGGCTTGCAAACCTTCGATGAAGAAAGAGTCTCGGGAAACATAGTGTTCATCTTAAATTTCGTGGGGCAATAATACCCAGAAGCGGCAACGATGAGTACCATGAAATTTTGCAGAGAATGGTACGTTTGCCATCGTCATTATATCATTTATTGCTTCCCACATATTCACAATCCTTGTTTTTTATTGTTTTAAATGAGATTATTCCAGATATAGCTCCGATTTATCTGTAGTGTGTGGTGGAATATGTTTGTGGGCTTGTTGAAATCTTTCAAGCATAATCGTAGTTGAATGAAATGGGGTTAGAGAGAGTCTCTGATCGCAATGTGAGCTGAATGGGTGCAGCAATAATATACTGTATCCAAAGGACGACAAAGAGCAGAAGATCCTCCTCTATGCCTGCCGTAACTGTGATCATCAGGTCAGTGATTTCCTATTCACGATTTTCAGCTTACCCATTTTTTTTGGACGAGGTTTTTGCTTCAGGCAGGATGCGGGTTCACAAGGATTTGACCAGCAGATTGCCGCTTTCCCATCATGAGAGATTTAGACACATAGAATTCAAACAATAAAAACGGATTTATTTCACTTAAGGGAAATTCCTCCTATTCCTATTGATGCCTATTTAGCCGAGTCCTAATCTAAGAGGGGAAATTTCCCCTCTAAAATGATTATATGGATTGGAATGAGGCATTTGGATTGTGGTATGTCAACAGACCTTATTGTGGCGGGTCATCTTATAGCGAGAGTGTCCAGTTTCAGACATATGATTGAATTCTCCGCTTAGTTTTGGTCGACAATGCCTTGAACTGGACAATCCGCTTAGTTTTGGTCGACAATGCCTTGAACTGGAAGAGGGGATTGTTTAATTGGTTATATGGGATTGGACCCAATACCACCCATATTATTATATTAGATGATCATATTATTTCATTTAAAAAAAAAACAATAAAATAGAGTTAATATAACAACACTTTTATTACGATCACACATATATTTCTTGATGTATTTAACTACTTGAGCTCCTACCATTTGGTAGGAAGAGGGGATTGTTACTTTTACATTTGTCTAGCTTTAAGTTCTTGGTGAGCTGATGCCCTCCATAATCCCAAAAAGAATGCCCTCCAGAAAGAATGCCTTTCAAGGCTGCATGTAAGTGCTTTCAATGGGTTGCTCAAATGTGGGGCTTTGACCAGTCATTTGGTTTTGAAGGTAATTAGAAAACCATCAGCTAGTGCTAAGCCAATCCTACTGGTATTAATGAAATTAATTTCGACATGCTGATACTTTTTTTTTTTGGTAATTATTTTAATATATTAACAGTGGGTTTTTATAGAGGATCCCAAAACCTTATGTACAAAATTAGCCATATTTCTAATGATGCATCATACCTCTTGGCTGTAACAATAAGTCTAATTGCAAGTAAAGCCATCCTAATGCTAAAGACTTGGAAACTGTAAAAAGGGCTTTTAGGCCTGGAAACCCAACGAAAAAGAAACAGGACAAAACCGAAGGAACACCAAGTAGAGCCCGAAGAAATGAAACGAGGAAAGCAAAACAGACAAGACACCATGGACAGCTAAGTAGACAAAATTGCCACGCCACACCAAAACTCGTCGGAGGGGCTTTCCAAAAAATGCGCAAGGAAAGCATCATGAATGGATGTCTACTCTGGCCAACCTTTCCACCTCGGATGGGAAGCGAGACCGCCACACGACCGAACACGTGGTCGCGAGCCCTTTGTTGGCCATGTGGTCAGCCACGCGATTACCTTCTCTCAAAGTATGATTTGCTTTCCACCTACCACGATAGGAGAGAAGCGTTCTTGCCTCGAGGATGATGTTGTAGACTTTCCAAGATGGATTTTTGGTGCCAAGAAGGTAATTCACGATGTTGAGCGAGTCACCCTCAATAATAAGAGGCCGAGGATCCTCAGAGAGTATCCGAATACCTTTCAGAGCGCCTCGGGCTTCGGCATAGTGATTTGTCCGGGAGCCCAAATCTTCACAATAGGCCATCACAAGATTCCCATCATGATCTCTGACAACACCCCCAGCACTAGAGGGCCCAGGATTCCCCTTAGCCGCTCCATCAAAGTTTAATTTAATCCACCCCACGGGGGGTTTGGTCCAAACAATATTCCTTCGACAGGGCCCTTTAACAACCTCCAGAAACGGCCAGAGATTCATCATTTTGAGAATCGCTTCTTCGCTCGGAAGGTAGGGACGGGGACCGGGAACAACAATAGAATTCTCGATGGCGTAGGACAACGCCCTTTGAGCAACGAAGGGGGCCCTCTAGGAGCTCCGCCAAAGATTCCGGCATTCCTCTCTAACCAAATTTGCCAAATTGAATGATGGAAGGAGGCCTCGAGGAGGAAGCGGAGTTTGGGATTCTTGAAAGGATTAGGCCATTGGTGGAAAGCATCTCTGAGGGAATGGGGAGAGCACCATAGGATTTGAAAGGAGGATAGGACAATACTAAGAACAGAGTGGGAAAACGGGCAATGCAAGAATAAATGATCCCTCGTCTCGCAATCTGCAAGACACAAGTAACACCTGTTGGGGAAGGCAAAACCTCTCTTGTGAAGGTAGTCAATTGTTAAGGCTTTATTGTGGAAAGCAATCCACGCAAAGAATTTGATTTTAGGGACGACTCCTTTCCTCCACACAGTATTCCACCTGTAGTCCAGAGCAGTCTTGGTGGTAAGAAACTCATAAGCTGATTTAACGAAAAAAAAGCCCATCCTCCGTACCACTCGAGATGATTCTGTCATTCCTCCTGGCAGAAGGAATTAAAACCGACTGGAGGATATTTGCAAGAAAGGTAACCTCATTATTAAACCCCTCCACAACTGGAATCTTCCACCGAGGAAAACGGGTGCTCCGGTCTATGAACTCTGCCACCCTGAGTTGGGAGTTAGGGTCAGTCAAACCTCTCAGCCCAGCGAGATCCACCCTCGAACCAAGGGCTTCTTCAGTCGCCCACCTGTCCTTCCAAAAGAAAATGAGGTTGCCATCACCCAAAATCCAGTGGGCTCCCAGGCTGATCAAATGTCGGGTTTGGAGCACAAATTTCCAAAAAGTCGATGCCGCAGAGGAGGTATCAACATCCAAGAAGGAATTGGGGCCAAGATACTTCTCTTTAACCAACTTAACCCACTCCACCGGGTCGCTAGATAGAATCCTCCAAGCGTGCTTCGCTATCAGAGCCAAATTCATAAGTCTTGATCTTCTCAACCCCGGACCGCCTTGGTCTATCCTCGAACACACCTTGTCCCAGGCAACAAGGGGGAGTCTAGATTTCTCTTCGTTGCCAGACCATAGAAAGGTCCTCTCGAATCTTCTCAATTTTGGAGTGAGCGCAACCGGAAGCATGAACACCGACATGACGTAGGTCGGGATCCCCCGAAGACAAGCTTTGGTAAGGGTGGCTTTTTCGGCTTGCGACAGGGAGTTTGCCCTTCCAAGTTCCGAGTTTCTTGTGAAGGCGCTCAAGAATCATGTTCCACATATCCCCACTCGCCCGCCCGCTATAAGATAGAGGCAACCCGAGATAGGACGTAGGCAGGGAATCAATAGTGCATTCAAGAATTCTAGCAATCCGAAGTTGCCTGTGCAGGGGAGTGTTAATAAAATAGATTTTGCTCTTGATGTAATTGACCTTTTGCCCCGCAACTTGCTCATAACAGGACAGGATCCGCTTGAGCGATTTGGCTTGGGCAACGGACGCCCTAGTGGAGATGAGGGTGTCGTCCACAAATTGTCGATGAGTGACAGGATCAACTCTAGAAGTCGGCAAAATGCCGGAAATCTTGTTCTGACGAAGAGCCTCTTTCATGGACCAACTCAGAACCTCCACCAGAAGAATGAAAAGGATGGGGGATAAAGGATCGCCCTGTCTGAGGCCTCCGGTGCTTTGGAAATACCTAGCTGGGGACCCATTGACCAGGACGAAAAAAAAGGGAGTGGATATACCACTATAGACAAGGTCAATCTAGTGGGGATGCAAACCGAACTTGAGGAGCACTACACACAAAAAATTTCGATCAACCCGGTCAAAGGCTTTGTTCATGTCGAGCTTAAGAAAAAGAGTAGCATTCTTGGAGCGGTAAGCGGAATGAAGGGTCTCATGGACAGTTATGACACCATCAAGAATGTTTACGCCTTTAACGGTGCTTCCCCGACAAGGATCAATCGGGATGGGGAGGACTGTTTTGAGTCTATTGGCTATAGACTTGGTAAGAATCTTGTAAAAAACATTGCACGGGGTGATGGGCCGATAGTCGGAGAAACTTTTGCGAGGCGGGAGACTTAGGAATGAGGGCAAGAAAGGTGGAATTGAGTTTCGGGTGGATGGATCCGGAAGCTTGAATAACCCGAATAACATCGCACACATCCGGACCCACGACCTCCCACATGACTTGGAAGAATCGGGGGGAAACCATCGGGGCCGGGGGCCTTATTTGGTCACATGGAGAACAATGCTTCCTTAATCTCGGACGAGGAAAAAGGTTCCAGAATCTTAATGCTTACCTCATGGGGGACTTTAGTCAAAAAATTGGCGAGCAGAGATTTCTGGACACGAAGGTTCTTTGTCCGGAGGAGTGCCAAGCAAATCCTGAAAAAAGTCAACCGCTTCGCTCCCGATTTCCTCTATCTCCCCGGTAATGCGCCCATCCTTACAAGCCACTTCTCCGATCTTGTTGGCCCCTCCGTGCCTCATTGTAGACGCGTGGAAAAACCTCGTGTTGGTGTCTCCATTCTTCAACCAAAGGTCACGAGATTTTTGGTGCCAAAACATTTCCTCCCTAGCGAGAATATAATGAAAGTCCACCAAAAGACTTCGCTCTTCCTCCCTGAGACCCTCAGTGTAACCTTCGAGTTCCATCCTTTCCTCCAAAACCTTCAGGTTCTTGGAGATGGATTTTTTGGACTCAAAAATGTTGCCGAAAACCTCTTTATTCCAAACTTTCAGCTTTTCTTTGACCATTTTGAGCTTTAGAGCCACCCTCTTAGGAGCATTTCCTTCCACCTTCAATTGCCACCATGTTGAAACCAAACCTTTGAAGTCCTTGTGAGAGATCCACATGGATTCAAATCTGAAGTGGGTTTTAAAAAGAGGCCCATCATCCGCCTCCAAGAAAATAGGGTTATGGTCAGACCCAATCCTTGGAAGAGCCGAAAGGATAGCCCCGCCAAGGATAGGAATGGCTTCTTGGGACATAAAAAATCTGTCGAGCTTGACTTGAATCAAACCGCTCCCAATCCTTCTGTTACTCCAAGTGAAGGAAGCCCCTTTGAGTTCGATGTCAAGCAAGCCATTAGTAGAGACAAAATCCCTGAAGTCCTCCAAGCTGCGGTTGAAGTGGTCGAATCCTCCTTTTTTTTCCGAAGGATGAAGGGGACAATTGAAGTCACCCCCTAAAACCCAAGGAAAATTACTAAAATTCTCCCTCATATGAGAGATAGCTTTCCACATTTCTACTCTCTCTGTGGCAGAATTTGAAGCATAAATGTTGGACAGAATCCAGGGAAAAATTGGTGGTTTTGGATCGGAACGAGTACATTGATGATTCCGTTGGAAGTTGATAGCGAGGCTGCCCTCAAACCTCGAAGGGTCCCACGGAACCATGAGTCCTCCCGCTGTTCCCACCTGCGAGGCTGGGACAGACAATTTGCCTTGGCCCAAATGGCCTTCGCAACTTTATCAGAGGAGATAGCATCGACCTTGGTCTCTTGCAAAATAAGGATGGAAGGATTAGTCCTCCTACGGAGATCAACCACTAACCTTCGTTTGGTTGCACCGTTCAGTCCTCTCACATTCCATGAGAGGACTTTCATCTGGACAGTTTGAGGTTTTTCTTGCCTCCCCTTCCTTGTTGAGGGGAGGTTTTGATGCATGCACTTCGTCCGTCTGAGCGCCACGAGTCATCCAGAACCAGACAAACGCTGGGTTCCATTTGCAACGTCATTTGTTGTCTCTTTGTCCCGCCTGTCTTTGTTAGGAGGACGGCCCTGCTTCCTCTCACTACCAAAATCCACACTTTGCTTTCGGCTCCTCGTGTTTCGGGGGCTAAAGTGACCAGATTGTTCACCCCTCCTTCCTAAGAGGTAATCTTCTAGCATCGTCTGCGACTGGCTGAAATCGGGATGACCCATATCTTGGGGCAGAGAAACAATCCGAGTCACAATTTGGGATGGGGTCCGTTCCTTCTCTTCCTGCGATTCACTTTCCAAGTGGGAGTCCGCTCCTTGCTGATTGTCAGCCTCAAGTTGCTCGGGGTCCGATTGGAGAGTGGGATTCTCTTCAGGTTGAGAGAGTCCGATGCAGACTCTAGAGGGGCCTGGAGATTCATGACCCTTCGCATCTGGAAGATTTGACTGCTTCGCTTGGCCTTCCCCATGCTCCAGGGGGTTGTCGTTTTCACTCTTCTGCTTACCCGGTTTTTGAAGAGGACACTGGGATTGGAGGTGCCCTTGGGACCGACATTGGGGGCAGAAAGCTGGTCTATTTTCATAGACAATAGCTTGTTTATGAAGAAAGGTACCTCCAGACCGAAGAGTGATGAAAGTTGGGAGTTCCGCCTCCAAATATGCCAGAACGCAAAAACGGGCTTGGACAAACCTTGTTCGAGCTCGGGTGGGTGGGTCAATGGTGACCAACTCCCCAATGGAGCGCGCGATACCCCTTATGACATTTTCATGCCAGCCAAAGAGGGGAAGATTCGGGAGCCTAACCCATATTGGGGCAATGTTGATGTTTTGGGTATCAGGACTGAAATCCATGTCCCACTTCCTAAGGAATAAACTTCTGCGGCCCGAAACCATGGCCCGCCGACCAGAATTTTACAGTAATCCTCCTTATTGTTTAGTCTAATGGCAAAAAAACCCCGGGATAGGGCCGCTAGCTCCATATGACCAAAAGTCCTCCATTTGCTTGCTGCCCACTTTCGGATAGTTTCCATGTCGGGACGGCCGCCAATGAATTTGCCTATGAGGGTAAATTTCTCAAACTCCATGAAGCTTGAAAGAACTTCCGCCGGGATGTCCAGCTCATCCCCAACCGGAAACAACTCTTTGGTAAAAAACCCGTTTAGGGTTTTTGAGGCCGCTGCTTGGGCATAAGACTTTTGAGCCCCACCACCCCCTTTGTCTGGTGGGTCCTTACCCCGACTGACACCGTCAACAACCCGGTCTTCTTCAATGGGTCCGGACGCTTCCGCACCTCCGGATCCCTGGTGCCCTTCGATTGCTCCGCTGCGCCCAAGACACGAACCGTAGCCGCTCCCGGGCTCCCCTGCAGACGACTTCCCGCCCATCGACATCTCCTCCCTCCCCGCACTTGGAGACTGCTGCTCCACTCTCCGATTGTTGGCGGCTGCTGGTTTCACCCTTCTGCTACTCTGCTGGTCGAAACCCTAGCTCTCATCTAGCCCCACTTCTTGTTAACATTGGTGATATTTTTCTTCGACATGCTGATACTTATCTAATGAGTATTTCTAGATTTATGGTGATATTATCCTTTCCATGTTTGAATTGAAATTGATCTGTATTTGCAGGTTTAATTTTTTCTGTTGAATCGAAAATCTTTACCATTTCACATTGCATGACTCTATTAAACTAATGTACAGGAGATTGCAGAGAACAATTGTGTTTATCGAAATGAGATTCATCATGCAGCTGGTGAGCGCACACAGGTTTTACAGGATGTGGCTTCAGATCCCACCCTTCCTCGCACAAAAACTGTGCGGTGTGCTGTGTGCAATCATGGGGAGGCTGTCTTTTTCCAGGTAAGCTTTCTGCGCACCATTTCTATTTTAAGTACCTTTTATGCACGGAGCTTGGATATTTTGCATCCTGCACTCTCGATATGGATAGATATACCCCAGCCATATCTCGATGGATTAGATATGGCCCAAGGATGGGTATGTCATCCAATACGTTCAGATATCTATGTCATCTATATCTATGTATTTGTATTAGGACATGTTTGGATATAGTGCTAGGAAGTATTGTATCCGTATCTGATAAGCAGACACAGGTATCCTAGCAGGAGTGCCAGATACAGCAACTCTGCTTTTATCCCAAGCATCTTTAGTTTCTATGTTACCCTAGCAGTGATGTCGGAAAAAGTCTTCTCACTCAGAACAACAATAATTTAGTTCTCACAAAGGCTTAGGATAATACCAATCAACCATGAAATCCGAAATGTCATCAGCTATCATGTAAACCTGACAAGCAGAGGTTATGTTACATTGATTTACAGTAGGAATCATAATATTACTCTGCCTTTTACTAGACCTAAGATTCTGGAAAAGTCCTTAACTTTCAAGCAGAGGTTATCCAATAACTTATAAATGATGTCCTTAATGAAAAAGATATTCATGAGAAAGGCTGTCTGATACATGCCTATGTGTCAAGAATGCTCACACCATACTCCTTGACTTTCTCCACTCGTTGACGTGCTATTAATATTATCAAATTCAGAAGTAACTCTATTGAGATTTTTCTGGGTCACTTCACATTAAATCATAGAAAGGACATTCATTTGTTATTTCAGTATTCTTGTTAATTAGTCAGACTTGATCAATTGCCAGCATATGAGAAGAAATTGTACATGAAGTACCACTCTGTTAATTAATTCAGGGACTGAAGGTGCTCATATGAAGTAGTATCCAGAAGGCTAGGAGCTTCTTCCCTCACTCTACCTAAACACAACATTTAAGGCCACATTTTCAAGGTCTTGAAGAAGAGTGTTTAACAAGCTGTGTAATATTAGCGAGATTTGAGAGTATCATATTTAAATGTAGTTTAGGTCTGAATAGTTAAATTAGTGAGGTGGTTAGGGGAATAAAATATTATCGCTTATCCGAGAAATGCTAGTTAGAGTCATGTAAAACAGTATAAATTCTAGCTGAATATGAAGCTTTGGTATGGACTGAATTTCTGCAATTATGGTATCAGAGCAGCAAAGAGCTGCCAGTTGCAGTTGAAGAAGATCCTCTGGCCAAGGTGTTGTACTGCCGAGTTCTCCAACACGAGAAATTTATTTTGGTACTGTGTTCCCCTGCACAGGACAATTGTAGGCAGTGATTTGTTTACACACACTGGCCACTAGCGTATGCAGCTCAGCACCTCCATCTACTGCAACTCGTCCCATTTGTGATCCTTTTCTTCAATCTGCTGTAAAAATAAAGTCCCGGTTATTTTTGATGATCCGCCTGTAATTGGAAAGGGCCCTTTATGTGTATCTCTCTAGCTCTCTTGCCACGATGTTGGCCTCCTGCAGCAAATATGGGTTCACGTTCGTTGATGCAGACTGACTTCTCTCACTATGTCTCTCTTGCCAAGCGCAAGTTTGCTTCTTTAGCATGCCTCTGTCTCCTGCTGCATCCAACTTTCTCCCTCTCACATCTCGCTTAGCCCGGACTTAATGTATTCCCATTGATACTATGTGGTAAGTGAAGGCATGTACCCAGTCCAACTGACCAACCTTGAGTGCCACGAGTTTCCAACCAATTGTCAAAAGGTTCCCACCACCCTCCACATCAAGTGCCCAGCTCTTCTCAGGGCAGTTGAGAACTTCTACAAAAACGAAGTTGGTCCCTTCTGTGCCAAAACGTTGGCAGTTGGCACAACATTAAAATCACAGACTTGCAGCCACAAAGTCGTGAGTCCAAATCTCACTGTTGTCACAGTTGGACATTTTGCTATTTTTGCTACTTTTGGTGTATGGTCAACTCTCCTTTACATGTATCTGGGTGCCCTCACATTTTGTCTCCTGTTTGTTGCTCAACAGTGGACAATCTTCCTCATATCAACGAGGTTGATGATTCAAGTCTCATTGTCCCCATTTTTGCAATGCTGAGTTTTCTTTTATACATCAAGACAGACTGTTAAATATTTGTTTGGCGCCTATATATCATGTTCACCACTTTGGCGTGTTGGTAGAAGCACTTGCTTGCAACAAGGAAAACATAGGTTCAAACCCCATCAGAGCACATGGTAACATCTTTTTTTTTTTTTTTTTTTTAAATATATATATTTTTATAAGGGTTGTTTTTATTTATTAAATCAAAGTTAGGGGGTTACTTTGAAGAAGAATCAAAGGGGGAAATTATTTGTCTTCATCTACATGGTGGAATATCTTGCAAAGAGATAATACAGTTTCTTTTTGAGAACATTGTGATTATATTCTCTTTTAGGCAAAGATTGAAGACGAGAGAATTTTTTTATGTCATTGCATTGCACCAAGAGCTAGATTTATCTTTTAGTATTAAAAGTGTGCCATTTCAGTCATAGTTGTCATTGCAGAAAGAATGGCATATATTCAGATTCTAATTCTCCCAGATTCACAAAAATTGATTGGGGGAAATTATAGCATGTGGAGTCAAAAGATACTCACCATTTGTGAGTATCATGATTTGGTAAAAATTGTTCTTGGGAAGGAGACCAGACCAGGTACTGATGCTGATGATTATCATAAAACACATAGAGAAGCTTTGATGCTTCTAAAAGTATTTGTTGCAGATGAATTGATCCCTGAAGTTTGTAATATCAACGAGGCTGCACCACTCTGGACAAACTTGAGCAAGTATCAGACCTCTGAAGCAAGATATGCTTTATACTTGAACAATCTTCTTTATTCATCTCAATTGCAAGATGGCAGATCTATTTCTGAATATCTCTTGGATCTGAAAGATTTGTGAGATTAGTTAACAGCTATTGAGGATAGAGTTGATGATGAGGATATGGGCACCTTGGTATTGCAAGGTTTGCCTCCATCTTATGAATCACTTGTTAAAACTCAGCCTCTTGATTCTGAGAAGATTTATACTCTACTTCTACAGAAGTAAAGGAGACAGGCACATATAAAGGGTAAAGTACTTTTTAACGTCTACGAAGCCATAGGTCACATGAGATGACTCTCATGAAGGATGTTGTTGACCGAAGCATGGTGTACAACCCTAGCCCCTATAGGATTCGAACCTTAGACCTCTATTCAGAGTTTTAATGTCTCCACTGTTAGGCCACTCAGGTTGTATAATTGAGTGCATTATTTCCTAATTTAAAACCAAGGGCAAAAAGAATGCCAAGCCATCACTTGACAGCAAACACAGTAAAGCATCTAAGTCAAAAATCATTTGTTTTTACTACAAGAAGCCTCATCATTTCATAAGAGATTGTAAAAAACTAAAGAGTAAAAGAAGGCAAGCAAGGGTCACAATGCAAGCCAATGTTGTTGAGACACAACATCAAGAAGGGAAATTTGCATTTGTCACAGAATTCATAAGATAAATCCACTAAGTGGTATTTTGACTCTAAAGCATCCAAACACTATACATGTTGGAAAAATAATTTTGTTGAAGATCAAAGTAAGAATGAGTTTGTTTCTCTAGAAGATGGTAGGACATACCTTGTTGGAGCATGTGGTGATGTTTGTGTGACATTGAATAATAATGCTACATACACCTTTAATAATGTATAGCATGTCCTCGATATCAACAAAAATATTTTGTCGATTAGCAAAATTCCCAACTTGCAGTAAATTTTCATAAAAATAGATCTGAGGTGATGCAATTTTGTAGCCACAAACTTATTGCTCTTGGTAAGGACATATTACAAACTTTAGGAATCAATTCAAGCATCTGAGCAAGCAAATATTGCTTTGTTTTCATAGGTTGGTGAACCCAACAGATATAAAGAGGCCAAAGGCAAACCAGAATGGGAAGCTGCCATGAAGGCAAAATGTGATACTTTGATGAAGAGTAAAACATGGGAATTGTGTGAGTTACCCATGGAAAAGAACCCATTGATTGTAAATGGGTTTATAAGTCGAAATGCAAATCAATTGGCTCAATTGACAAATTCAGAACATATTTAGTACCTAATGGTTATGCACAGCAGAAAGGAATAGACTATGGAGAAACAGTTGCCCAAACTGCAAATATGGTGACTTTTTGGTTAAGTATTTTGTTGCAACACACTTTGAATGGAAGGTATATCAGATTGATGTTAATAATGCCTTCTGTTAGGAGGTGAAGTCAATATCCAGATCTCCGATGTTCTTCAGCTGAGTGGTCCTTGGTGGAACTTTAAAAAATGCTTTTGCTTTGAAGCTGTTTTTTGCTTTAAAGCTGCTTTTTGCTTTTAAAGCTGCTTTTGTTTTTAAAGCTGCTTTTTGCTTTTAAAGCTGTTTTTGTTTTTAAAGCAGTTGATAAAAGCAGTTTTTTTAATAAAGTGCTTTTATCTCGAATGTCCCACGGCTTTTTTGGAATCTTCCTTTGTATATCTATAAAAAGGGGAATGCCTCTTGCATTATGATAGAGTGCAAATGTATGAAATCGGTTGAGTATAATAAAAGAAGAAAATTTGCCATTGCCCCGTGGTTTTACCTGCACACTGCAGGGTTTCCAGTACTATTTATTGTTGTTTATGCTTGCTTGTTTTTTTCTAACATCTGGTATCAGAGCGAGGTTCTTTGAAAACTTGTTGGTCAGGGTTTTGTGTGAGTGGGAGCTGCAACAATGACAAGAGGTGTAACCGAGTTCGAGATTGAGAAGTTTGATGTCAAGAACTTCACCCTATGGAAGATGAAGGTGGAGGATTTGTTGGTTCAGAACGACCAAGCCCTAGCCTTGGAAGGGCTCGCGGGTAAACTTGACAGCATGACAGATGAGGAGTGGATAAAGCTAGACAGGAAGGCGATGTCTATAATTCGTCTCTGCCTAGTAGATTTTGTCTTGTTCAATGTTGCTGATCAAACAACCGTGGGAGCCCTCTGGGAAAAGCTTGAGAAGTTGTATGAGACTAAATTAGCAACAAATAAGGTCTTCTTGAAAAAACAACTTTATAGTTTGAGGATGAAGGAGGGTTCATTTGTGGCAGATCATCTGAATGAGTTTAATACTCTAATCAGTAAGCTGGTCTCTGTTGATGTGAATATGGAGGATGAAGATAAAGCAATCACCCTACTTTGTTCTCTCCCGGACACCTGGGATCATTTGGTGATGACCATCAGCAATGCATCATCTGGAGCTCTAAGCGTTTATGATGTAGCCGCTTTGTTGGCAGAAGAGTTGAGGCAAAAATCATCTCTAGAACCCTCAACCAATGAAGCCCTAGTTGTGAGAGGTCGATCTAATGAAAGGAGTCAACAAGGTAGATCACAATCCAAGTTTAAGTCAAAAGGACGCAAGCTGAAAGGGAGGTGTTATCATTGTGGGAAGCGAGGGCACTCGAAGGACTGTTGGCATCTAAAAAAGGAGAAGAATGGTGAAAAGCAAAATCAACCATCAACTGAGGTCAATACTGGAGATGCAATAGAGATGGTAGCATGTGAGGCCTTATGTACCAATAGCAGCAGATATATTTTATATACTTGGGTTTTGGACTCAGGTGCATCTTTCCACATGTCTCCACATAGAGACTGGTTTGTCAAATATCAATCCTATAATGGAGGGATGGTCTATTTGGGTGATGATCATCCTTTAGAAATTTCGGGAAGAGGGGATATAAGGATCAAGTTGGATGATGGTAGAGAAAGGATGTTATGTGATGTACGACATGTGTCTGCTTTGCGAAAGAATTTTCTTTCAATCAAGCTGATGGACAAACTTGGGTATTGTACTACTTTTGGTAACAATTATTGCAAAATTACCAGAGGATCCCTAGTAGCAGCAAAAGGAGAACCTTATGGGACCCTATATCGTTTGTGTGGTGATACGGTGACAAACCATGCAGCAGTAGAAACTTCAGGCAATACTCAGGATGGAATAATGTTATGGCATCAACGTCTAGGGCATATGAGTGAAAAAGGATTGAAAATTCTGCATGACCGAGGTATGTTGTCTGGGATTAAGTCTTGCAATTTAGACTTTTGTGAGCACTGTAGTTTTGGCAAACAAAAGAGGGTTCAATTTACTGCAAGTCTTGGTAAGAGTGCTGATTTTTTGCAGTTTATACATTATGATATATTTGGACCAGTCCCTACTCAGTCCTTAAAAGGCACTAGATATTTCTTGACATTTATAGATGATTATTCTAGAAGAGTGTGGGTTTATTTTCTAACAAAGAAGTCAGAAGCCTTGGAAAAATTCAAAGAGTTCAAGGCAAGAGTAGAGAAAAATTTGGGCAAGCCTATTTTATGCCTCAGGTCAGATAATGGGGGAGAATATTGCTCCAAGGAGTTTGATCATTTTTGTACATAGGAAGGGATTAAGAACCAAAAGATTTTGCCATATACTCCACAACAAAATGGTGTGGCTGAGCGGATGAATCGCACAATCATGGAACGTGCAAGAAGCATGCTCACCACATCTGGGTCGGAGAAAAATTTTTGGGCAGAGGTTGTTAATACAGCTGCTTACCTTATTAACAGGTCATCTACAACTGCGTTGGATGGACAAATTCTAAAGGAGGTTTGGTGTGGTAAACTTGTTAATTATTCCCATTTGCGTACCTTTGGTTGTGATGCTTTTGCCCATGTGCCAAAAGAAAACAAGTCCAAACTTGACCCAAAGTCAAGGAAATGTGTTTTTCTTGGCTATGGAGATACAATGAAGGGGTATAGACTGTGGGATCCTACTACATACAAGGTAATAATTAGCCAAGATGTTATTTTTAATGAAAATCCATGCAAAGGAAGGAGGTACAACAAACACCTAAAGTTGTACCTGTCGAAGTAGATATAAACAAAGCTGAAAATGAAGATAAGGTTGTTGAAGTTTTTGATCAACATGTAGATCAACCAGTTCAACAGTTTGAATGAGCACAAGACCAAGAGCCACAACCAACATAACATTGGGTTAGAAGATCTACACGTTCACAAAAATGTCCGGATAGGTATTCTCCTGATTTTCAGTCCTCTTTTGCTTTGTTAACCGATGATGGTGAGCCTAGCTCGTTTCGGGAAGGTGGAGAATCTGAGAATGCAGATAAGTGGAGGAAAGCCATGGATGAGGAGATGGAATCACTATGGAAGAATGAAACGTGGGAACTTGTGGATCTTCCATCTGGAAGAAAAGCTGTTGGTAACAAGTGGGTCTACAAAGTAAGGAAGAACAGTGATGGGCTGTTGGAACGATATAAAGCTCGTTTGGTGGCAAAAGGTTATGTGCAGTAGTCAAGTATAGACTTCAATGAAATATTTTCTCCGGTTGTGAAGCTAACTATTGTTAGAGTTTTACTTGCACTTGTGGCAGCACAAGATTTAGAGCTAGAGCAACTTGATGTAAAAACTGCTTTCTTGCATGGTGATCTCAAGGAGGAGATTTATATGGATCAGCTTGAGGGCTATGAAGAAAGAGGCAAAGAGCATTTGGTTTGCAGACTTAAGAAATCTTTGTATGGATTGAAACAGGTGCCAAGGATGTGGTACAAAAAATTTGACACCTTCATGAAGAGCCAAGGTTTCAACAGGAGTGAAGCTGACCATTGTGCATACTATAAGAGGTTTAATGATGGCAGTTTTATTATCTTGTTGTTGTATGTTGATGATATGCTAGTTGCAAGCCCTAGCATGAATACAGTAAGTGATCTTAAGGCTAAGATGGCTAGGACGTTTGATATGAAGGATTTAGGAGCAGCAAACCAAATTTTAGGGATGAAAATACATAGGGACAGAATAGTAAGGAAGATCTGGTTATGTCAAAAGACATATATAGAAAAGATTCTGCAGCGCTTCAATATGCAAAATGTAAAACCAGTCAGTACCCCACTTCCTCCACACTTCAAATTGTCTTCCGAACAGTTTTCTAGAACAAAACAAAGAAGACAAGCATGTCTCGTGTACCATATTCATCAGCAGTAGGAAGCCTCATGTACGCCATGGTGAGCACCAGACCGGATATTGCCCAAGCAGTGGGAGTAGTCAGCCGGTACATGGCAAATCCTGGTAAGGAGCATTGGAATGCAATGAAGTGGATATTTAGATATTTAAGAGGCACTTCAGATGTTGCCATTTACTTTGGATCGGCAGATTTGCAAGTTAAAGGTTTTGTGGATTCTGATTATGGTGGAGATAGAGATGGGCGAAAGTCCACTACAGGATATGCTTTCACTCTTGCTTGGTGGAGTTGTGAGTTGGAATTCTAAGTTGCAATATGTGGTGGCTTTATCAACCACCGAAGCAATATATGTTGCAGCAATCGAAGCCAACAAAGAGGCAATTTGGCTAGAGCGATTGTTGGGTGACTTCAAGATAATGCAAGGGTAGATTACGTTGCATTGCGATAGTCAAAGTGCTATTCAGTTAGTGAAGAACCCAACATTCCATGATTGCACCAAACACATTGATGTTAAGTACCATTTTATAAGAAATGTGGTGGAAGAAGGTAGGATCCTGTTGGAGAATATTGATACTGAAGTGAATCCTGCAGATGTGCTTACAAAGCCTATCAAGAGAGAAGTTTGAGTGGTGCAAAACTTCTTTGGGCTTGTTGAAAACGTGATAAGGGCAGCATTGGGCAATTGGCACTTGGATGGAAAACAAAGGCAAAGAATTCTTGTATATTGACTTCAAGTGGGAGAATGTTAGGAGGTGAAGTCAATATCCAGATCTCCGATGTTCTTCAGCTGAGTGGTGCTTGGTGGAGCTTTAAAAAATGCTTTTGCTTTAAAGCTGCTTTTTGCTTTTAAAGCTGCTTTTGTTTTTAAAGCTGCTTTTTGCTTTTAAAGCTGTTTTTGTTTTTAAAGCAGTTGATAAAAGCGGTTTTTTTTAATAAAGTGCTTTTATCTGGAATGTGCCACGACTTTTTTGGAATCTTCCTTTATATTTCTATGAAAAGGGGAATGCCCCTTGCATTATGATAGAGTGCAAATGTATGAAATCAGCTGAGTATAATAAAAAAAGAAAAGTTGCCATTGCCTCGTGGTTTTACCTGCACACTGCAGGGTTTCCACGTAAAATCTCGTGTACTATTTATTGTTGTTTATGCTTGCTTGTTTTTTTAATTTTCTAACACCTTCCTGAATGGAGATTTGGAAGAAGTCTATATGGTACAGCCACAAGGGTTTCAGTTGCTATAAAAAGAACATCGGACTTGTAGATTGATCAAGTCCAAGCAGGCTGCATGGACCTAGTACTTCAAGATAGACCAACATCTTAGAGATTCAGGATTTAGTTAGAGCTTCTCTTATCCTAACTTCTATATTGAAAATACAAGTGATGACATCGCAAATCTTGTGTATGTCGATTATCTTGTTATCATTGGTAGCGGAGCCCTCTTGATTCAAAAGGTGAACTCAGTCTTGTATTCAATTTTTGATACGACTGATTTAAGGCCTCCTACATTACTACTTAGATGTAGAATTTTGACAACTTGATCATGCTATTTTTGTATCACAAGGCAAGTATGCGAAAACACTTTAGGAAAACTTTTCAATGGCAAATTGTAATCCGATATTTCCAGGTGAGCAGAAAGTCGGTTCTTTATGAGAGATGTGTTTTTTTTTTTTCAAATAATAAATATAGGCATTTTTGTCAATATGTCTTATGGTAATCTTGAGAGAATCCTAGGCTGCTTGTGAATTTATTTTTATTATTTTTGAATACATAGGGGAGTTGGTTAGATCCACACTATTTTTAGTGACTGCCAAGTGCAGGGTCAAACCACAGGGGCTGCTCCCAACAAGCCTGTACCACCTCACCTCGTTGTTGATGACCCAACATGAAGGGGACCACTGGTCGCTTGGGATTCGTACTGTTGTCGCCGGTTTGGCACGCACTCAGAGGATTCAGATCAGACTACCACCTTTGCAACAGGCATGCCCCCAAGGTTTGAACCTAGGTCTCTTCTTGGTAAGTGCATGGCCAGCTAGACAATTGCCAATCCACCTAGCCCATGGGGTCTGCTTGTGAATTTATTCGGTAGAAATTAGATACATTTGTAAAAATGGGTTTGGTCTGTCACACATAATGGTGTAGTTTAATATTTATGATACTTCCTTATGGAGCTCTGTGTACATTATTTCAGTAAATGTCACGAGGAAGATGATGCTTACCCTCCTATGCTGCATCATAAACATCTTCAAATACCAATTATAGACAAGGAAAATAAGTCATTGCCCCTGATGATGGGTCTGGTGTGTGTGCTTGAAACATTGGTAAAAGGAGGCTTGAAAAGTTTGGGACAAGGAAACATGTATGCGGTGTCAACAGGAACTCTACAAGGAAACATTTATGTGGTGCCAACAGAACTCATCCCACAAGTCATTTCCTTATTGTTAAGGAAGATGTCTTGGAAGTGCAACACCTTTGATGTTTTCTTTCCTTATCTGAAACCAACTCAAAAGCAACATGTGTCTATCTCTGAGAGTTTTCTATCTTATTACAAAATTGGAAATTTGGAACCACTAATAGTCAAAAGGGTTTCCAGATTTCATTCTCTTCACTGGGCTTGCATGCAATTCAAATGACTGATGACTGTTGGCCCTTTATTGCTTCGATTAACAGCAAAATGGTTTTCATGATTTAAATGCGAGTTTAATCAAATACCTCTTAACCATCATGGCTTGACCAATCTCACTAAGTAGTACATTCACTGAAGGAAGTGGAAGCAATGTTTTCACTATTGTAGCTTGACAACTCACCAGATTGGAATGAAACAAATTGAGGTCTTCTTCGGTCAACCCATTAGTTATCATATTTGGAGTATGTTAAAAATATGGTAATCTGTGTAGACTCATACATCCCTATAAATGGATCTCTAGCAACCTTATCTCTTGTAAATTATTTTCTATGTTGTTAGTCCTCTTGTAGCCACACATAACTTTTTGTGGCAATTTGTACATTAAGTTTTGTCCTGATTTCAACAAAACTTCAGCTACAGGTTGTTTCTAAAGGAATGATCTATAATGCAGGCTACTGCAAGAGGAGAAGAAGGTATGACTTTGTTTTTTGTTTGTTGCAACCCCAACTGTGGTTATCGATGGAGAGATTAAGCAAAGCGATGGCTTGGAGTAAAAGGACTCCTATGTCATCATGTAAGTTTGTAACATTTACTTTGGTTATTCCATATTTAATTTTTTTGCTTCATAAGTACATCATGTGGAAATAAAATCTCTATTTAAATAAAATGTTTTAAAATTTCATTTTCATTTTAATGTCATTCAACTCTTCACTAGTTTTGCTAATAACACTGCAGATGCCATTGCCAGGTTCATATACCAAACCAAAAGATTTGACCACTGCTCTTTACCAAGAAAGATATTCATTGAATGTGCGATTTTCTGAGAACCTTCCTGGATTTAACCTTATTAGTACTGATGGAAATTAGAGTAAATTTTGACTTGTTCTAGAAATTTATTAATTTGTATTGGAGCATTATGGAGTTCTTTTCATCAATACAGCCTGAGCACTAACATTGCATTTCAATCCACTTTTGAGACAAATAATAAGGGTAGATTTTTAACATGAATTAATGGTTTTGCTAGGGAATATTGAAATAATTTTATACCACTTTTATCTTAAAATTGGTTAATATATTAATAATTAGTTCTAGGTTTTAATCTTATTTATATTTAAATTTGATGATTGTTTATAGTAGCTGTCAAAGTTAGTTAAGTATAAATATTTTATATACATATTTTTTAATTTAAAATTTCTATAAAGATGTGAAAGGGTAGGTTGTTTTCCATTCACTTTTGAGACAAATAATAAGGGTAGGTTTTTAGCATGAATTTATCGTATATAGGGAGTTTTGGGCTTTATTGGGGAATATTGAAATGAATCAAAAATAAAAATTTTAATTAATGATCGTTTTTATCTTAAAATTGGTTAATATATTAATAATTTTATATTTAGTTTTAGGTTTTATTGTGTGAATTTGATGATTGTTTAATCAAATAGTATTAGTTTAATTTGTTAGATTCTTGAATAATCAAGGAGATTCAAGTTCAAATTTTGCCAAGTGATACATGGATAATAATCAAGATATTGTAATACGACTAGGTAGTAATACATGGATAATATCATATAAATGAGGTGTGGTCTTTATGTAATTAGGTGGTGGTATCATATAAATGAGGTGCGGTCTTTATGTGATTTCAAAGTCAAATTAAATATGATGTGGAAAGTGGTGTAACAAAACTCATTTTTACAGTCTTGTCTAATAAATTTGTAGTTAAAATGGACATTACACAAAGTTGATAGGTTATGTTTAAGGTTTGATAGACAATCAAATTACAATAAAGTTATTTGTGTCTTTAAAACTAGAAATGTAGGGAGTCAAAGCATGTGGTATTTCATAATAGTTGTAGTTCATATATAGTAAAACAAAAGAGTTAACATAATTGCGTTTTTTACCTAGGTGTTGTAGGTGAGTTGGAGAGGAGAGGGCAATCCTCCAAGGGAGGTCTCAAGTTCGAATCTCCACCCTACCAAAAAGTTGAATTGGGTACCCAAAATCCAATTGATAATGTTGGTGCGAGCAGGGCCAGGCGCGACTCCCGGGTGACTTTGACGATGTAGAACCCCTTGGTCATGGTCTCTTAGACCAAGGCAACACCGCAAGAGGTTTTTTGCTTAAAAAAAAAACATAATTGTGTTGTGTTAAACAAGAGTTATATGGAGTATAGTATGTTAAGAGTTGAAGAATTAAAAGTCTCTCGAGGATTTGTTTGAGTCAGTCTATAGTCAATCAAAGAAGTACTATATTTGGGGTGCATAAGTGGTGGTACCTAACAATCCTCATCATTGTTTTGAGAAAGACAAGTTTCAAAGCCTACAAGGAGGCATTCACATCACTTAATTAAACGGGAAAGGCCAAGAGGAAACAAATCCTCACTCAAAAGTACGAGACATCAAATCAAATTCTTTATGTCAAAGAAGAAATGGAGATGGAGTGCTATCAACATTTAAGTGCAACTTGCAAATGATTCTTCAAGAAGCAGATGTATGTGAAGATTATTTTGAAAATGTTATTGTATTCTATATTCCTATTATGAAGATGATATACAATGCACTAACCAATCTTGCCATGCTGAAGGGCAAAAATGAAAATGTTGAAGAAGCAACATGAGGAATGAGTAAATGTCAAACCCTCAATGATGGATAATTCATTTGGCGTAAGTGACCTAATTCAAAAGTCACATTTTGCTCGTGATACGTTTGACTTGTAAAATATTGGTGATAATGGTTTTCACGTTGAAAAGCAATAACATCATGGCAATGTCAATATAATGGATGCATAGTGATGATGAAGAGGTTGGGTGCTTTAAAAAGCATACCAAAGATGATGGGTCCAAATTAATAGAAAGAATGGGATATAATGGCAAAGGATAAAAAAGGAATAAGAAAGGAATAAGAAAGCCCATAGAGCCAAGCATAAATCCAAAGAGTGAAAGCATTAGTTATGTTTGGTCAAATAGGAACTTATGACACCAAGTTAAATAACAGTGAAATCTGTGACCTATAGAACTTTTATAGGTGCACAAAGGTTCTTGAAATTATTTGTTATAGTCATTGTGGTCGATTAGGCCATATGACAACTAATTGTTAGGATCTACATCCATCTAATATTTGTGATAGAAACAATCATTATAAGAAATATTGTTGGTACATAGGTAAAATTATCAAAAAAATACATGTTGATTATGGATGGATGTATGTGTGAAAGACATGTTGAGAGGATTCTACAAGAGAATGTTTTCTTTTTAAATGGGTAGGAGACAACATTGTACCAATGATGATTATTAATGACTATCAAACCTTCATGTGTGCACTAGGTTAAGTGGTTGAGAGAGACCACAATGATAGGTAGGTGTTATCCATATATAAACCCTTTATGAGTTGGTTAAGGGTCACACATGAGAAAACCTATTGTTGAGATGGTCTTGGATTGGCCCTTGAAAACCTTTAATAATGTTTGTGCATTTGACATAATTTCATATACAGACACCCCAAGTATAGTATGGAGCAACATCCAACTTGTGGTACAATGATAAATTTGATGAAGAGCCATGTTGTAAATGGTAACTAATCATACAAACACATAGAGGGGCAAATGAGACCCATTTCCTCTATTGTGTTTAGGGAGTGGTCTTCACGTCATAGACAAGATAAATTTATGGGAAGGTGTTAGAGGCAAATTTATCTTGCTACTATTTTATCGATGATTTAATGCACTAACCAAGGTTGTGTAATGCGACAAATCATTGACCTTCTAGATGTGTCAAAGATTTGCTCCAACCAACATCTTGTCGAATAAGTTTATAGTTAAAGTGGACATTAAACAAAGTTGATATATTATGTCTAAGGTTTGATAGACAATCAAATTGTTATAAAGTCGTTTTAGAGTCCTTGGTCAAAATATAAAGTGTATGGAGTCAAAGCATGTGGTATTTCATAATGGTTGTAAATTCATATATAGTAAAAATAAAGTGTCATCATGTGTCTTGTGTTAAGCAAGAGTTATATGGAGTATAGTGTGTTAAGAGTTGAAGAATTAAAAGTCTCTTGGGGATTTGTTTGAGTTGGTATATAGTCAATCAAAGAAGTGTTGTACTTGGGGTGCATAATTGGTGGTCCCTAACAATGCTTAATATTGTTTTGAGAAAGACAAGTTTCAAAGGCTACAAGGAGGCATTTGCATTTAACTAAATGGGAAAGGCCAAGAGGAAACAAAACTATAAACAAGCCCCAACTCAAAAGTATGAGACAAAATAAAAAAATATATATTTCAAAGAAGAAATGGGGATGGAGTGCTATCAACACTTAAGTGTAACTTGCAAATAATTCTCAAAGAAGTTGATGTTTGTTAAGACCGTTTTGAAAATGGTATTGTATTATGTATTCCTATTATGAAGATCATATACAATGCACTAACCAATCTTGCCATGCTAAAGGGAAAAAATGATAAAGTTGAAGAAGCAATACGAGGCATGTGTAAATGTCAAACCCTCAGTGATGGACAATTCATTTGGTATAAGTGACCTCATCCAAAAGCTAGATTTTGCTTTTTATACTTTTGACTTATACAATATTGGTGATATGGTTTTCATATTGAAGGTCAAGAATAACATTATGATTATGGCAATGTAATGGATGCTGCTCATTGTAGTCTTGTTGATAGTTATAATTGTGTGGTTGATGACCATAGTGATAATGAAGAGATTTGGTGCTTTAAAAAGTATACCAAAGTAGTTGGTTCTAAATTAATGAAAAGAATGGGATATGATGACAAAGGATAAAAAATGAATAGGAAAGGAATAAGAAAAGCCATAGAGCCAAGCATAAGGCCAATGAATGAAGGCCTTAGTTACATTTGGTCAAATAGGAACTGATGACACCAAGTTAATAAAAATGAAATCTATGTGATTAATAAAACTTTTATAGGTTCATAAAAACAAGTTCTTGAAATAATTTGTTATAGTCATTATGGTCAATCAGGACATGTGACAACTAAGTGTTAGCATTTACATCCATCTAATATTTGTGATGAAAATAATAATTATAAGAAATATTGTTGATACAAGGATAAAATTATCAACAAAGTACAAGTTGATTGTGGATAGATGGATGTGATAGAATGAGACAAAGTGAAAGACATGTTGAGAGGATTCTAGAAGATAACATTTTCATTTTAAAAGTGCAAGAGAAACATTGTATCAATGATGATTGTTGATGGCTATCAAACCTTTATGTGTGCACTAGGTTAAGTGGTTGAGAGAGATCACAATTATAGTTAGGGCTTATCCATATAAAATCCTTTTATGAGTTGGTGAAGGGTCAACCATGAGAAAACTCATTGTTGAGATAGTCTTCGGTTAGCCACTCAAAAATACTTAGTGATATTTGTGCACTTGACATAATTTTAGATATAGACACCCCAAGTATAGAATAGAGCAACATCCAACTTATGGTACAATGATAGATTTGATAAAGATCCATATTATAAATGGTACCTAATAGTCCAAAGACATAGAGAGGGAAATGAACTCATATTCCTCTATTGTTTTTAGGGGGTTGTCTTCATCTCTTAGACAAGATAAATTTATGTGAAGGTGTTAGAGAAAAGTTATCTTGTCAGATTTTTTTCGATGATTTAATGCACCGACCAAGGTTGTATAATGTGATAAAACATTGACCTTCTAGATGTGTCAAATATTTTCTCCAACCAATATCTTGTCCAATACATTTATAGTTAAAGTGAACATTAAACAAAGTTGATAGACTATGTCTAAGGTTTGATAGACAATCAAATTGTTGTAAAGTCATTTTAGTGTCCTTGGCAAAAATAGAAAGTGTATGGAGTCAAAGCATGTGGTACTTCATAATGGTTATAATTCATATATAGGAAAAGGAAAGTGCCAACGTAACTGTCTTGGGTTAAGCAAGAGTTATGTTGAGTATAGTGTGTTAAGAGTTAAAGAATTAAAAGTTTCTTGAGGATTTGTTTGAGTCATTCTATATTTAATCAAAGAAGTGTTGTACTTGGGATTCATAATTGGTGGTACCTAACAATCCTCATTGTTTTTCTGAGAAAGACAAGTTTCAAAGCCTACAAGGAGTCATTCACATTACTTAACCAAATGGAAAAAACAAAGACGAAACAAGCCTCCACTCAAAAGTATGAGACATGAAGAAATGAATATGGAGTGCTATCAAAACTTAAGTGTAACTTGCAAATGATTGTCAAAGAAGTTGATGTTTGTGAAGATCATTTTTAAAATGATATTGTATTCTCTATTCCTATTATGAAGATAACAAAAAATTCACTAACCAATCTTGCCATGCTGAATGGAAAAAATAAAATAGTTGAAAATGAAACATGTGACATAGAGCCAAGCATAAAGCCAACAAATCAAGGCTTGAGTTATGTTTGGTTAAATCGGAACAAATGACACCAAGTTAATAAAAGTGAAATCTATGTGATTGAGATAAATTTTAAAGGTGCACAAAAACGAGTTCTTGAAATAATTTGTTATAGTCATTATGGTCAATTAGGACATGTGACAACTAAGTGTTAGGATCTACATTCATCTAATGTTTGTTATTGAAACAATAATTATAAAAATATGTTGATACAAGGATAAAATTATCAACAAAATACATGTTGATTGTGGATGAATGGATGTGATAGAATGGGATGAAGAGAAAGATACATTGAGAGGATTCTATGAGAGAACATTTTATTTTTAAAAGAGTAGGAGACAACATTGTACCAATGATGATTGATGATGGCTATTAAACCTTAATGTGTACACTAGGTTAAGTTGTTGAGAGAGACCACAATGATAGTTAGGGGTTATCCATATAAAATTTCTTTATGAGTTGCTTAAGGTTCAACCATGAGAAAAACCCATTTTTTAAGATGGTTTTGGGTTAGCCACTCAAAATCCCTTATTGATGATTGCGTACTTGACATAATTGCAGATATAAACATCCAAAGTATAGGATGGAGCAACATCCAACTTGTGGTACAATGATAGATTTGATGAAGACCCATGTCCCATGAATAGAGAGGCAAATGAGATCCATATTCCTCTATTGTGTTTAAGGGGTTGGTCTTCACATCTTAGACAAAATAAATTTATGGTAAGGTGTTAGAGATAGATTTATCTTACTACTATTTTATTGATGATTTAGTGCACCAAGGTTGTGTAATGCGACAAATCATTTACCTTCTACATGTGTTAAATATTTGCTCCAACCCACATCTTGTCTAATAAATTTATAGTTAAAGTGGACATTAAAAAAAGTTGATAGGTTATGTCTAAGGTTTGACAGACAATAAAATTGCTACAAAGTCATTTTAGTGTCCTTATTAAAATAGAAAGAGTATGGAGTCGAAGCATGTGGTACTTCATAATTGTTGTAATTCATATATAAGAAAAGGAAAGTGCCAACATAATTGTCTTGTGTTAAGCAAGGGTTATGTGGAGTATAGTATGTTAAGAGTTGAAGAATTAAAAGTCCCTTTAGGATTTGTTTGAGTCAATCTATTTTCAATCAAAGAAGTGTTTTACTCGAAGTGCATAATTGGTGGTACCTAACAATCTTCATTTTTATTTAGAGAAAGACAAGTTTTAAAGGCTATAAGGATGCCTTCACATTACTTAAATAAATGGAAAAAACAAAGAGGAAACAAGCCTCCACCCAAAAGTATGAGACATCAAATAAAATTCTTTATTTCAAATAAGAAATGAAGATGGAGTGCTATCAACACTTACGTGTAACTTGTAAATGATTCTCATTGAAGTTGATGTTTGTGAAGATCATTTTGAAAATGGTATTGTATTCTATATTCCTATTATGAAGATAATATAGAATGCACTAACCAATCTTACCATGCTGAAGGAAAAAATAAAATAGTTGAAAAAGCAACATGAGGCATAGGTAAAAGTCAAACCCTCAATGAAGAATATTTTATTTGGCACAAGTGACCTCATCCAAAAGTTTGATTTTGCTCCTGTTCCTTTTGACTTGTACAATATTAGTGATAGTGGTTTTCATGTTGAAGGTCAAAAAGAACATCATGATGATGGTAATGTAATGGATGCTCATCGTAATCTTGTTGATAGTGACAATTGTGTTGTTGATGACCATAGTGTTGATGAAGAGATGGGGTGCTTTGAAAAACATACCAAAGGTGTTGGCTCCAAATTAATAAAAAATTTGGGATATAATGACAAAGTATCGAAAACAAATAAGAAAGGCCATAGAGCCAAGAATAAAGCCAACAAATGAAGGCTTCAGGTATGTTTGGTCAAATAGAAGCTAATGACACCAAGTCATTAAAAGTGAATCTATGTGACTAATAGAACTTTTACAAGTGCACAAAAATAAGTTCTTTAAATAATTTATTATAGTCATTGTGGTCAATCAGGACGTGTGACAACTAAGTGTTAGGATCTACATCCATCTTATATTTGTGATGGAAACAATTATTATAAGAAATATTGTTGGTACAAGGATAAAATTATCAACAAAATACATTTTGATTGTGGATGGATGGATGTGATAGAATGGGATAGTGACAAACACATTGAGAGGATTTTACGAGAACATTTTCTTTTTAAAAGAGTACGAGACAACATTGTACCAATGATGATTGTTGATGGCTATTAAACCTTTATGTGTGCACTAGGTTAAGTGGTTGAGAGAGATTGCAATGATAGTTATGGTTTCAAATATAAAATCCCTTTATGAGTTGGTGAAGGGTCAACCATGAAAAAACCCATTTTTTGAGATGGTCTTGGGTTAGCCACTCAAAAAACCTTACTGATGTTTGTGCACTCGATATAATTTCAGATATAAACACCCTAAGTATTAGATGGAGCAACATCCAACTTGTGGTACGATGATAGATTTGATGAAGACCCAAGTCCAATGACATAGAGAGGCAAGTGAGACCTATGTTCCTCTATTGTGTTTAATGGTGCGGTCTTCATGTCTTAGACAAGATAAATTTATGGGAATGTGTTAGAGACAAATTTATCTTGCTACTATTTTATTGATAATTTAGTGCATTGACCAAGGTTGTGTAATGTGATAAATCATTGACCTTCTACATGTGTCAAAGATTTACCCCAACCAACATCTTGTCTAGTAAGTTTATAATTAAAGTGGATATTAAACAAAGTTGATAGATTATGTCTAAGGTTTGGTAGACAATCAAAATGTTATAAAGTCATTTTAGTGTCCTTGGTAAAAATAGAAAGTGTATGGAGTTAAAGCATGTGGTATTTCATAATGGTTGTAATTCATATATAGTAAAAGAAAATTGTCAACCAAATTTTCTTGTGCTAAGAAAAATTTATGTGGAATATAGTGTGTTAAGATTTGAAGAGTTAAAAATATCATATGGCATTAGCTCAATTGGTTAGATTCCTCAATATTTGAGGAGGTCAAAGTTCAAATATTGCCAAGCGATACATGGATAATATCCAAGCTTTGTTGTAATACCATTATGTGATCATGATGTAATATGGGTGGGGCTCGTTTCAATCCCATATAACTAATTAAAAATGAAAAAAGGAGTTGAAGAATTAAAAGTCTCTTGAGGATTTGTTTGAGTCAGTCTACAGTCAATCAAAGAAGTGTTGTTCTTGAGGTGCATAATTAGAGGCACCTGCCAATCCTCATCATTGTTTTGAGAAAGACAAGTTCCAAAGGGTACAAGGAGGCATTCACACCACTTAACTAAGTAGGAAAGATCAATCAAGCCTACAAACAAGCCCCAACTCAAAAGTATGAGACATCAAATAAAATTTTTTATTTCAAAGAAGAAAGGGAGATGGAGTGCTATCAACACTTAAGTGCAACTTGCAAATTATTCTCAAAGAAAAAGATGTTTGTGAAAATTATTTTGATAATGGTGTTGTATATTCTATTCCTATGATGAAGATGTTATACAATGCACTAACCAATCTTGCCATGCTAAAGGAGAAAAATAAAAAAAGTTGAAGTGATGATATGAGGCATGGGTACAAGTCAAATCCTCAATTATGGACAATTCATTTGGCACAAGTGATCTCATCCAAAAGTCAGATTCTGCTTGTGATACTTTTGGCTTATAAAAAATTGGTGATAATGATTTCCACATTGAAGGTCAAGAAACACATCATGATGCTAGCAATGTAATGGATGGTTATTATAATATTGTTTATAGTGATCATTATCTTGTTGATGACCAAAGTGATGATGAAGAGATTTAGTGCTTTGAAAAGCATACCAAAGGTGTTGGCTCCAAATTAATAAAAAGAATGGGATCAAAAAGGAATAGGAAAGGAATAACAAAGGAGATAGAGCCAAGCATAAGGCTAGAAAATAAAGGCCTTAGTTATGTTTGGTCAACTAGGAACCAATGACACCAAGTTAATAAAAGTGAAATCTATGTGATCGATAGAACTTTATAGGTGCATAAAAACAAGTTTCTAAAACTATTCGTTATAGTCATTATGGTCTATCAGGATAAGTGATAACATCCATATGATATTTGTGATGGAAACAATCATTATAAAAAATATTGTTGGTATAAGGATAAAATTATCAACAAAATACGTTTTGAATGTAGATGGATGGATATGATAGAATGAGATATGGTGAAAGACATAATGAGAGAATTGCATTAGAGAACATTATATTTTTAAAAGAGCAAGAGATAACATTGTACCAATGATGATTGTTTATGGCTATCAAACCTTTATGTGTGCACTAGGTTAAGTGGTTGAGAGAGATCACAATGATAGTATTTATTTGATGTGAAAGCTGATAACTTTTCACTAAACCTATTTATTTGCAACTCAATGCTTGGCCCTATAGCTATAATTTGGGTCTCATATGTACAAACCAATGCTAGAGATATATTCTCGCAAAGAGCATCTCTCAAGAGTTCCACATATAGGTGGAGTACTATATTCTCTTTTACGATATATATTATGAAGTGTTGCATTGTATGGGGAACATTATGATATTTGTACCATACTTTGATTATTTTTTCATCTATTATGCATTTTGGAATTTCCCACTTTTCCTTGCACTCATTATAAATTGCTATTGAAATATATATTATAATATAATCATTTTTCATAGAAAAGTCCATATTAGGTTCTAAATAGATGGGATTTTCCCAATCCTCAAAAAAATATGTGGTATAGTTTGGATGAGATAAGGAATTCCAAACCATTGGTGATACAAGATATTTAAAGATTTGTGATTGAATGATTTTTTTTTTATAGGTAGATTGTATTAAAAAAGGGTTTTGAAAGGGCCCCAAAGCCTTTTACAAAGATTCAAAGGTCAAATGATATGAACCAACAAAAAAAAGAGCTTACAAAAAAAAGGCTTACAACCAAGACACACCAAAACAACGAAAGGGGAATCCTAGCGAGATGATATCGACAAACCAATCCTGAGTCGAATACAAGAGGGATGGTCCTGGGGAGGATCCTGACAAAATAGAACTAGAAAGCAACACCATTAATCTTCAGAGTTGGCATTTGCAGCCGCATTGACATCGAAAGCATCTCTGGCATTCTCGAAGATCATCTTGAGGTGGCTGTGGAGTTCATCCAACAATTTCGCAACTTGTTGATAGAGGGTCCATGCCGCCTTGGATGAATCAACAACAACAGTCAGGTTGATCATAGTGCTAGGAATCTAGTTGAGTACAAAATTCTAGAGGGTATTTGTAGAGGAAACATCTTTGGGTTCAAACATCAAATCCATGGGTAAAATTTCTTCAATGGTAGCCTTTAGAAGAGGTTCTTCAATTTTATGCTTTTTGGGGCAAGGGAAAGCATTGAGAGTGGCAGAAATGGGATTTCGCTTGGCAAAAGCAGGACTCTTGGCATGCATAGCACTTCTAAGGGATCACCGTCTAAACTCATACTCAACATAGCAGGAAGTATTTTTTTTCTTGGATTCGGGAGTTTACTTTTTGGAAGAAAGAGAAATAAATTTAGGGTCTTCTTCATCACTGGGGACATCTTGAATAGGGATTTTGTGGCTGGGACTCTTTGTGGGATTGGAAGGGTGTAAAATATTGGAAACAATGATCTTTTTGGTGAAAGCATCAAGAGCATGCTTATATAAGATGAGGTGTAGACCTTTGTGAATGGGTTGAGTGGACTTTCTCTTCCTAACATTGGTGATGGATAATTGATGGACCTAAATAAATAGTCAAGGATGTTAAATTTCTTAATATCTTGGAGGTGATTTAGGAAGGCAATGTGAAAGCTACGGAGGGGGTTTTCAATTTTATCTATAGTAATGAACTGCATGATAGGGATCATGACACGATCCTAGGGAGCAGGCATGGATGTCTTGACAATTCCTTCATTTTCAATAACCAAATTCTTACCTTTCTCCCCAAAGCTATCCATCTCCAGCACCATGGAGCACCTATTGCACCTAACAACCCATCCATAAATTGGAAACCTGGTCACTTTCGCAAGCAATTGGATGTTAATATAGAACTCAAGATACTGAAATGTAATGTTGTTGTTATCCCATGTCTCGATGATATTCTCACTCACCTCTTCGTCATTGCTAGAGAACTTTAGAAAGGGTAAAAAATCATGGCTGCCTAAAATCTCTTTGACCAGAGGGTCGATCTGGAGGGAGTCAGGCTTGAGCAAAGCCATGGGGACACAAGGATAGAAAATGAGAGTTCTGTAGCACTGGCTTAAAGGAGGATTAGCACTGGCTTAAAGGAGGACAAAAACAATGGAGGCGGTGAGTGATTGGATGATTTTATCACTATATCAATTCTTATGTTTTGGGGGTTTAAGAAACTTAATATGTGTGCTATCAAATTTGGATCCCAAATTTGAAATATATGTTGTGCATATACAAGGTGCTCTTTGGGATATGAAAATTAATTTTTGTGAGAGATGAAGTGTGTAATAATTTTGAGGAATTTCTTCCCGATACATAAAATCTAGTTTTACAATTTTTTGAAGTTCCTTGAACACCTATTTCTATGGGTCCTTTTGCCTCAACAACTTGAGATACTGGTGCAAAATTCCAATGAATTACTAGATTTTATTTAATCCTAAATTAGTAAGGAGTATTTTTATCAAAATATATAATTTACAGAAATAATAATACCAAAAATACTGTTATGGTTGCTAGTGAAAACCATGTGCATGGCCCAACCTTCTCTCTTTAGAAGAGAGGAAAGGCTACCAATACCATGGTGGAAAAGAATATAAGACAAATACATCTATAGCCGCTTTAAATATTCCTTCTCTAATACATTAACCTTGGTAGAATATGGAACCATGCATTTCACTAGAGAAGGCCATGGACCCTCTTATTGATGTGACCTCCATTATTCTTGACCAGAATATCCTACTTTTCCTTTGTATGATCTTTACTTTAGTCTTGTCTGGCTTCATCATTTATAATTATATACCTCATCCTACTTTGGTAGCACTGCTGTCAAACCTAACTACTTCTTTGTTGACAGGTTCTACCTCCTTTGTAACTTGATAGATTTTGCTATAATTATTTTTAGCTCTTCTTATCTATATTGTAGTAGCTAGCCCATTGTATACCGTATAACATCATCATTAAAAGGATTCCTTCTAAACTCTCCTACTCTCGGCTATAATTTGGAGGGTTAGTTTATATATTTAAATTTAGATTGACTCTTGAAGGTAGAGGTAGAGGTAAAATAAGGCCTTGATGTTTGTGTAATCTAAAAGTTTAATACTCTCGGGGATCTTCTTTTAGTAATCAATGCTTGGATGTTGGCTTCACTATTTTAATACCTTACTCTATCTTGTTGAATATTTCAATTATTTGTTTCATATTTTGTTTTATTTGATTTGCATCTCTTTGTAATGACTATACCATTACATGCAATTAGGTGCTATTGATCCTTGAAATTTTTATAATTTATACATACTCAAACAATTATTGTACGAGTATATATATATATATATATATATATATATATATATATATATATTAATGAATGATATATTTGACTAAGGTAAGTACTTTTATTATATAGCATGTAGATGCCCTTTATAGTGAGACAATGATTTATATATATATATATTAATGAATGATATATTTGACTAAGGTAAGTACTTTTATTATATAGCATGTAGATGCCCTTTATAGTGAGACAATGATTTATATCTTCTCTTTAAGAAAAAATAAACGTTTATTCACATAATCTACTTTTCTTTTTATTTTTCCATCCTATTGATTTCATTTGATATATCATGGATAGAATAAAAAAATACTATTTCCTATTTCCTTTAAACTGATCATCCCAATATCCTACCTCATTAATAATAATTTTAGCTTCAAAAATAAAATTGTCAAAATTCACCTGCACCATCAAATGTGTAGATACATTGAATGGTTGAAGGTAGTGGGAGGTTGTTTATAAGAGTATGTTATAAGATTTAAAGTAAGGAATACCTGAAGAATTTGAGAAAATTGATCAATGATTGTGTTTCACTATTGCACAAGGTCTTCATTGAACATCTCCTTTAAGGGATTAGCTATCTAAGCATTGTCTATGTTGGTTTCCATTTGAGATGTTATATAAAAAAAAGGGTGATAATCATAAAAACCATATATCTAACATATTATATTTTGATAGCCTAATATTAGAGATCATTCTAATACCACTAGTATGAAACTCAAAGTTTTGGATTATGGAACATTAGACACTATGTATGGAACATTAGACACTATGTAGAATGGATAACAAGATATTATTGGTAGTGAAAATAAAGTACATTGCATTGAATCTCCAAGAAAGCGCTTGAGGCCAAAGCATCATACAAATAAAGAATTTCTTAAATGGTTTTCTAGATTAAATAATATTACAATGAAAAACATACTAAAAAATCTTTAGACATCTAATACTCTAAGACCCAATACTTCTAATGAGGGGAGGCACTTCCGGTTTATGAGTTTCAAATATCAATTGCTAATAAACTCTAATTTTATAGTAAAGGCTTTCATGAGTGAAAGCCTTGATGCAATGTGTTAGTGTATATCCATTGTAATTTTATTTTATATTTATTTTTATCTTCACCTTTCATATGATTCTTCTACACTATCCAAGTCATTATCTAGTCCTTCCGTGGAACAATTTCTTGAGATGTTGAGGCCTCCAATCTAGATGTTTGATACCATGTAAATATTTACATGTTGTATAAAGATAACCAATATTTTTAAAGCAGACATGTAGAAAAGAGGTGCACTCTATGTGATCTTCCTCATATGATGTAACACTTAGTAACTACATGTGAACAATGTGAATAAAGTTTTTAATTATAAAATAATATTATATTTTCAAAATATTTTAATATATTACTTACTTTTTGTTTCACTATTTAACATAATATCCTTATAAATACATTTTAATGAATTTTAGTTAAAACTAAAAATAAGGGAAAAGTGTCATTGGATCTACTTAGTGCATGTAAAATGTATTGATCCAAAATATTAATATCTTGTCAATAAGATCTGGTACGGTGCATGAAATGTACCAGACGCAGAAGTATCCGAATTTCAACTGCACCCTTGTGATTGTTGAGAGTTTGCGCTTTCGATTGATTATTGTTTCGCTCAAATCTGTCCAGAAAGCACTTATCTGTGGCAAATGTAAAGAAATCAAGGTTGTGCATCTTATAGGGTTTAGAGTGAAGAATTGGGATAATCATCACCATCCGACGACAAGCCCAACTTACAGTGGAGAAGTATAGAAAAATATATTGCACGATATGTGAGGTTTCTATGATGGACGCAACTCCATCCCTCAATCTTGAATCTCAGGTTCCCTTGATTCCCCTTGGGAACCTTGAAAATAATTCCATGGAGAAGCCAACAAATTCGAAGAGCGAGAGGAGCTTACCAGAGGGCTACACTGTAGATCCATCAAGTCCTAATCCGACAACATATCAACCACATGCAGAGCAAGGTAAGCCCCTTTAAGTTGTTCTTCCTAATTCTTTTGTTGAAGTTAATGACTTGTCTGAACGTGTTGTTATTTTAATTTTTTTACGCGGGATACCACCTGAGGTTGAATTTGTCAAATGGGTCAGGGGGGTTTGGGAAAATACTAGAGGTTGGATAGTTGAGGCTATTCGAGGGTTGGGAAAGGGGTACATATCAGTCACCTTTGCAAATTATGAACATGCCAAAAAAACCCTCCAATATGGAACTTGGGTTATCTACGGGTAAACTTGATATCTGCAAGGTTGGTCTTTGGATTTTCATCCAAAGGGTCCCTCTAGGGCAAAATACCCTTTTTGGATAGAATTTCCCTTTTTATCTTTGTCATGTCATCCATTTATCAATAAAATTGCTATTGTTCTTGGTAAGGTTTTGTGGTCACACCCAATGTCAGAAAACTATCTAATTATAGAGTGTACCCGCAGATTTGTGTTGAAATGGACATATTCCAAGTCGTTGCCCCCCTCCCTAGAACTCAATGGGTCAGGTTTTCAAGTAAGTCAGCCTCTTGTCTATTTAAACTTACCTAATGCATGTTTTTACTGTAGAGAAGTTGGGCATTTGATCAGAAATTTTCTGAAAAAAAGAGCTAAAAAGGAACAAATGGAAGCTACTGCTAAAAAAATTGCAGAAAAAATCCCAACTAATGACCCTCATATGGAGGCTGTTAATGATAATTTAGCCAAGAAATTCCCTACCGGTGGCCCTCAAAACTCCCCAGTTCCTGAAAAAACTTCAACTTCTCAGGATGTTCCTCCCAAGAACCCTCTTGCCTCTTCTATGGCTCAGACTAAGTACTCAGATGCTCCTGTTAATCCTCAAGCCCCGCTAATATCTACCACAAATCTTGAGTTACCTATCGTTCCTTCACCATAACTCTTTAAAGATAGTATTATGATAAATGGGTGGAGAGTGGTAGGCAAGTGACAACGTTTGTCAACCCCCCTAAGATCACTCCATCCATCCAAAGGAAAAGCACCTCTGTTAAATATCTTGCTAGATCCTCCTCTCAAGTGTCTCAAAACAAGATTCATGCTCAACAAGTTTATCTGGACAACACGCAATTGTTGCCAATCAGTGAAAATATTTTCTAGGCTCTAAATCATGAGGTCGAGCAACCTCTAAATCGTCCCTCATGAATTTAAATATTCTATCCTAGAATGTTAGGGGTCTCTCCCTCCCTTACCGTAAGTTTCAAGTTCAAAAAGTTGTTGCTAAAAATCATATTTATGTTATTTTCCTTCAAGAATTGAAAGTCACTGGTCACACTCTCACCCATTGTATGGATATCATTGGTGGTGGGTATGCATCTGCATTTACTACTTCTCATGTTAATGGTAAAGGAGGTGCTGCCCTTTCCATAGCCAAGTCTCTTTGTTATGCTATTCTAGACCATGGTGAAGACCTTGCTCATCGTTGTGTATGGGTTAGATTGGCTCTTCACTCTCAAGTTATTGGATTTTGTTCTATATATGCCCCTAATGACCCTCCTAGTCGTATTACCCTTTGAGAATGGTTAGTTGTTTCTCTCCCTCCTGCAGAATGGATCCTTGGAGGTGACTTTAATATGATTGAGAATCCTAGTGACAAAATTTGGACTGGTAGTAGGCCCCTTTCTAATGCTGAATTTGGTAGTTGTTTGTTTTGTCATAATCATGTAGGTGTGCATGACCCTCTCTTTGGTAAATATTGCTCTCATAGAGATAATTGGTTTACGTGGTCCAACTATCATCAAGGTTCTGCTAGGAAGTTTGTTTGTCTAGACAAATTTTATTTCAATAATTATTTCTTGGATAAATTCTCTATCCATGAGCAAGTTTGCGTCCTGTCTCACACTACTTTGTCTGATAACCTTCCTATCTTGTCTTCTATCCAAACTTTCTCAATCTATCTTAATTACATGCTGCTTCCTTTCAAATTAAATGTGTCCCACCTTGATAATCCTGCCTGTTGTCGCCTTGTAGAGCATGTCTGGAATAGATTTCCTAGACCAACTGCTAATACTGGCTGGATCAAATGGTTTGAAACCGTGATTTCCAGTACGGTTTCATCCCTTAGATGGTATGCGCACTTTGTTGCCAGGATGAATAAGATTCAAGAGTCACCTTCATAAGGAGATCTCTCATCTTCGCTCCATGCTTATGAAAGATCCTACTAACATTGTTATTCAATGCGATCTAGCTAATGTTGAAAATCAGGCTAGATTTTACGAGTCTTACCGTGCTAGAGGGGCACATGTTAGATCTCACCTCAATTGGATCTCCCAGGGAGACAAGGGAACTAACTTTTTTTTAACTACCTCAGACATAAGAATATTTCAGAAAGGATCATTGAGTTGGAGGACCCTTCAGGTCATTTTATTTCCAACTCTAAAGAGATCATGAATCATTTTGTAGTTCATTTCTCTTAACTTTTTACAATGGAGCCAAGGGATGAAATCCAATGTATCTTAATGGAATATGTGCAAGAACATATTCCCACCTTAGTTGATCCCATTATTCGAGATCAACTTGAATATCCTCTTTTTGTGAATGATCTGCAAACTGATCTTTTTTCTATGAAGAATGACAAAGCTCCTCGCTTGGATGGGCTTCCAGTCATTTTTTATAATTTTTTTTGGCATATTCTCTCCTCTGATCTTCATCATGTTTACCTGGAAGCTCTTCATAATAGTTCCCTTGGATCTTCTATTAATCCAGGTCTTATCAAGCTTATTCCTAAAGGTATGACCCGTAACCAAATCTCCAATTGGAGACCTATTACCCTCCTCAATGTTTCTTACAAGATCATAGCTAAAGCTATAGCTTTAAAAATCAAAATTGTTGCTCAAGCGATTGTTTGCCCTGAACAATATGCTTTTCTTAAAGGTCATTATATTTTAGATAATATTATGATGGCTTGGGAAACTTCGCAATGGGCTATCGATTCTAATCAAGATGCCCTCTTGGTTAAGTTAGATTTTTACAAAGCTTATGATAGAATCAGATGGGATTTTGTTCTGAGTATTCTTTCTTGGCTTGGTTTTGGTCCAAAATTTTGTAATCAAATTTGTATGCTTTTTGGTGATGCTTCAGCTTGTGTTCAGGTTAATGGAGATCTTTCCCCCTCCTTCCCTCTTCAACGGTCTATCAGACAAGGTTGTCCCCTTACTCCTTTTTTGTATGTTTTTGTTGCCAATGCTCTTGGTTATCTTCTTCATAAGGCTCATTTTGATGGCCTCCTTTAGGGTATTAAGCTTCTTGGGGATAAACATGCTCTTAACTCTCATTTTGCTAATGATTCTCTTCTTTTTATTCAAAATACCCAACAACAGGTGGAAATGGCTAAAGAGATTGTTCAACTGTTTTGTGATGTCTCTGGTTCTCGTATTAACGATTCTAAAACTAAAGTCTTCTATACCTCTTCCTCTCCTCGTGGATGCAACTCCTTAACTAAGTGGAAGATCATCCCTCATGGTAAGATTATGCGTTATTTGAGAATTCCTTTTGGGATTAATATCTCTCCTAAGGATATGTGGAACTGGGTTATGGAAAGACTTAAAAAAAATTAATACTTGGCCAACTTGGTTTCTTTCCTTAGCAGGAATAATTCAAGTTGCGAATAAAATAATGGCAACCTCTCATGTTTATTACTCCTCTTGTTGGATGACCCCCAAGGTAGCCTATAATAAATTAACTCAGGCCATTCGTAAATTTTTATGGACTAAATGGGATGGAGAGGTTGGTATGACACCCATCTCTTGGAAACTTTTTACTCAACCTAAGGATTTAGGAGGTCTAAGCATCATTGATCCTCTTACCCAGAGCAAAAGTTTAGCTGCAAAATGGGTTGCGAGAGCCATTATTGGTGATGAAAATTGAAAACACCTATTTCGATACATAATCTCTGTAGATACTCACAAAGGTAAATGGAAATAAACCCCTTGGGAGGATAAGGTTCTTAATGCACCTTATTTTACAATTAAAGGTTCTATTCCAGTTACCCAAAACTGGAAAGCTTGGAAATCAATTTCTCATTTATTGGCTTGGAAGTATGACTCCTTGAGACATGGTCTGAGCATCGGTCTTAACAGTCTTTGGTGGAATAAACTTATTCTCCATAACAATAAACCTTTAGCTTTATGCAATGCTATTCATGGGCTAGTTTTTTTGAAGAAAGGAATTAATAGAATTAGAGATATCTGGAATCTAGGTAGCTGCTCAATTCTTACCTGGAACCAGATCTACAATAATTGCTCCCTTCCCTCTAGGTTCAAAGAGTCTTATGGTTTAATTGTGGCTTCCATCCCTTGTGAGGTCCTTATGAAGTTGGGAACAACTACCCATAATATTTGGAATAACTGGAGATGGCTTAATGGTCATAGAATCTCTTCCATTACTTTTAGTTGGTTATACAAAAATCTTTTGTGTCCAACTTCTTTAGACTCTAAGCTCAATGTCAAGTGGCAAGTAAATTATTACCAATGCCCAATGGCAGTTTCTTGCTACTTAAATTTGGAAAGATCCTGTTGAATCAAAAACATAACTTGTTGGTTGGCGGATTTTGCATCAAAAATTGCCAACAGATGAAAGTTTGGCTGTGATTTTACACATTCCCCTCAATGCAATTTTTGTAATGCTTTAGAAACTCTTATTCACTTGTTTTGGTTTTGTGGCATGACTAAACAGTTTTGGGATATCTTCTACTATTTTATTTTTCTCTCTTTTGCTAGATCTTGGAAGTTTTCTCTGCTTGGTTTTTCTCAGCTGGATCAATGCCCCAAACTCTGGGATGTTTGTAGACTCATCCTTCTCAAGCACATTTGGAAGTATAGATGCAAAAAAGTGTTTATTGGATCTACTCTTCCATGGGATATAGTTTTGGCAGACTTGACCTTTGATCTTTTGGTACATGTGGGACACATTCATTCGCAAGTCTATGGTCCTTCCAACACGCCTTGAGATGTTATTGACAGACTTCATCAACTTTCTCAGATGATTCAAGATCTTCAAAAAGTCCAATAGGAAGCTAAGAAGAAGATAATTAATAATGATAAGCAGGTTCAAGGTTTGATTAATTCTTTTTCTTCTCTGAAGACTGCAGAAGATAGCACGAAAGACATACCTAATTTTTTTTCATATAACAGACTCTCCCACAGATGAATGTTGATATATGGTGTATTGCAACAAGATATAATTATAGGCTTTTTGTTGGTATTAGTTTCTATTTTATGTATATTCAGTTATGGATGCTTTACTCCTGATCCACCTCATTTTGTTTTTTAGCTGGTGGATAGTATTAACACCAAAATATTGTAATGTTCTGTTAATGATATAATATAATCTAAGCTTTAAAAAAAAAACTAAAAATAAATTATAAATTTATAATTAATCTTATAATATTAATGTTATGTAAATATAAACAATCATTTTGTGTTAAAGATTTACAATTAACCTAATATATTATATTATTAATTAAAAAAAATTCATATTAAAATTTATACAAACATATTGCCAAATTAACATATCTAAAAAAAGGATCAGTGGGATTGAATTTTTAGTGCTTCTTTCAACATTAAAAAAATATTTACATTACCATTTTACTTTTATAGCAAGCTTACTAATTCAAAATGAATATAAAATTTTATTTATTTTTTAACTTCAACAAAAAAAAATTTATTGTTAGAAATTTATCATATAAATGGGATCATATATATATATATATATATATATATATATATATATATATATATATATATATATATATGGTAAAATCGGTAGCCGCCATGAATCCGGGTAGGTTGTCCAACTTTTATGGTCGTCATAGTATTTTGCACTATCGTCTTGGAAGTCGTCACACAAATCTTTGCACAATTCACCCTTATAACCACCATGCCACAATAATTTTAAAACTTTTACGTTGCTAAAAACACCAAGAAAGGGACAAGCGTTCGATCCGATAAAGTTCAAGATTTGGACCTTGGACCTCCGCCTCCCTTACGAGGTTTGATCGAACCAATTAATCTACACCTCAAACCTAAATAAAACCATAAATTAAAAAATTATCATTAATATATTTCATTAATATTCTAACTAATAGAAAAATTAGATTTGTTTTTTAATCTTAGTATTTGTTAAATGAATATTCCTTGAATTGACTAAAATGAAATTACAGTAAACATCCAATTTCAAGTAAGATGGTTATATTCTAACTAATAGAAAAATTAGATTTGTTTTTTAATCTTAGTATTTGTTAAATGAATATTCCTTGAATTGACTAAAATGAAATTACAGTAAACATCCAATTTCAAGTAAGATGGTCATTTTAACCTTAAAAATTCTTCAAAAGAAATGATAAAACATTCTACTATTTTGTATTTATATTATACAAAAGGATAAATTTTATTTATGGGCTTGAAGAAAATAAAAAAGGCGAACCTATTAGGTTGTAAAACACTCATGGAATTTAAGATATTATTAGCTTGTTTGATCTCTCCTATGGGCTTTGAAGAAAAAAAAAAAAAAGGCAAACCCATTTGCTTGTAAAATTACTCTTTTGTACTTGATATTATTAGTTTGCTTGTAAAATACTCTTTTGTACTTTAAGATATTATTAGCTTGTTTGTTGTTTTAACGTGTCATAAATGAGTATGTATGAGAAAAATTAAATTTGAATATAATTTATACATAATTTTCTAAAAGTTTGAAAAATATTTTTAATAATAATAACCTTATTTTAAATAAGATTGTATTTCTTAATCTATATAATTTTTAAAGTTAAACAACACAAAAATTTGTTTCGATTATAAATTTAAAAATAACAATATAGATTCTATGCTTAAATTAAAAAACAAAAAACAATTAAATTATGTTAATATTTTTTAATGATTAAAATATAAAATTTTTAATTTTTTTTTTGTTAAAGTATGAGCATTTAATACTTCAAACATCACAATCATTTTATAAAGTACATAAAATGTATTCATTAAAATATGTATTATGTAAACCAACACACTAAAGGACATGAAAAATGATATATTAGAAAAATAATTTAAATAGATATATTAAAAAAATTCATTATAAAAAATATAGATATAAACATGACAAATGATATGTTGTTAGGGTTTGATGAGGAAAAGTTGTTATGCTAAGGTTTGGGTTTACCGCATTTGTAAATTCAGTTACTTTGGTATTGAATATTGTTATTGTTGCTAGTTAGGCAAATGATCTCCTTTCAATGGCCTTATCTTCCACAAATGTAATAGTTGTTACAGATAGTGGTTTTCATGGTACCAAAGCGAGCTTGAAAGTTTGTTCTGAAAGTAGTGGACGAGGTAATGAGTCTTCTTCAGATGTTGTACTCTCTCTTGATGCTATTTATCCAGTTGTAAAATGGTATGAGAATCACTGTCTTATTGATTAATTTGTTGGTCGAATCTTGCTGCAAGAATATCTTTAGAATTGGCTTAAAACTCACTAGGAAGCTCATGGCATTGTGGTTGTGGGTATCCATAATCTTACCATAGTTTGTTTTTGTTTTCCATTAAAAAAACTTCGCAAGTGCAAACTGTGGTTGCTAAATCCAGTTGTTGGTTTATCCGTAATACTTTGATGGTCCTTTCTTCTTGGACTCTTTTTTGAGTTTCGAAACAAGTTGCCTTGAAAGTCCTTGTTTGGATTGAACTCCCTGGTCTTTCATTGCTCTTATGGGTGTTTATTGCTGATATTGTCAAACCCATTGATCGGGTTATCTATCAGGAAGAAGAACATTTTTTCTTAGCACAAACCAATAAGAGAATCTGTGTTGAGGTTGATCTTGCATAGGATCTCAAAAAATTGGTGGACAGTTAGTTCGGGACAGAGCATTTTATGCAATTTTTTTACTTTAATTTACTGAATACTTGCTTTTGATGTCAATCTAATTCGCATCATATCAAGGAATATTTGTTAGTTGCTCGAAAACCTTCGATGGTTGTCTCTGCTCCTCTAGTTGCGCATGCACCTACCAAACCCTCTGTTGAGGGTGATTTAATCGGGGTGACCAACCCTAAATTGATACTTTCTAGCAGAGATAGGGTTATATAACCACCATCTTAGCCTCTTGTTATTCTTGTGCATTCTATCTCGACTTCTTAGGCTCCTATAGAGAAATATTCAAAGCATAAATCTACCTCAAAAAAAGGGAAATCATAAACAATACGTCCACCCTCCAAGCATTAGCATAGTCCATCTTGAGATGGATCACCATCATCAAGGGGAGATCAAGAGGCTAAGCATCGTCCTTCGATTGTAGGTGATTTATTTCACCCTTCTCAGACCTCTCTCTTTCATAGTTTTTCGGTGTTGGTTGATAATGTAGGTAATCCTTTGGGAGATGGCTCCATGTATATTCTTCCTCCATGAATTTCCTTTCATAGAATGTTTGGGGACTTATAGAGTCCTCAAGAAAATTTTCTATTAAATCTACTCTACAAAGTATTGACCATGTTTATATTATTTACTTACAAGAAGTTAAAATCTCTAGTTTTTTGTTAGATTTTCTCTTGGATGTATTACAAGATCATTTGTGCACTTCACTACTCATCATGAAGATGGTTAGGATGGTGCTTTTATCTCAATCTCCTCCAAATTTGAGGATTGTTTGCTAGGGTTTGACAAGGACCCCTCTCATCATGTGATTTGGATTCTATCAAATATTAATGGGAACACCCTAGACATTACCAATATTTATGCACCTAATGATGGACCCAATCGTTTTACCCTTTGGTGGTACCTGGTTGATCACTTTCCAATGGTGTATTGGCTTATTTATGGTGACTTTAATATGGTTGAGCATGTTGAAGATAAAGTTGGTTGTCTC